>JAQSVV010000082.1:0-600000 GCA_036375495.1 Agrotis segetum | reverse complement strand
TTGTGAATTTTTTCACACCCCCAAACATAACCGTTTAGCTGGTAGAGGGGGGGGACACTCGAATCGAGCAAAATTTAGCACTTTAAAGCTTAATATTTCACAAACGAATTTTTTTATCAAAAAATTGTTAATGGAAACTATCATTATTTTTTAAAGCCATTTAATGATTATCCCACACTAAGGGGTCGCGAGAAAAAGAAATTCCTCACTTTACGTGTAAGTACTGGAGGTACCCTAAAAAAAAATATTTTACGAGATTTTATTTTACCACTTTTTTGGCACAACAAGCCGTATATTTACACAAATTAGCTCTCTAGTACTGTGCGTCTCTGAGCTAAACTGCGGACAGACGGACGGACGGACGGACGGACGGACGGACGGACGGACGGACATGGCGAAACTATAAGGGTTCCTTGTTGACTACGGAACCCTAAAAAGGGGCCATTTGTCTAAATATCATAAGGTTTTTAACATAGCCAACACAAAAGACCACACTGTACAGTGTGGTCTTCATTGTTACTGTTACCACAGAACACCATATTATTCAGTACTTTGATCCTTTAATACTCTTCAAAGTAACAGTTAATTTTGAGCTTCTTAGTAGAAATTAATCACTTATTACCAATTCTGCCGATTATGTAAACTTCGACCAGGAGTTTGTTGACCTACGATGTCTTAGCCAACAAAAGTTTACTTTGGAAGGAGATTAACGGCTAGAGCAAAATGTGGTTGGCTCTGCTCTACTTTAGGTTTTGGGTCGCCAGTCTTAACTGTTAGGCTTATATCTACATTCTGTTATGACCTATTTTGGGCTAAAAATGATGAAAGTAAAATTGTGGATGTAGTAAAAAGTTATAAGAGATTTCTTCCACTGCGCCACTCTGCTTTGTTGTAGGAGAATTTTATAAATACGAGTAGGTTTCATAGTGAAAACCTTCTTCTGTAGCAGGCCGTTTAAAATCAGTAAGAAAAAGTAAAATGTCTTTATGACGGATGTTTTTATGATCACCTAAGTTTCCCGATCGACGTGAGACGATGCGGCGTGATAGGAATTTTTGTTAGGTATTTTTCGTTACGGAATTTCATGATTCGGCAGCCGCTCTCAAAAACGAGCGATAAAAGGTATGCAATAGCTTAAAAACACACACAAAGAGGATAGAGACTAAATAAAGAAGCTTGGTGTTATGACGTATAACAAAATGACAAGGAAGGTCAAATATCATTACCGTTACCGTACACCAAGCTTTAGATTAAAAGTAAGCGAAGAATTTCCTTGATGAAAAATTACCTAAAGCCATTGTACATCCAATATTTATCCTTCCTATACCCTCTTGAACCGCGAAATACTCCAGAAACATTCGAGGAATAAATATAAAATAATCAACAAGCTGAAATCCCCTCTTTACGGGCAAGTGGCGCGTTGAGTCACGTTTCTCCCGTTAGGACCTGTTCCCTCGTATATAAGACATTGGTGTGGGCGCTAGAAAGCTAAATTGTCCGGGTGAGGCCTTTAAGAGTTGATTACCTGTTCTCGATAGAGGGCTGAGAGGGTCGTTATGTAAAGGTCTATAGAAACAAGAAACAATATTTTTTTGTGGTGGTTTTTCTTTCAAATGCTAATTCATTATGTCAACATGTGGATGAAGATGACATTAATTATCTTTGTTATTGACTCCTTGCGAGGCAAAAGGGATACAAAATATCAATTCGCCATTCTAACATGCACAACTATATTATGAACAATTCATGTAGTATCAAGCCTGGTTTCCACCAGAGCGGAGAGGGCTGGAGACGAGAGATGTGTTGCAAAGCTGGCTATACTCGTAACAAAAGGAATGATCAATTCTGGTAAATATTTTTATACCAGAAGGAAATAAATTAGTTTTTTATTTAATTGCTTTATGATGACCCAGTGATGCTAGGTAAAGGGCTCTCCCAATAAAGAAGGCACGGTGCGCAGCGGCTGAGCGATTGGACTGCTGCCCAGCGTGTCGGTTTGATTCCTGCACGGCACAAATATTTGTATGACCTAGTAATTGTTGTTTCGGGTCCGGGTGTTCGTGTATATAAGTTTCTATGTTTGTAAACGCACCACACGAACCTGGAGAAATTCCTAATTTGGAACAAAAATTATAATTAAAAATAACAATTTTGAAAAAAAGAAAAGAATACCTCCCAGGAACTCTTATGCATCCTCAAACTACGCCTTAAAAGACTTTCATCATCTCAACCGTAGGACATCCACTGCTGAACATAAACCTCCTCTTTTGACTTCCACATATACCGGTTGGAAGCGACCTGCATCCAGGGTCTTCCGGCGACCTTTATAAGGCCGTCTATCCACCTTGCTGGTGGACGTCTTACGCTGCGCTTGCTTGTCCGAAAAGACTTTAACAATGTTAATTTACCGGACATTTATTTAATACCTTTTTTTTTTTTCTTCGAAACCCTAAACAGGATTGTGTTTCATAAGCTTTATTCACAAATAATATACAGGCAGTGACAAGATTGCAAAGGAAAGATTACAGTAAAGCGAACGAAGCTGCGGAAGGTTACAAGTGTAATACAAATGTCACGTTTGTAAGCCGCACAGGATCTCGCCAAAAAGTAGGGCAAGGTGTACCGCCCTTACGTAGCAAGAGTAATTGCTCCAAAGCTTATAGCGGTAAAGCCTTTCATCGTTAATAAGAAATAGTTTGAACTGCCTCGTCGGCTTAGTGATCGCAATATTTCATGGTTCGTCTGTAAGGTTTGGGTAAAATGTTTTTTTTTCACAGAAATTGATTAAATGAGAGCAGTGTTGGCCCAGTGGTATCGATCCCGACTTACGAATTGTAGGTCGTAGTTTTGAACCCCGCCAGGCGCATTACTTTTTGTAATTTATTTCATCACCACTGCTCTCAAAACGGTGAAGGAAAACATCGCGAGGAAACCGGCATGTCCTAGAACCAAAAATTCGAAGACATGTGACATTTACCAACACGCATTGGGCCCGCGTGGTGGATTATGGCCCACTTCCTCTCACAGAGAGGAGGCTTGTATCCCAGCAGTGAGAACATTATAGGCTGATGATGATGATGACATAAATAACGGTTTAAGAGTCTTTTAAAATTCTATCACTGAGTTGCCAACCACCAAATAATCTCCCTTTACCATACTGTCTATTGGTACACCTCTGTCATACCCTTTGAGGATTACAGGCGAGATGCTACATCATGTTAGTTCAAACCTCATAGAATTCCAATCGGTCCTTCACTTGACCTGAGTACTTAAGAAGTGTAAGAACTAAAACTTTTACTAACAAGGCTTCAGTAAGACCGAGTAGGAGAAAAATTGCTTAAAGTAAGTACCGACCTACAAAGTTCATGTTGTTAGTTCGAAAAGAAGAAATATCTTGGCTTTTTATTTTAGAGTTCACATTAAACATACCTACTTGAGAAAAATGCGTTCTAAAGTAATTGGAAAATTTAAAAACCGGCCAAGTGCGTGTCGGGCCACGCACAGTGTAGGGTTCCGTAGTTGCCCATCAAAATACTTATGCGAACTAACTAAACTGATTCGCTGAATTAAAAAATCGGTCCAGGAGTCTTTGAGAAATCGGGGAAAATACATAAGAAAAAAGATTACAACGAATTTAGAACCTCCTCCTTTTTTTGAATTAAGTTAAAAATTGTTGACGATAAAAACCTACCTATCCCCAAAAAAATACCTACAAAAGCTGTAGAATAAAGTGACGTCAAAAACTTACATTTGCAGTTGTCTCCCATACATTTTGTTAAGAAAATATGATATCCAAGTAGGATTTTATAAGTTGGTCGACTATTACTCGAAAGTTGTAAAGCCTACTTAGTCATGAAAATTTTTTTTAAACTTCGTTATATATACTACTATTGTGAATTTTTTCACACCCCCAAACATAACCGTTTAGCTGGTAGAGGGGGGGGGGACACTCGAGTCTGAGCAAAATTTTGCACTTTAAAGCTTAATATTACCTGTCACAAACAAATTTTTTTATCAAAAAATTGTTAATGGAAACTATCATTATTTTTTTGAAGGCCTATTTAATGATACCCCACACTAAGGGGTACGCGAGAAAAAAAAATCCTCACTTGACGTGTAAGTACTGGAGGTACCCTAAAAAAAAATATTTACGAGATTTTATTTTACCACTTTTTCGGCACAACAAATCCGTATATTTACACCGACCTAATTACAGCTCTCTAGTACTGTGCGTCTCTGAGCTAAACTGAAGACAGACGTCGGACGGACGGAGGACGGACGGACGGACATACATGGTGAAACTATAAGGGTTCCTTGTTGACATCGGAAAATTAAAAATACGTGTGACAGTAAGAAAAAGTAAATTGTTTTAATGACGGATGTTTTTAAAATTGCCCGAAGAATCCCGAACTGAAACGACGTTATTCGAGTGTACTGTTAGGTTATTCTCGTTAGGGAATTTCTTGATTCGGTCGCTGCGCTCAGTGTCAATGTCAAAACGACATTTCACGTCGATATAAGGGTCGTTTTGCAGTTACACTTTTTTTAGACAAGCGTTCAACAAATGCTTATGTTTTTGTTGCAAGGCGATTAATAACGAAATAATTAGACATTTTGTAATTTATTGATACTTTTAAATAGCCAATTATTTTGGGACAGGTAAACGTAATAAAATAAAAAACTTTATCCAAAACAATAGATATCAATTAACACTAGAGCATAAGATACATATTTAACTCGATGTGTTCATGGAAAGTTTTGGATTAATTAAGCCTGAAAATTAATTGAACTAAAACTTCGCTTACTCATTAATTATTTATTAATAATAGGTTTGCCCTTCGATAGAAATGTATGACATTGGTGAAACTAGTTACTATGTACTAATTAGAAATATGTCTGCGATGATTGTAAAAGTAGTGGAAGGATAATAAATATAATTTGAATGATGATAAAGCCCCATATAATTTAGGATGTGCCTAATTCAATTAGATTAGTAGCAAATCAGTTTCCGCAGTTAAAAACAAACCCCAATAACTAGCAGATTTGCCTGTTGGTCTAGTGGTTAGTGACCCTGACTGCTATGCCGGAGGTCGTGGGTTCGATTCCCACCCAGGACAAATGTTTGTGTGATGAGCACGATCATTTGTTCTTTTATCTATAATATGTATTTAGAAATATATATGTATGTTTATCAGTTGTCTAGTACCCATAACACAAGCTCTGCTTAGCTTGGGACTAGATGGCGTTGTGTGATAGTTGTGGAATATTAAAAAAAAAAACACTTTTCTCGAACTGAGAATTGAATCCAGGACCTCATACTCAGTACTCATGTTTGCAACAAATAGAAAGAAACAAACGCAAGAAAAAGTCAAAAACATTTTGCACTGCAGTCTTAATACAAAGTTTACACTCAATAGTGGACGATAAACAGTACCTACTATTGTAACAGTTCAGAAATTCCCACACTGACAAAAAACTACAAACTTTTTGTTGAATCATTTGAAATGAAATTCCATTCTAATTTCACAGTATCTAATAAATTGTTGAAAAAACTGAGTCGTTCTTAGCTGGTCGACAATTCATCTGATCCATAGTTGATTCTTAATAACGTCATAGATTAGAAAACCGTAGATGAGAACGTAGAAGTGTAGTCTTGTTTGCCTAGAGTTCTAGACGATCAAATAACAACAAAAAAAAAACATTTAAGACTGCCCGTTACATTTTATTATACGTTGAGCCGTACTTTTACGATTTTTCTTCTATATTGTGGGTACGTTTCAAAATATTTAAATTCATTATACAAACAGCCCGACCTGGGACTAGATACTACTGTAGTACTCGACTAGGAATTACCATTAGAGAACACAAATATTTTTCCGTGTGGGAATCGAACCCGTCATATTCAATTCGTTCACTCAGCCACTGCGCCAAACATGCACAACTATAGTTACTCCAAAGACTGGAAAAAAAAATCAGACAGAATAGATAGTAAGACGTACAAGACAAGTGGTGTGATGTTTCGCATCTACATCCTTTTTATTCTATGGCTACTAAGATAGGGACTCCATAGTCGAGGAACCGGTCGCTCCCGGTCCGTCCAGCTCTGGTATTAGTCCAGACACCTACACCCGGACAGGCTCGCGGTTCCACTGATACACGATATCTTTATTACCATGGGTGATTGGGTATTGTTGGGTGGGGCACAATGGGAGATTTACTATCTTTTATTTTGGTTTTGGGTTTTTGAAAGATTATACGGCAGGGTATGATGTCGGTGAAGTAGATATAACTGTATTTTTTTATCGTGGTCAAATCGTCAAATGAATTCTCCCGTCAACGGCGGAACGGGAGGCACTGTTAGACTCGTACAGTCTACGATCCACGGTGATCCTTCAGTAGCGTTTTACCTTAGGACTTTTATTTTTTCTGAGTAAAATAGCCTATAGAAACAATCTAAGGAAGCACTAAGATAAAAAAATGATATAAAAATCTAATTTGACTGTCATCAGCGTCAGGATTCGACTAATGGAAACACGCCATTTACTCGTAAGCCCTAGTATCCTTCTCGTCAAATGTTTTCTTACGTTCGCCGTCTCCTGTACATGTTATTGTTTTTCCAAAGAATTATTATATGAAATTTTCAGATGTAAACATAAATTTAATTTAGTAAGATGTTATTTATCTTTTAACTTTCATTTAACTTTCATTTAACAAAGAAAGCATACCTTTTAAAAGCGATTTTATCACCTCCTTTACGCCTCATATTGGAACCCAACTACATAATCTCGGCGATTTTGAATTTTACTACACTTCTACATGAAGTGTAGTAAAATTCAAAATCGCCCAGAATCTCCTCGCAAATAACTCGTAGGGCCGTCATCAAACAGTATTGGGATATGGTGGCCGCCTCGGGCTGCTACGGAACGATAACTTAATCCCGGGCTTTTTATCTTGCCCGTGGTCTCCCTAGTAGGGTTACTTGGCTCCGACGACGTGCCTGTTTGTAATGCATTGATTAGAATTTCTGCGCCATTGTATTGGAAGAGTTAAGAGGGTTGTATGGTGAGGGTATTATGAATGTAAATATTACTTATACCTACTTACATTGTCTGTCAAACAGCCCCTAATGTAGTACACAAGAGAAGAACCAATTTCGGCTGAACAGGTTTCTGTACTACAGAAGGTGACATGGTTTAAGCCACACACGGGATTAACACTTGGCTTTAATTTGCCAATCCAACGCCCACGAATGTCTCGGTAATTCATTTCTCTTAGTTAACTAATGAAATACGTAGCGAGGTAAGCAATTGATGTGTTATTTCCATCTACTTTAGAAACAACAGAATGTAATTTGGTTAGCGACCAAAATCTGAATCATGTTTTGTCTCAGACTTGACATTTATGAGAAATGGAGATTCACATTTCTCATAAATGTCTCATCTCCCTTTTGAAGTAAATCATATAATTTTGAATTTAGATAAACGAAAAAAGACGGCATTCGATTGATGACCGGGATAAGGGAAACAAAGCATTTGTTTATAATCCGGCCATAGAGATGGCAATGAAATATCTCCAAGTACCCAAGTAGAAGAAAAAGTGTGGGTATATTTCCTTTGATAAAAATTACATTTTCTTTATTTTGATGATTGTTATTTTAAGACTGCAAAATAATGATCAGTGGATTGACATTTCTTAAAGAAGTTCATGTTAATAAAAATGTAATTTAAATAAGTTCATGTTGACATGGTATGATGACACGGGAAAAAAGGTAAATGGCGTCGAACCTCGCTGTCAAATACTTAAATGATAATATATGATGACATCACTCTTTCGCATCACCCCATGAGTTTATCAGGTATCTATATAACCTATACAGGAAAATGTACTACAATTACGATTATGATGTAAGTGTAGATCATTGGAGCGGATATGAAAGGCGTATCGTCACAACGCGCCTCCGTTTTGGGGATAAAAAGAAAAAAAAAATGAGAAAATATTCCATAGTGACCCATATCGTAGGAGGAAAAATAAAGCAAAGCAGGAAAAGCATTCCAGATTTCAAATTGATTGGGCCAAAAATTGGCCAATAAAGAGCAAATATCTACACAATTTTTGTAACAAATTGGTATAAGATTCCTTGTGACAAGAATGCGTAAGTACTTCTTATGGGTATCCCTTTTTTTCCTAATAGATTACATAAGAATACATAATGTCTTATTTAACTTGAGCTCATGAACATAAATGACAAACTCAATACAATTAATTCAAACAGACTCCCAAAGGATCTTTTCAAGTATAGAAAGAGTAATAAAAAGGAAAGGAATGAACAAGCCACTGAGATACAGACCATTTATTTCTGTCTAAGGAACCCTTATCCGAAAGTCCTAAGTTTAAATATTACAAAACTTTCTGAGCATAAAAGAATTTTAAAGCATTAGAGAGTCCAGTTTCCACTCCCAGTAGAAACAAGGAGCATTACCCAAAAAGCTTTAGAAATAAAAACAAAACTTTACAGTCGAATGGAAGCACCTACGTTTTCAATTTACCTATTTTGCACTACTTTCCTTAGTCTTAAGGAAAAGTCAAATACAATTTCACAGACGGTCAACTCTCCTGTTTATAGCAATCTAGTGTGAGTCGGGACGCGTCCGATACAGGTTTCTCGTTTAATTATCACGGGTTCCGTCCGTTAGTCACTAGCGAACGCGATTAAACCAATCAATTTGTCACGGCACTTTCGACTGACAATTTGGGACATTTAGCTTTACGGTACGGGTGCGATGCGATTCCGATTTTGAGGCTTGTTCGACCATAGTTTGTATAATACCACGATTTCGATGACAGATTTTTTTATGTCCACGGTAGCGTAGACTTGCGGTGTTCTGTTTATTTAATTCTGTTGTCCACTTTCAGTTCAGAATATTAATTTAAGTGGGAATATAATATGGCTCCGTCAAGTGGTTGTTGCGTGGCATGAGTAGATCAACTGAGAGAACCCTTTTATTCTAGTCACTGTTTTATTGCGTAAAAAGAACATCTTCGCTGATTTTGAAAACCACAAAAACGTTTTAGTTTAAAAAATATATATAATACAACTCGATGCATTATTTCTAGGGATTACAAAATTCACAACAGTCATAAAATTCAAAATGAATGCCATGTCAACGGTTATATCAGATGTAACATGACAGCAAAATAATTTTAAGAGAAAGTTACGTTACTTATTTAAACAGGCAGCTTCATTACATATGAAACATAATCTATGCTTGACAATCATACAATATATTACATTGTAACTGATCCCCTGCAAAAGACTAACAATATTTATGATCAGAATAAAACTATTAAGAACACAAATAAATCATACCGTGGTTTGGTCAACTACAAATTGTTACTGAAAGCAAACCCCAATAATTGGAAAGGTCTTAGCCAGACAGGTACGAATGTGTACGTACGGGTGATGCGGTTTCTAATTTATTGCAAAAATAAGGGGCCTGCCCCAGGGGCGATCCGGATATAAGCAGGTGTTACAACGCCCTCAGTTTTAAACCCTCTGAGGCTCATTGTGTTCACTGAAATATTATAAAACGGGTCTCTTTTGGTTTTTTGGAAAAGGGTGAGATTGGAATCTTGTATGACATGTGATATAGGACTTAGTGGGGACACAGGTTATACCTTTGTTTCTGCTAATAATTTTGCTTTCGATGTGTTATCGATCGTCCTCGGAAGTGGAGTGTGGGAATTTCATAATGGCGACATACACAGTTGGAGTACATTGTGGCTGTTCTTATTATTTATTGAAATCTTGTTGGAAACTCAGAAAGATACTTGGAAAAGCAATTTTTATGTTAACAGTGCGCAGTATTTTTGCCTAAATTATTATATCATGTTAAATGTATGGTATGTTTGATATATGGACCATTTGTCAAATAAAATAAGCCAAACTAACCGAAATCCTGTGATTCAGCGGGCACTTAAAGAATATTGAAACTCGTGATGAAATCATCTTTGGACAGATTCCCAAATCAAGTGAATCATATTTGCCCTTTGTGAATTTGGCACCAGTTTGATCTTGTTCATTTCCGTTATTTCTGGGATGGTTAGTGCGTCGTGCCAAAGGATCGTGGTAACATTGTCTGGAAGCTACGATACATTGTTTTGTCTAGTGGGTGGTTCCGGAGTCATGTCATAAAACAGAATGAAAATGCTCGAACAGCGGATCTTAGCGCAATTATCACCGGTAAAGTGTTCCGAAACTCCGCTACACTTTGTCGAACATTTTAAGGGTGTCATCAAAGCATCGTATAACATTCTTATTTTTATTAAAAGCTTTTCAATATACTGAGTTTCATTACAATGAACTCATGGAAAATATTTGAAAAGGATCCTAAACTCAAGAAGGTTTCAGATACTCGTTTCAAGAGTTAGGCAAGACAGAACGCACGAACAAAACGTAACACACAAATCAGTAGAACAGCTATTGGTGGACAAAAAAACAGCCGATTCTGAGCTTTACCGTGAACATTTTGAAAGCAAACACTCGTAACCAATCTGCAAATATAACCTTGCATTGTCAAAATTTGTATTGAGGTTCAGATGCTTGGTTTTTGTTGAGATTTGGATCTTATTTTGTTGGTGATAAGATTGAGGGGTGTTGTTTTGGGAGTGCAAATGTGGCGTGGTGTGGGTAAACACTCGAACCGCCAGAGACGCCCTAGAGCAGACGTCAAAAAAGTGCCGTGGAGTTTGCTAACGAGGGAGGGGAAACAATGTGTTTTCCGCTTACAACTTTTGTGTACGCCTTCTTTGGGCTTTAATAGAAATTGATCGCGGGATTTGTCTCAATGAAACTTGGGCAAAGATTGATTGCTTTGTTAAATAAAAGTAGAAACAATTAATGAGTGTTGATAAATTGTAATTTGTTGATAAAATCTCTTTGAACATTTTAGATCCAATATTCTCGGGAAAAGATTATTCACTGTTCTTCTGCCCTAGCAATAGAAAGTAAATCGAAACCGAAAAGATTAGAAAAAATTAGTAAAAAGCTTTTTAACTGAATTCTGGAACTAACATCCATTCATGGCTTCCCAACCACACTGTTGTTCAACCCCACCATACTCAGCTATCAGACAAATCACCAATTCGCACCACCGGCAAACGCGATCCAATCAGCACACGCCATCTATTCGGTGCTATTGCAAGTACCAAAACGGAGCGCAGCAAGCGATAACAATCTCGCGCCACATTCGACCCGAGGCTCGAATACTAATGCGAGCACTCCATACAACGCCACTCGTTATACAACCAACTTTATTCAAGATTCGTTTATTTCAGCGACAAAATAATTTTCAAGTAATATAAGGATTCATAATGTGTGACGTAAACACTTCCAGAGTTTCATAATGGGAGAAGTTCTTAGTTCCAAGTAGACTTATTTGGAGAGAGAAATTAACAAGGCAATACTTTTGATACGTACTTCGTAGTATGTTCAACAAGGTACGTTGAGTTTAATGAGTGGGAATTGGTTTAAGTTAAACAGGGAATTGTCTGTAGCTCGTGAGTTGTGAGCAAATTTATACATATGCTTTTGATAAAGTAACGTGATCAGCAAGTTCTCGTCACTGTGTAATTGGCTCTGCAGTTGTTTAACCGTATGTTCAGAACGATTCTCTTGTACTCTCATTGCCGACTGCGGTATTGTTTTTTTAAGTAGGTCATCGTGAAAGCTTTGATCGAGCCTGTTTCAACAAGGGTGCATATTAGGGCCAACTTTGCTGTGAGATCTTTTTTGTTCACTATTCATTTGTGATGTGTGTTTTTTTATAAACCTATCTTCTCTCAAGTCCTAATCTATCACATTAATAGGAGCGATTAATTTTCCCTTTTATTATCTATCCAAATAATGCCCCACATACCTCATTCGGATTACAAAAAGATTTTTAAGAATACTCTTTATTCTCTATTAATAATCTTCCGAAAAAAATAGTCCATTAAAATGTAGCGATATCTCATCCTCAAGAACCTGTCAAACTGATAATAACAGAAGGGGAGGGAGCTATGTGCGAGTGAGGAAACAAAACGCGATCCGTCTTAATATTAATGTAGTTGTTAGGTCGGATGATGAATGGTGACACAGCAAAGCACTTTGCGGTAAACTGGCCCATTATTATTCTTAGCGGGGTGTTTAGTTACCAATTTAGTTAATTTAGATACATTTCAATAATGTCTTAGCTAAATTAAAAAAAGTTGTGAAAAAAACTAGGTTCCCTAGTTTAGAATTCAAAGCCGAGCGAGCCAATTCAATTACGTTCACGCAGTTTTAAAACCGCACAGCATACAGTCCACCAAAAGGATGTTTATTTTGCTTTTGCACAGCCATCCGATACGAATATAAATGATTTATTGAATTCCTTTTTGTTGTACAATGTCAGTTTGACCGACATACTCAATGTGATAATTATTGAGAAGAATTATTAACATTTCTGCGATAAACACATAATGAAACTTGCAAGTAACTACGTGCAAGTTTCAGTATGTGAGAATAGCGTTAAAAGCTAAAAAACAACTGACAGGCGTAGTTTGTTCCAGAACAGCAAGTTTTTATAATGCTATGAAACAACCAATGCGTTTTATTTTACCAAATACGATACAACATTTCCCCTCAAACAATGATTCCACAATTTTTGATCGGTCAGAAAACGTTCCAGCTGTTTTCCAATTCACAAAATTTCAATTTTATATGGACGTAATTTTCCTTTAGCAAAAGTAGTGCACAAACCTTTTCCAATGCAAGACTGGGGTGTTTTTCAAAAACCTTCTGACTTCAAGTGTACCCCAGGAGTGTGCTAACTTAATTTATCGAACTTTCAGACGGTAGCCTAGGTTCTGTAAGCGGTTTCACACTTGGGTTAACTTTGCTTACTTTAGGCTTTGCTTTTGATAAATTCTAGATTTGCTTTGGTTAACGATTTGTGAAGCCGTTTAGGAGCATGCTCGGTGATTCAACAGTGTTGTTCTTGAAGAGTTAACGTTTGGCGTAGGCATTATTAGTTCGGTCTGAGCCACACTCTTTGAGATGATTCAATGAATATTTTCTACCGTGTGCCTAAAATCTTTGGAAATTTTAGGAATTATTTAGTAGTAGAATAACCTTAACAATTAACTTCACTTATATCATGATCGAAACCTTATCCCCTTAATATACACACCATAATGGTTTTTCTGGAATATTCTACAAATCTTAATAAGATTATCTTCAACATCACTCACAACATAATAATTTTATTATTTTGTAGTCTTAAAAACCCCACATTGGCGCAAAAATAGCCTCTTATTTTAAATTAATCTTCTTTATACCGCCAATTCAGATTTTGTTTCATATTACACTTTATTACGGAATTCATTTCGTCCGTGTCTCTTATTTCATTTATCTTTCATTCCGAATTCTCTGCTTCATTTATATCTACAGCTACATTAATACAAGTATTTACTCCGGCAACAATAGCGCATTACTTTGTTGCCGATCTATCTTCGTGCACATTTCTTAGATAAAACATGCAATAGTTCCCCGTACATTGTCGAGCACCATTAAGGGCCCCTCTGAAAACTTCCCGACAAAAACCAAGTTGCACCTGACATTGGTAATTGATATACGATACCATTAATCACTTTGTATTTTGCTGTATAAAGTTTATGTGGCGGTTCTAGCTTCAGTGGAGGTTTTAGGATGGTAATTTTATACATACTACCAAGAATTCTATTGGAAATTGCTTTATTTTACGTATTAGTTTTTAAAGGAAGGAGTGTTAATTAATTACTTCGTTCGTATATACATTAATTAGGTACAGTTCACATTTTAAATGATTTTATCCTACTAAAAGCTGAAACAAGAAATTTAATAAATGTAGAGTACCGTGCGAAGGTTTTAATAATATAAATGTATCGTCCGTCCGTGGCTTCGTTCACGTGACATTTTTGATACTCTCCTTACCAAAATGGGTAAAGGTTTATACCGCAAAGGTTACCAAAGGGTCTAAGCTTCCTTTGATTTGCCTCATATACTATACTGCTTATTTGGAAGTATTATTACTTTTTCCTATCCTAAAATAAGTGTCATTTTTGTAATACCTGGAAAAAAACGATGGACGAAATCTTTCTTAATGATCTAAATGTAATTTTGATCAATGTAGCTATCGCAAAAAAAATCTAAAAGAAGCTAACAAAAATCTAAGTCACAATACAGAAACCAACCATTCATTTCTGTCCATTGAAAGTTTGCGTATCCTTACCAACAAATATCAACTCGAACTTGAACAACATAATACAGTTATGATATAGTGAGTTTCGACTGCTAATATCAATGAATGGTGCCCCTGGGAAGCGGGCTCACTTAGAAATATCATTGAGGTTAGAGTTGGGATAGGCGTGCCGAAATCCCTGAAGTATTTTGTATAGATGTAGACGACTGTGATAGAGAGGTAAATAAAGCTGTTGTGGTAAATAGACGGTAGGGATCGATTTTTGTGTTGAATTAGGTAAATGTTTTAAATTCGTCGTTATATTGAAGGCTATTGAAGACTATTTAAGTGAAATATGAAAGATAAACGAAATGAATGAATTGAGATAAAAGCATGAAAGTGATGATGATTGAAAAGTATTTCATGCAGATGTAATTATAATAAAATGAATATATATTTAATAGTACAAAAAATTCAATTCTAAAGATCAACCAATTAAAGAAGCTACGTTTGACTTTTACTTTAGGAAGACATACTAGCAGAACACATTAAATATTTGTATGAAGCCAATGAAACAATCGCAACAATACACGAGCTCATATGAAAGTAAATGGTTTCAATGGCCAGGGTTTAATGTCTTCAAACCCACAACGATTTCTGTTACTTAAACCCATTACTATCCTACTTCTTAAAGTTCTATACTACTAATTCCCCTTAACCACATAGAAAGGAAAGCATGAATGATACATATTAACAATTTGGGGTCATAGTTTAAATGTGTCTGCCCGTAATTGTGGTAAGTAATTAGAAGATGGTCGTCGTTTGATATTTGACCCTTCCTCAGAGCTAGTTAAGATTACTGCTGAAGTTACTACACATTGTCCTTCTGAAGATTCTGAGCGTGTACCGTTAACCCTACTTACTGATGAGGTAAACAGGCCTTCCTAAGTAAACGACTTGCGTTAGAACTTAGAAGCAGTTTCTTCATATGGTGCATCGGGATCCTTTTGTTTTCATGCTTGGATTAAATAATATTTTCTTGATAATTATATATTTTTTATCTTAAACTGGTAACACCCATTATTTGTATGATATGCGATCTAAGATCTGCGTTGATACCACAAATCAACCCATTACTCAACGTTAGATTTCTCATACAGTGAGTATCATGTGGTATTCATTATTATAGTAACTCGAAAGCTTTTGTCAAATTCGAATTTAAATTTAGTAGAGAAGGCCTAGGTCAAAATAGTAATTTCTACCAAAGTATTTTGTACTGAGACGACGATGGTGCCAGAGTCGGAGTCCGACTCTGCATCGGACGTCTCCAGCTCCCGGAGCTCAGCCTCTGGGAACGCGGAAAGGGACCGGAGAGACTCGGACCGTAGGTCCGAGTTCCTGAAGCGCCGACGGTCCAAGGGCGCCAAATCGTCGTCCGAGGAAGAGCTTGCCTCGGCCCCTAAGATCCCCACGAGCGTGCGGGGTAAGGGCCGAGGCAAGACTTCGGGGAGGGGGCCCTCCCTTGGAGAGCCCAACACAAGTCTGGCCTCGAATGAGGCCAAGCTCAAGGAGGTCGTGGCGTCCGCGATGCGCGTGGTCGCCATGAAAAGAAGGAAGAAGACGCGCGAGGACGCGATCGCGGAGGCCATGACCTCCATCGTGGCGGCGGCGCGACTTTATGGCGAAACTCCGTCCGCAAGGGACGATTTGTCCGATCTGCGGACGGAGATCACCCGCCTGACCGCCGCCATGGGGGCTCTCCAAAAGGAGAACGCCGCCCTGAGGGCCGAATTGGCCGGAATGCAGGCGGCCGGGCGTCGGGGGGCACCACCGGGGAGCCCCAAGGAGAAAGGCCGGCCAGCGCCAGCGCCGGGGGAGAACCCAGTCTCACCCTGGTGCGGCAGGAGCTGGCCGCCTTTGAGCGGCGGTTCTCCGTGCTGGAGAGCCGCGTGCTGAGGCCCCCGCTGTCGTCTTCGTACGCGGCCGCGGCCGCGTCGAACTCCCCCCCGACGACGAGGCCGCCTCAGGCGAGGGCGGCCCCAGCGCGGATCGCCCCTGCGCAGACGGCCCCGGTGCGGACGGCCCCTGCGGGGGCGGGGTCGGCCCCGGCGGGGGCGAGGACGGCTCCAGCCGCGCCCAGCCAGGCTAGGCCGGGCCCTTCGGGGTCGGCGCGGCCGACTACGACTCCGACCTCGACCTCGACGTCAGCGAGGCCAACACTGGCGGCAAAAAGGAGGGCCCAGACAGATCGCCGGCCGCCCCAGCAGAAGCAGCCTCCTCCAGAGGCTCCTCCGGCCGGCGCCGATTGGCAAGTGGCCGGGGAGAGGAGGAAGGCTGCCAAGGCGGCCCGATCGAAAAAGCGGAGGGAGAGGCGGCGACAGCGCAAGGAGCGCGACGTCGCGGCGCGGTTGCGCGCCCCAAAGACCGCGGCTGTGGTGATAACGCTGCAGCCGGACGCGGTCAAGAAGGGCGTGTCGTACCGCGACGTGCTCGCGAAGGCGCGCGAGGCGGTAAACCTCGGGGAGCTCGGCATCACCGGCGGCCTCCGTCTGCGGGTCACTGCAACGGGGGCCCGCATGTTGGAGCTCCCCGGCGCGGCCAGTGGCCCCACCGCTGACGCTCTGGCCGAACGGCTCAGAGCGTCCTTAAATGCGGAGGAGGCCCGCGTCTCCAGACCCACCAAGCGCGCAGACATGCGCATTCTGGGTCTGGACGACTCCGTGACGGCGGAGGAAGTAGTGGTCGCCGTTGCCAGGACTGGGGGGTGCTCCCCAGAGGAGGTGAGGGCGGGCGCTCTGCGTCCTGGATTTGCGGGGCTGCAAACCGTAACGGTTAGCTGCCCCGTTACGGCGGCCAAAAAAATCCAGGAGGGCCGAAGGCTCCTGGTGGGATGGGTGTCGGCGCAGGTCAAGATCCTGGAACCCCGACCCCTGAGGTGTTACCGCTGCCAAGTGGGTAACCACGCGGCATGCGTCTGCACCTCGGAGGTGGACCGCAGCGATAGGTGTTTCCGCTGCGGTCAGCCCGGTCACAAGGCCGGCTCGTGCTCCGCCCCGCCTCACTGCTTCGCATGTGAGGCGGCTGGCAAGCCGGCCGATCACCGGGCTGGGGGCAAGTCCTGCGCTCCACCCACCGAAGCCAGGCGCAGAGGTAGGCCCTCTGCCGCCGCCGTCACCGCCGCCACCGCCACTGCCGCCGCCGCCGCTCCCGCTGCCGCCGCCGCCGCCGCCGTGGCTGCGCCCTCGCAAGGGGCCCTGGAGGAGGCCGCAATGGATTCAGAATAATGTCTCCATTGCGCTTCCTCCAGGCGAACATCAACCACTGCGCCGCTGCTCAGGACCTCTTGCTCCAGAGCATGGCGCAGTGGTTGATCAACGTCGCCGTGGTCGCCGAGCCGTACTTTGTCCTGCCCAGGAATGACTGGGTGGCGGACCTGGACGGCTCGGTGACCCTAATTTCGTCGGCCGCCGCCGGTACCCCGCCCCTCGATCGCGTACAGAGAGGGCGCGGGATAGTCGCAGCCCGGTTCGGGGAGATCGCCGTGGTAGGCGTTTATTTCTCCCCGAGCCGATCTCTCGCCGAGTTCCAGGACTCCCTAACGGAGCTGGGAGACGTCGTCGTCGCCCTCGGTTCCCTCCCCGCGCTCGTCCTCGGGGACTTCAATGCCAAAAATCCGGCTTGGGGTTCCCGGTCCATGGACTATTCGCGGGGCAGGATGCTCGAGCGCTGGGCCCGTGCGCATGGCGCATGGCCTGGTAATCGAGAACCGGGGTTCTGTCCCCACGTGCGTGCGGTTCATGGGAGAGTCGGTGGTGGACATCACGTTCGCCACCCCCGACCTGTCGCCGCGCGTCACTGACTGGCGCGTTGTGGAGGAGGTGGAGACCTACTCCGACCACCGGTATATCCGGTTCGACGTCTCCACCCAGACCTCAGACGCGTCGGTCCCAAGTGGACGGAACCCAAGTGGTCCGCGATGGGCGCTGAAGCAGCTGGACCGGGAGCTATTCCTGGAGGCCTCGATCGTGCAGGCCTGGGTGTCACCACCGAACAGGCCTGCCGACATAGACGACGAGGCCGAGTGGTTCCGGGAGGCCATGTCAGAGATCTGCGACATGGCCATGCCCCGGGTCCGGCAAGGACGCGCCCGGCGTCAGCTGTACTGGTGGTCGCGCGAGCTAGCAGCGCTTCGGGAAGCGTGCGTTGCCGCGCGCCGCCGGTACACGAGATTCCGCAGGCGCCGCACCCGACCTCCGGATGCGGCAGCCGTAGAGGCGGAGCTGTATGAGGGCTACAGGGCAGCGAAGACCGTCCTCCGCGACGCGATCTGGCGGGCCAAGGAATTGGCCCGCGAGGAGATGCTGGGGACTCTGGACGGGGACCCATGGGGCCGCCCCTACAAGTGGGTGCGAGAAAGGCTCCGCCCCTGGGCTCCCCCGTTGACACAGAGTCTCCGGCCTCAGTTCGTGGAGGACGTGGTGAGCGCCCTGTTCCCTTCGCGAGGGGAGGAGTATGCTCCCCCGCCCATGGCTCCGTCTCCGACGGAATCTGAGGAAGAAGCTGACGCAAACGCGGACCACAGCGACGACGACGTCTACGATGCTCCAGAGGTGACCGAGGTAGATCTGAGAGTGGCGGTACAGCGGCTCAAGGCCAAAAATACCGCCCCAGGACCCGACGGCCTGCCGGGGAAAGCCTGGGTCCTGGCCTTCGGGACTCTCGGTCCTCGACTGGGGGGGCTTTTTAGCGCGTGCTTGGAGAGGGGCCAGTTCCCGCTTCGCTGGAAGACGGGGAAACTGGTCCTCATCCAGAAGTCCGGGCGCCCTGCGGACTCTCCGTCCGCATTCCGGCCCATCGTGCTGCTCGACGAGGTGGGCAAGCTCTTTGAGAGAGTAATTGCAGACCGCCTCGTCGGGCACCTGAACCGGGTGGGCCCGAACCTGTCGGAGAGCCAGTTTGGCTTCCGCAGGGGGCGCTCGACGGTGGACGCTATCATGCGCGTTAGAGCCCTCACGACGGGGGATGCAGTGGCCCGGGGCAGGGTCGTCTTGGCGGAGCACCGACGTGTCCTCACGGCTGCGATAGGCGGAGACCTCTCGCGCCCGGCATTGGTTGCGGCCATGCTGCGGGGCGAGACGGAGTGGGAAGCGGTCAGCTCCTTCTGCGAGGCAGTAATGCTCGTCAAGGAGGAGGCAGGCCGCGAGCGGGAGAGGACAGCGTCCTCCCTCCGCCCCAGCCGCAGTGGTAGGCGCCCACGGCGACGGACGTCGCTTGATGATCTCCGGCCACCGTAGGCGCGGGCATGCGGGCAGCGAGTAAAGGGCAACTCGCTGCCCGACCAAGGACCATGCCCGGGTCGACGGCGCGTTGTGTCCCACGCGCGCCTCAAAGAGCGTCAGCATAATGACGGGGCCCCCCTCTCAGAGGGCCAAAGCCTGCCGGGGTTGCGGGATTATTTCCTCACCGTGACCCCGGTACATAAAGGGCTACTGAAGGACACCGTGGATTTTAGTCAGTACAAGTCTGACAGTCCCTCCCGCCCTGCCCGGGGTGGGAGGACTCATTTGATGATTTTACCACGCTAAAAAAAAAAAAAAAAAAAAGTATTTTGTACTTCTCCGCCTCCTTTCAACAGGATAGTTTTCGGTACCTAAATTAGGTCAATTGAATCCATTTTTGGCTTTACCATCATAGTTCCCACCTTCTAAGCTCACAGATTACCCATTCTCACAGAAAGTAGTATTTCCCACCGTCCAGCATTGTATTCTTCCTTTTAGAATTTGTGAACAACTAGAACATTGATTGCGACAGTTGCACCACAAAGACTTGTAAAGGAAACTAGTGTTGCTCAATCATTTGTACCGAAATACCTGCCGAGGTTGGGTCCTTTGTGCCTGAATACAGATGCGGGCGTCCAGAGATATTGACTGACAAATGTTTTGGGAGTTCATTGGAGATTTTTCTGGTGATACTTGTGTTTTAGAATGATGTAGTTTTTTATGTTAGAAAAGTTTCGAATAGGAAAGGATGTATTAAAGAGTATGGTGAAATCAAGAAACGATGGAAAGCCATAGATGAAATGGTCTGAAAGGAAGTGAATGACTGATGAGGTGGCGGCTAATTGATAAATATGAGAGAACACGACCCGTACCGACCTCAAATAAATTAGAATAAGGGTGAGAGCATAATTATGATAATATATAAGGATAAGATTATGATCAAGTGGATGAATGCTTATTATAAAGTGATATTTGCCATTAACAATCAACAGAATATAATACTGAATACTTATTAGCTTTCCTTATAATGCAAAGAAAGCTTGTACCCATCGTCTTATATCAGCAAGTTTTTATCATTTTCATGTTTTAAAATCTAAACAAACTCGAGTCACATCTGCGGTACATTGGCGAAGAAAATTGTAAGTTGTTTCGGCAATAACTCAAATGTTAGCGATTGTACTGAACACAAGTTAGGAGAACAAAGAAAAAGTTTGCTTAGATACTTCATGCTTTGTTCCTTTTGCTTTAACTGTGATACGAGTCCCTAGTAGCTTTTTTATTTTTTTAGTGTCTGAATATATTTGAATATACGTGAGTGATTTTATGTGTACGTACACGTTTGACCGGAAATTAAAGCAGGGGCTGGGAGGTTTTTTTTGACGTGTGATTTTTGGTTGCGAAAAATCGATTTTTAAAATATTGTTTTAAATTAATTGCAACACAACCATCGTGACACGAGATAGTAGATAACCTTTTTATAGAAAAAAAGCAGCTACTGAAGTAACTTTGATTATACATAATACTGTTTAAGTCTCAACCTTTTACATTATAAACTGTTATTTAACTTCACAATATTTCACAAAAATTATAATAGCTACGTACGTTTACATAAAGCCTTCATGAAAATATTCTTCAGGGAGGTAACATACGCTTAGGAAATATAATTGTAGACATCTACGCAATAAAAACGGTCTCAATCTTAATTTTAGTAAGTAGATGTCTGCAAAAATCTGAAGTTTATTTGGAAACAAAATGCTCAAACTGTGCTATTTACATAAGACATGCAAACCAGACTTTTCTAATTTACTTTGTTATTATTTGCACTTATTACTTGAAGTTTGCAAATATATTTCTATGACCTTCTTAACGGACTCCGAGCACTGGTGAGATGGCCATTAGCTAGAACGTCAGTGTTGACAGTGAAGTAAGATGAACTGGACACACAGGGCACAATACCACGTACTCGGCGGACGTTATTTCCAAAAAAGTGATAGTTACAAGTGAAATTCTATAGTATCCTTATGACTGTGATGAACAAGCCTTCAATATCCCTCACCCGCGCCTTGCACGCCAATTACACCCCTCTCCTACATTTGCACAAAGAGTCCCAACCAGAGCACCTGATACTAGTCGAAAGACTTTATCAGAAGTGGGATATTGAAGGGTCAATTGGAGGCAGTAATAAACACCGCAAATAGCAGCGGCAGCGGGTGAAATCGCGAAAGGAACTGCTATCTATAGTATGAAGATATTGTTAAGACAAAATTAACACATGCAGCGCCTATTCAAACTCAACCATTTAAATTATAACATCCCTATTACCAGCCGACCCTAGTACACAAAAAAATGCAAAGTCATACATCACAGACCACAAATATTAACACAGTCATCATTAAAGCAGATGTATCACAAAAAAAAGTTCATTCTTTCACAATTAACTACAAGCACGAGCCAACGGAAATCATAATGAAATAGGGCGTGTATAATTAAAACTTAATTTCCTCTGTGTTTTAACAACAATCTGAACTATAAAATTTTAGGGATCAGTGACAGGTGGAAACCACAGCCGGAACGTCTCTATCAGCTTATACAGTGGAGGGCACAAAAAAGTGTAACACAAAATAATTAACTTTTTTTTTAAATTTTTAATTAACATTTTTGTAAATCCAATAGGTTGGAATGATGATGACGAAATGAAAATTGATTTAACTTTTGAAGTGTGTTTAATTTGCAGTGTTTGAACTGTGACTTGGACTATGTACCTAGACAAAGTGTACCTTATTGAAGGTACTAACGTGACAAATTGCGTTGACTTTGAAAATATACATAAATTATGTGTTAGTTTCAGCTTCGTTGTGCCTATCTCAACGAGCAAATCAACCATCAGTGTAAAGCAAAAACGCAAATAATATGTTGTTAACTAAACTACAATTTATATGATTAGATTTTATCTCAGACATACAACGCCATTGTATTAAAATCAAAGCATAAAAATTTCAAGCAGGCCAGTTTCAGACACTTTTGAATTGTCAATAATGAAGCTAGTGCCCTTATCACGAGTTTGCACCATTTTACTTTACAGCGTCTTTCCAGTATTTACAGCGTTTCATGTATGGAAAAAACTTTTTGAAAAAAAGGGAACCGACTTCAAAACCAAACATTAAAAAACTGTAAAATAACTTTTCTTTCGGAAGTCGGTGGCTTTGTTTTTTATTTCATTGACAGATGGCCACCGACTTCCGAAAGAAAAGTTATTTTATAGTTTTTTAATGTTTGGTTTTGAAGTCGGTTCCCTTTTTTTCAAAAAGTTTTTTATTTTTCCCTTTTTAGTTGAGATATTTAACAAAAATCTTCATAAAATCGACTTATTTGAAAATCCTACAATCCTAGTAAGTAACAAAAACGGATATATGCAAGCAACTTCACAAGATATCCATTATTGTTATAATTATACTTAAACCTTCCCTAGAATATAACAAACAGTGTTCGGAAAACCGCATCGAAATCGATAAATACAAAAGCGAGGTAATCGCGGACAAACATGCAATCATTTCTAAAAATCTATGATCCAAGTAAGCAAAAACGGGTCCACGCGGGCAACGTCACGGGATGTCTATTAGTGTTATATATTAAACCTTTCCCAGAATGTAATGAACACTTTCCTGAAAATTGCATCAAAATCGGTTCATCCAAACGCGAGATAATCGCGGACAAACATGCAATCATCTCTGAAAATCTATGATCCAAGTAAGCAAAAACGGGTCCACGCGGGCAACGTCACGGGATATCTATTAGTGTTATACACTAAAACCTTCTCCAGAATGTAAGGAACACTTTCCTGAAAACCGCATCGAAATCCGTTCAGTCAAACGCGAGATAATCGCGGACAAACATACATACATACATACAGGTCGAACTGAGAACCTACTTTTTTTTTGAAGTCGGTTAAAAATGGAACAGCGCCTCTGGTGTGCGAAGCAGGAACTAATTTTTTTCTTGTGTCAATTTGAAAATGTCAAAGTTCCAGTTTACTGTACGTCTGAATATCTGTACCCTTACCACGAATTTTCACTCTTTTTCTTTACAGTATTTACAGCGTTTCTTGAGGTTTCTTGTATGAAAAAATGGAACAGCGCCTCTGGTATGCGAAGAAGGAACTAATTGTTTTCTTTGAAAATTGTCAATTTGAAATCGTCGAAGTTCCAGTTTACGTCTCAAATACTGAAAATTCGTGCTAAGGGTTCTGGAAACTCATGACTGGAGTTCCCTCTTGGATACGTCCAGGGGGAAGACCAGTTTTCCGGGCCGGTGCACCCTGGGATGCGGGCAAAAACTCTTCCTTAGGCACTGTGTGCCTAAGTGGTCTCTTTGCCCGTATGCGAATAGCCTGTCGTGTGGATGCTCCAACGCGTGTCCCTCTGATCAGCAGAGGGCACAGCGGCGGAGCGGGCTTGCGGACGGTGAGTGATGGGTAGCTCGCCGTCCGACCAAGGACCAAGCCCGGGTTGGTGGCGCGTCGTGTTTCGCGCCAAATGCCTGCTGGGGTCGCGGGTTTTTTCTTAACCCAGGTTACCGTGGTCCCGGAACGTAAAGGGCATAGGAAGGAACACGGGTGGATTTTAGTCAGTAAGAGTCTGACAGTCCCTTCCGCCCCACCCAGGGCGGGAGGACTCATTTGATGATTTTACCACCTAAAAAAAAAAAAAAAAAAAAGGGTTCTGGAAACTCATAATTAGGCCTCTGTTACAAGACTGTGAAGTACTGTAGTTGCCAATCCCAAGGCGTGGATTTCTATGGAGACGAACTGTCACCATAGAAACATTTAATACAGAATTCGTGTCAGCAGTTTCCTTAATACTATAATATCTTTGACAGCAATAAACTACCAATAACTTTCATTATGTTTAAACATCTTACGCTGAAGCAACCTTTAGCTTCTACTAATTGGTTTTGCTATAGATCTTTGTGTATAAAACAGAAGATTTATGAGGTAACTCGTGCAGTATCTTAATTATGGCTTAAAAGGTATTAATAGCTACCATTTTTTCTTTGCTTGTGGAAGCTGTGTATGGCAATAAAGATTTTTGAAGTGTTGACTTTACGTTTATAGTTTTATTAAATATATTATCTTCTCTCAACTGCGTTAACTGTTCCTTTTTTGATAGAGAAATAAAGAGCAAAAAAATTGCCACTCGTAGTAAGAACGGTTTCGTCTCAGAATGCCTACTTCGCACTATGACTATTTTGAGGCGATACTCTGACTCATAATTGACTATATAATAATAATAATATAATATTCCACAACTATCACACAACGCCATCTAGTCCCAAGCTAAGCAGAGCTTGTGTTATGGGTACTAGACAACTGATAAACATACTTAAATATTTCTAAATACATACATATTATAGATAAATTACACCCAGACACAGAACAAATGATCGTGCTCATCACACAAACATTTGTCCTGGGTGGGAATCGAACCCACGACCTCCGGCATAGCAGTCAGGGTCACTAACCACTAGACCAACAGGCCTGACAATGATAGACTGAACACCTATATAATAGCTAAAGTTAAAAAGGATCTGCGAAAGCGACATATAATTTTTAGAACTTAGTTACCCGTTGCTACACTAGCGAGCAAAAATATTCAATCACTTACTTGGAATAGATCCGGGATAGCTCCTTAAATAATGGCGTGATTTGAATGAATTTGTAATTTAAAGTGTACAGTAAACCTTTAAAATGGTACATTTTTATTATTCTTAAACTAGTCATTATTCCGCTCAATCTTAAGTACTTAAGATTGAGCGGAATCCAGTAAGTGGTTCGATACTTTTGAGCTCAAGTGTATAAAACCATGTAGTACTTATACAAATCACTCACACTCACAACTAAACGCATACCTATGTTTTGTTTTAGGGTGCTCCCACATCTATCGACGCGGAATCGGATTTTTCCGTCGCCCTTTCTCTTTCTGTCGCATAGAACTGCCATTTGCTAGACCGAGACAATGCGATAGCACGCGGCCGCGTCGAGGATTCCGCCGCGTGCGATCGCATTATGCTTTCTGTCTCAGTCTAGCAAATGGCAGTTCTTAGCGACAGAAAGAGAAAGGGCGACGGAGAAATACGATTCCGCGTCGATAGATGTGGGAGCACCCTTATTGTCAAGTGTAAACTGACATACAAAACCTAACGGTTTATGCAATCTTAGAAGTCATTATTGTTTGTTATGCTAGCTGCATAATAATGCACGTAACTGGAACATACCGTAGCGAGAAGTGATATATTGATCAAAGGTTGGTGAGTGACGTAAAGATGATGTAATTGTAAGAAGATTTTTGGGAGATAGCGTAAGCAATAATCAGCGTATAATGTTCCCACTGGGACAAAAGCCTGTATGTCTATGAAAGGGAATGGGCTAAGATCGAGAAAGCGTCTTTAAATTTTTGATTCTAGAACACGATGGTTTCCTCAAGATGTTTTCTTTTACCGTTTTGGGAGTATTGGTGATGAAATAAATTACACAAAGTAATGCAGAATCTATGTCCTAGAATTTGAAAGTCGGGACCTTTATTTATCACTCTCTACAGATTTTACTTTTTATTCACAAAGTCTTAAGTCCGTTGACGGTTACTTTCTATTACTCGCAATTCTTTTATTATATTCCTAAGTTCTCAACCTGTCATTAGCCACATCGACATTTTCACCCCCAATTTGCACTACAAAGAATGACCTTCCTAATAAATTCTTTATTGAATTTAATTGATTGTTGGCAACACCACACGTCGCGGTTCCATTAAACCGCGATGCTTCGTATATTCCGTTGCTCGACAGTACACAAAGGTGAAATAAAACATTAATTGCTGTCAGGCGGCGGGGAGCGAGACAAAAGGTTCGTTTTTTCGTAACTATTGTACGTACGGGACCCTCCGTTACGGTCGGGAAGCAGCCCTGTTTCGGCGCAATGAAAAAGCAATGTTGATCGATACTTTCTTTTTTTTTTCAACGGTTTTGCGGCAGTTGAAAATTGTGGAGTTAATAGTGGGTTATGAAAAGTTTGCTTCATTGAAAGAAAACTTCTATAATGCGCTATATGATTATCAGTCTATTGGTTTCATACGCCACCGTTGAGTGTAAGGTTCTGAGCTTGATTCCTGGGTTTAGCTGGCGAGCAGGCAATTATATTTTTCATCAACAGCTCGGAAGAATGCTCGATTGACGACAAATGGCTTTACCCTCTATAACATAAAGGCCTATTCAGACCTAAGCGGTATTCGCTACCGTCTGCGGCAGAGAAAACCCAGTGGGTATGCGGTAATATTACTGTTCACACCAAAACGGATTTCGCTATTCTTGTGGGTAGAATAACGCGCGGTATGTATGTACCACTACCCACAGCGGCAGCGAATATCGCTCAGGTCGCTCTAGCCACGGTACTTGATACTAAATACCTGAGCGAAACCCGCGCGGAATGTACCTCTACCCACAGCGGCAGCGAATATCGCTCAGGTCTGAATAGGCCTTAAGGGTCAAACATAGCTGGCAGAATGTGGACTGTAAGTGTCTGCCTAAGGCCGCCCACACATGACGGACTGTTCAAACAGTCAGTAAACTAACTATTGTTCAATCTAAGCAAATGATTAGTTTTACTAATGATAAAAAGCCTGTAACCAACATACACGGACCGCTTGAGTCGTCAGTTTTTATCTAGCGACTGTTTAATCGCACCAGCCATCCTAAGCAGTTCAACTACTCGAACAGTTCCGTGTATGTGATGACTGTTGATTAATATGCTGTAACAGCATTCTGTGTCGACTATTTCAAGCATTCCGTGTATGGCAGGCCTAAGTCTTTTGAAAGGTACTATACTCTTTGCTATAATACTATTTAAAAGTAGGTAAAACTCTGCTTACAGGTCACATGCATGTTGCATTACATAAAGCATTATAATGACTGCAGGTATAATAACTTACAAGCTTATACATATATTTCAATATGGCGTCGACACGACAGGCGCAGTGGCTGAGCGATTGGACAACGGGTCGCGGGTTGAATTCCCGCACGGAACAAATATTTATATGATCCAAAATTCGTTTTTCTAGGTCTGAGCGTTTGTGTATGTGAGTTTAAATGTTTATAAAAACATATACAATACAGAAATAATTACTAGTGTGATCGTGGCGCTTGCAACAGTGGCGGAATATCAGTAAAAAAGAAATAGGCAGATAGAGCGCTCAGAACACGCGAGTGTGTCCGCCAAAGCAAATACAAAATCTTTGAAAATTGGTACTGTCGCGAGTTTGTAATCACTTTTGATTTTGTATTAGCTCACACTCGCGTGGACACACTCGCGAGTTCTGAGCGCTCTATCTGCCTATTTCTTTGATCTGAGGTTTCAACTTATTGTTTAAATTGAATTCGACAATGAAAACTGAAAGAACAAAACAAGCCATCAAGCGAACAAATAACTAAAATACATGCAGCTCATTAGTTACTATCATCATTGATTGACTTCTATTACAATTAAGAATCTTTTCTTAGTAAGTGCTCTTTAATTAGTTGAATATAAAAATAAAATGTAAATGTTGAAAACTAATTAAAGTTCGTTGAAACTGGTTTTTATAGTGGTCCAGTAAAAGTTACAATAAAACAGTGTGTACGGCGGTGTACTCAATGTAATTTACCAAAGGTTCCCAAACTTTTATGACCTATCAACCTCTTACATAATACTTAATTTAATTTTAGTTAAAACGGGATATTTACCATGTTTTTTATTTGTTTTTAGTTTTCGATATTTGGAATCTAATATTAGTGATACTTAGTGGTCACTATGTCAGTCATGTCAGTCTAAAAAACTTATTTCAGTTTCAAGTTTTTAATAATTTTTTTTTTGATAAATTAATTATTAAAATTTTATTAAAACAAGGCTAAATAAAACAGTATCAACACCATTGTGTTCGAATGTATAAAGTAGTTCATTATACTAAGTTAAATGTCAATGAATCAGAATCAAAAAAAAGATTATCTGTCTCTCTCTAATTGTGATATCTTGATCATAATATTAAGATAAACATTTTAGATGGCTAGAAAAAATGTTATTTTAATTAAGGTATTCCATATTGCCCCGCTATCGCCACCACGAAAAGCGCCATCGACCACTAGGGGGCACCACCACCCTATTTGGGAACCTATTTCCATGCTAGTGATGTGAAAATAATGGAAAGTTGAGTGATTCGAAACACGATGAGTGTTTGAAGTTTGATTTTTAGTTTACAGTAATACGTATTTGATTGTTTTCCTGGCATACTGACACCAAACCGCTAAACTTCAAAGTGTTTTGATGTAAATAGGTTTGTAGGTCGCGAGAAGATAAGAGCCATAGGGCGTAAGTTATGAGTTGGAGGAAGGTAGGTGGTTGCAATTTACTGTACCTACAACGTTAAGAAAACTAACTCAGATAATATGAATTTTACAATGAAAAAAAATGGGACTGCGACCAAGGGACCATGACGACTTAAAGCGAGAGTAGTTCCACTGTGGGAAGGAGACGAGGCTATACAAGTCTTCTAGCGCCATCTCGTTCTTTCGCATTGAGACGTCATTGTAAGCCACAATGGGGTATTACGTCTTAAAACCAAGCTTATTCCGGCGAGTGAAAGTGACAGAGCTATACACGTCGTCTAGCGCCATCTCGTTCACTCACTGGAACAAGCCTGGTTTTAAGACGTTGTAATACTCCCCCCTGATTGGGTTCCGAAAGGTGTTTCACAAATTGTAAGTATACCTACATACGTTATATTAAAAAAGATCATTGGAAATACTTTCCTTCTATAACCAGGAGAGAGTTTATAGGAAAAATCTTTTAGATTAATGCATGCTATCTTTAAGAGCCTATACTACCTCAAATGGGTTAGCAGAAACCTGTGATACGTCGAAAATACTACAGCATTAATTTTGAAATAAATATATGGTAAAGTTGAGGATTAATGTTAGGTCTTATGTTTGGCGAAAACATGATTCCATAAAATTTTCTCGATAGAAAAAAATCCCAAAGTTACCTCTAAATTGAACAATAAAACGCTGGCAATCAGATAATACTTAAAATTAGATCATGAAACTTTTTATACTAACTGAACTAACTATAAAGCAGGTCTTATGTTATTTACTTTTTTGAATTTCCTTTTTGTTCGCCGTAAAATAAATAGATTTGCGTGTAGAGAGCTAAAAGAAAGAGCAAGCAATAGTGCGTGGTACGTACAAGTGCGAGCGAGTAAGATTATGCTGAGGTACTATAGACCCTTAATATGGACAAAGAAAACTACACCAAACTTGTTATTAAAATGTTAAATCTCAAACCCGTAACCTGTTGCTTTCTACATGCACAGTTCGCGTGTAATCTTTTAATCCTCCAGTTAAAACTATTGTGGATTGAGGTCAGGTCAAAATGTTCCCATTCCTGGAAAACATCTGAACAACAGATTATTCGATGTTTGAAAGAAGCTGTCATTTTGACAGCTGCAGTGCAAGTACGGGTCTTTTTATCCACCGAGGAGTACGCAGTTAAGAGAGGTAGCAGTTCGAAGATTAGATATCGTCCATTTTACTCACTGATTATGTAGCTTTTATAGATGAAATCAAGTATAATATCAGTTCAGTAATTGATGAGTTTATTCATTTCAAACAAACAGAAAAAAGAACTTTTTTTAATAGCAAAAAAAAAGAACTTTTTTTAATAGAAAAAAAAATAACTTTTTTTAATAGCTAAAATTTGACTTGATACTTTTTGATTTATTCATTGTTTTAAGATTCGCTAAAGCTCCATAATAAGCACTATTATTGAAACAATGGTGTATAAGCGATAACCACCATAAAACTTGTCCTTTGAATCAACGTTTCTTGAAATAGTCCCCACAGTATATTTTTTCGGTAGTACTTTCCATTATATTCAGCTACAGTGAACCCACATTTCTACAAATTTTATTTTTCGTGATACTAGGTATGTCGTCGTTAACTACAAAAATAAGACATCAAAAAGTTCTTACACCCACGGAATTCCGGGACACTTCAACGTAAATATACTCGCACTAATACTTAAATCCCATCACTAGAGTTTGACAACGGCGGCGCTAGCGTTGTTCCTGACGTGTTTACGACTACCAGAGAATTTACAACCTTTTTGTAACTGTCAGATTGGTACCCGATACTTTTACTACAAGTATTTTTACTTATATTTTTATTTATTTCATAAATATAGTAAATGTACTTACGTAGGTCTCGATATGGTTTCTTTTGGGTTCGATAAAGTGATAAAATTTAACATTACGCCTATAAACCTCAAACCGTTAGGCTAAGGTGTTAGTTGTTATTTAGTACCATAGGGGACTCTTTAATACGGTACCGGATTATTGTACAGACGCCAGCACATAAATCTATCTCAATTTGTCAAATTTGTTTAATCGATTTTCAACCTTATCACAATAGTGGAAGGTTTAAAGTTCGATTGTTATATTGTGACAGATTCGGGCATGTTGACTTGCTGGTACCTGTACATCGGCCTTTAGAAAAAGATAAAATCGACTAGCTCGGCTTCGTAGAGCGCTATCTAAGTCGCACACGATTTTTTTTTATCGTGGTAAAATTAATTATCAAGTGTGCAACCAAGGGTGAGGCGGGAGTCGGACTTGTTCTGACTAAAACACACTTTGATCCTTCAATAGCCCTTTACGTTCCAGAGTCACGGTGACCTGATGAGACAGTCCCGCGGCCCCGTTGTCGCACACTACCTATGCGACGATTTTTGTAGATTCCCCGCTCGTTGTTGTTGGTTAGTGCTTTGAGTGACAAAGATCGATATTCTTGTCGCACAAAGCACTAACCTAAGGGTGCTTGTACACGGCGCATGTAACCCGCACAAGTGCTTCAACATGCTCAAGCTACATGCGCCGTGTACACGCACCCGCGGGTAGCTTGATCAAAGGTTAATGTGTAGGTATTTATCACCGGAATCTATACATAGTATGGTGAAATAGAAATAAAGAAGAAATGTCAACAACCGTTTAAAATAGTTTTCTTTTATAACGGATGTTGGCAACATTGTGCGAATAGTTTCTTTGTGATGTCAAAATAGACCTATTATTAAAAACTAGCGACTGGCTTCTGGAATAAAAATAAAAACTAACACATTATTTTAATTTGGCTATCTATACGTGAAATAATTTGGAAATGGTCTAGTATTCAACTGGTGAAAGAATCAGCAATCAAGAAGCTTGCAATGTTATTGATCTCATTTCAGTTATAAAATAAGCAAGCAAAGCAAGTCTAAATTTATTTATTTAGCAATAGAATACCTAGATGTAAAAATGTAACGAATTTTGAATAAAATTTATTGGTATATTTTTGTAACATGGAATATTCTATTCTATGTGTATTGTGTAGCGATAGAGTAGAGAACGGTTGACAAAGAACAATTTATTTAAAAAAAATGACGCTTTTAAAGCGGTCATTTTAGATTCCCAGAACGTCATCTACTAAGATCCTTACCTATATACTCTTTTTGCCTCATCTACGTTTATAATCAGGTCTTGCAAGCATATTTTAGGATACATTAAATATAATTATTAATTTCCTTTAAATAAAAAAAAGTCTCTTAGCATACCATACAGCGTTTATACGATATAATTTTGTAGTTTCAGTGTTAATAACGGTCAGAGTTCTCTGTTTTGATATTATAGCAGTTGCAAGAATAGCTCAGTTCTGAGTATCACAATCAATACACATCCTGCACATACAAAAAAAGTCCTTATTGACATTTCGCCAATAGTTTCTAAGAAAATCATATAATTTGCTGGAGTGGAAATATAAAATCTATTTGAGACACTTCGTAGGAAAATTGACAATGCTTCTGAAAAATCTTGGTATATTTTAAAATTTTGATCAATACTTTTGTCACGTTTCTTTATGAAATTCAAATTGGCTGTCAAGTCGTTTTGATAAAAATAGCTTTATCATGCTTGCAATCTGGCTTGATATCTTGAAGGATGTTTTAATAAGCGCGTATATACTCGTAGTAGGTAAATGCAATCGCTTAAGTATTTAAGTTGGCCTACCAGAAAAGGACAACCACATGGCGAAGCAAGCGAGCAAAGATTTAGAGCTAGGCGTTCAAATTCAAATTCATTTATTAATTTTGTGAACACAGGGTATAAAAGGTGTTATAAAAATTGTGTAGTCCATCTTATGGTCCGCCAAAAAGGCATACAAAATATCGACTCTAAAATTATTGCACACAATTAAAATTCACATACACGTCAAACAAAATCTCAGAAAATACAGTCATCAAAAGTGAAATTAAATATTACAAATACAGAACTAAAGCAAAATAAGATGGCAACAATGTTACAATTGCGTTCCGGGGTCGCGGGGTTTATCTTATTACCGTGACCCCGGAACGTTAAGGGCTATTGAAGGACACCGTGGATTTTAGTCAGTACGAGTTTGACAGTCCTGCCCGGGGTGGGAGGACTCATTTGATGAATTAGGCACGAAAAAAAAGGTCCAACGTTGCCGAAGATGGAGGGTAGTTAAAGGATCACGGTGGATTTTAGTCGGTACGAGTTTGACAGTCCCTTACGATCCAGTCATAATCATTTGCTGATTTACCACCATAAAAAGTTGTCGGATTTTCAACTATGAAACTTCGTAGAAGTCCAAGGCTGTTTATTAAATATGTCGGCAATGTTCTAGAAAGTTCTGCTTTGAGTGAGCCAGGTAGTCAATTCTTTGACTACGAACGAAGCTTACCAAAGGAAAGCAATGTAGAAGTGAACAGCGATTATAAGTTTGTGTAAAGAAATGTTTTGAGTTAATTCAACAATAAATGGCGCATAAGAAATAGAAAACATTTATTCAATAATGGATTTTTTATGTTAACATTTATTTGATCTATCTCTTAAAAAATACAATAAGAGTTTTGCGAGCATTTCCACACCAAAAGGGTATACCTAACCCAATATGCTGGGCGAAAAAGACATGTATTATACGCTAACACCACTGTAAGATAAGCAGGATAAGACTGCGGTGGCTTTGTTGATGGCGTTCGATGTACTGAATCGGAAGATTGCTGGTTCAACTCCTGTCGGCAAATCTTTAATTAAAGGCATATTGTCGTGTAAATTAATTTATCCCATACCCTGCCCTAACATTATTTACAAATAGTACTACCTTCCTTATCCCAAGAATTAGTATAGTCGACGTAAACATCCGAACATCGTTGCACGGCTGTCAAATAAATGTCGAGTGGTTCTCAACGTTTTTATAGCGGCAGACATAAACGCTAAACGCTATTTTACAGCCCGATTATGTCTATTGCTAAACCCTTGATCCAGAAACGTGCTTATAAATATTTTGATTAGGTATTTTATTATGGGAAGTCGTTTTGTTGGGGAATGAGTTGTGCATAGTTTTTATGTTTTGTTAATTTTATTGATGTTGTAGCTATACATAAATAAATGTTGTGTTAAATCTGTAAGATGATGAGATGATTGGCTTGGCTACCTCTTTATTGGTATTTAGGAAAAGTTCTGTTAATTTTAACGCTTACTTGATGTTTTATAAACGTATTTTCTGAGTCTCTGTCACAAAAAAATCTCCATCGTCATCGTAGGTTACATGTCGTATGTAGTGCCATTGACTCGGGTGTTTTACATTCTCTATAAACCTTGGATTTCTCTCTTTTCAAGTCTATTTTAATAATAGACTAGTCAAGACGTTTGTTTTCTTTTTAGCTACGAGTATCTTAATCCTTTTTTCAATAAAAACTCATCTACATTCCATCACTGCCACTATTCAACAGATAAACCAATAAATTGGATATAAGGTTCAGGTCACATGTCTACCGAGTCGTAAGGAAAGTGAGAAGTGATAGCGATTTTCGAGAATTAAAGCTAGCAAAGTGACATGAAATCAGTATTTTCTTGTTCTATAGTGAAGAAAATTGCGAGAACTATTCAGTTCTTTATTTCCGTCACCCAAACTTCCCACTACTGGGCAGAAAATCTCCCTATATCCTTCTAGGGTAATCTTATCCTGTGGCATCTCAAACTAGTATAGTTCATTCATGAGGGTGCGTTGAGTTGCCCATTTAATTATGTTTTTGTTTTAAATCCTTTTGGACGTCTTCTGGATTACTGTAGGTTTATTACTCTTCCACTTATTAACTATTGTAATCTATAGTACATTTCTTCAGTAAGAAAATAGTAAATCGCTCCCGCTTCCACCTTACCGATGGGACAGTTACCTAAGGCGCAGGTCACACGTCCTCCTAATCGCAGCGACACGTGTGCCTAACAAGACCGCAACTAATGGTCGGTCTGGACCGCACTGAACCGAAAGTGGACGTATCTGTAATGTCGTTACTTGTTTTCGGATCTGCGGGACTGCGGTCAGGATTCGGGACAATACCTGGATTGATAAATACAGGTCGAGGGTATAGTGCTCAAACCCAATAAGTACGAAATTGACACTTTTGAGATATTCAATGTTTAAGTTTTAAGGACATAAATACCTATGTTATTCAAATAATGTCGGTATAATGAGTATTTGTGGTAAAAGTGGATACGTTGAATTAGTGTAAAACAGTACTTTTGAGTTTCTGAGGTAGTCCATTTTGTCATAATAAAAATTAAGGTTTCAAAGGGTACCGACTTATTGGGTTTTAGATCTAGAGAAATCAAACATATTATGTACTTCGAACAATTGTTTTTTTAAAGAATCACAAAAAAAATCAAAAGAAATCACTCTTCGTCACTTTCGAATGCTGTCGGTTGGTAGTACGTCTTCATACCACACATCCATCCATGAAAGGTCCTCTGGTATGATAAGTTTTTCGAGAGATATTTGTTTAGCAAGACTAAAGTGGTACGGCGATCTCCCCGATGGCGTCAGCGTAATATGTTGCGCTGACGACACGCTCGTCCTGGCATCCTCGACAGCCGGTGGAACTTCAGGGAGCACTTCCTGCGTCTGGCTACAAAACTGAACCGGGCAGCAGCCGCCCTCAGGTGAACTCCTGCCTAACCTCAGCGGGCCAAGCCTCCTGCCGTAGGCTCACGCCGGTGTCGTGAGGTCCATGGCAATACGGGGCCCCTGTGTGGGCCCTGAGCATCCGGACACGACCACTAAAGTTGGTCGCATGCCAGAGGGTCATGGCTATCCGGATGAGCCGGGGATACCGCACGATCACCGGCGAATCTTTCAACCTTGCCGGCTTCCCTGGGATTTCGAAGCGCCCTCCAACGCGTCTATGAGTGGCGCGTGGAGGCGTAGTGCCGGGGTGTATCCCCGCATGCCATCGACAAGTCGAGGCGCGGCGTGAAGCACGATCTTAGGGCAGTATGGAGGGGACGACTGTCGGAAGCGACCGACGTCCGGGCACGCCGCAATCGCGGCATTAAGATCCCTGTTTGAGGAATTGCAGGATAGGCGTCACGGCGTCCAGACCCTACCGCATAACGCGGGTCCTTGACGTACACGGATAGTTTCGGGAGGTACCTGTGTCTGATAGGGATAGGAGGAAACACCCGGGTGTCACACTGCCAGGATCGCCCGGAGGACACAGTACAATACGGTGCAAGACTGCCCCGCCTGGGCAGAACAACGTGTCCTCACGGCGGACGATAGGCGGAGACCTTTCGCGCCCGGCATTGTTTGTCCATGCTGCGGGGCGAACCCTTGAGTGGGAAGCGGTCGCCTCTTTCTGCGAAGCAGTAATGCTCGTGAAGGAGGAGTCGGGCCGCTTGGGGAATGAGAGGCACAGTGTCCTCCCTCCGCCCCAACCGCAGTTAATAGGCTCCCGCGGCGTTTATCAGCAGACGATTTAAGCTACCGTTTATGTACGGGCACACAAGAAAAGTAGGTAATGGAAACTCGCTGCCCGATATGGACCATGCCCAAAGGTCGACGGTGCGTTGTTTCCCATACGCCTCAAAGAGCCAGCATAATGACCCCCCTCTCAAGGGCCAAAGATTGCCGGGGTCGCGGGACTTTTCCATCACTGTGACCCCGGAACATAAAGGGCTATGAAGGACACCGTATTTTAGTCAGTACAATTTGACGGTAAGGGGTGGGAGGACTCATTTGATTATTTATACCACGATAAAAAAAATATAATTATGCTTATAATACATTTTATTACTATAAACTTAGTACTTAGCTCACGGCTAAGAGAATCACAGCCGCAGGCTCTTCCAGGTTAAGCCGCGCTTGACGAGGAAATGGTCTGTGGATGGGTGACCATCTATCATAGCGAGTTTCCTCCGTGCCGTTACCCGGCTGTCATTTGCAGATCTTTGACAGGACTGGAGAAGCTCTAAAGTCTTTCTTACCATGGGATTCGTATTACTGTAGATGTTGTGGAGGTCCGACAGGCAGTCGCTCCATGTAAAATACTGATATCCAGCTGAATCTGGTTTGACTGGAAGCCGACCCCAACATAGTTGGGAAAAGGCTAGGCAGATGATGATAAGCTTAGTTCGGACTACGCTAGTATTTTTAACCAACTTCAAAAAAAATTTCTTTAGTTTAATGCATTATCGCACTAAATAAAAGAACTTCGATAACAATACGCGCGATGCAAATGCGCCTCGCAAACTGACAACAGTAATGCTAGAAGTTCATAGGTCCAATTGATTTATTGGGTTCTTCTTCGAATAATAGTATCAAGAAAGTTAGTTTTCGATGAGAGCTAATACAATATAACTAAACCTAACATGTTACTTTTGAAACATAATCGAACAGTAAACCGTGGTAAACCCAACAAATACATTTGTTTTGATTTAACTTTTGGTTTTGTTTGTTTTTTCGAATCTACGTATTTGAAGGTAAAACCCGATAAATAGAAATAGTGATTATTGCCTCGAAACAGTTGGGTCATTTTAGTTAAAATTGTTGAACACTCAATACCAATAAAAAGCTTTATGTGGTTTAAGCGTGAAACAAAAATATTATGTTACAAGATAACACGCTTTATAGGGTACCAGTTTTTAAGTCTTGGGCAAATGTGGTGACTTTATTGGGTTATTACCTTCAGGGTAACTTTCTTATCTGCTGCGAATTCAACTTATTGGATTAGACACTGGAAAGAGCGCCAAAAATGCATTAAGATGTACTAATAAAACGATTTTTGATTTTTCGGCACTTATTGGGTTTGAACACTATACCCTCGAGGTGTGATATGAATTGGATCGGAATGTTTGGTGAACCGCGCTTAGTTTCAATGTATTGGTTGTAATGGTACATAGTTTATAGTATTGGTTGTATGTAGGTTACCTGCGAGTTTGAGGTGCGTGGTTATGTTGTCATGTTGCAATAGATGTAATATATTACACAGCTAAACTAGACAAAATCTTGATAGCTTATTTCATACCGATTCCAACAACATAAGTTATATACAGGGTTCTCATACAAAACAAGAGTTATCGGCGTTTTAATCACGCGCCGTCGTTATTACCTGACGTCACCCAGATGGTTTTGATGTAACACTCAGGTGGCCATTTTGGAAAATTCTGCCTGGACAGCGGAGTAGTTAAGCAATATTCCTGGGTCGCGGGACTGTCTCATCAGGTAACCGAGGCCCTGGTAAGTAAAGGACTATTGAAGGATCATCAGGGATTTTAGTCAGTACAAGTCTAGACAGTCGATCTCCCGCCGCCTCTGAGTAGGAGGACTCATTTATTTTGATGATTGTACATCGATTAAAAAAAGCAATATTACTAATGATTCACTTCGTGCATTTCCTGCAACGTCACTAGCTATTCGTTCATGAAGTGAATCACTTCGGATAAGTATTGCTAAGTGGGTATTGTTTTGATAGGCCCTGAATACATAACAGGCTACTGAAGGACACGGTGGATTTTAGTCAGTACAAGTCTGACAGTCCCTCCCGCCCTGCCCGGGGTGCCGGACTCATTTGATGACCTTACCACGCTAAAAAGAAAAAAAAAGGCCCTGAAAAAAATCAAATAAAAAAACCCTTTTTATAATGACTGACTGAGACATCTTGCTTATGTACTACTACAAGCAGTACGGCATGCATGCTTGCAGTTGAAGAAACGGGGTGGGTCGTCAATATTTAATAAGTCGGACTCTCTCTTCGGTTTCATAAAAGAGGCTTTATTTGACGAGATATAAAAAAATGAAAAAAAAACTTCTTTGAGAAAAAGTGGGCCATAATCCAACTCTCGAGCCCAATGTAAGTTGATGGATTTTCAGCTCATTGAAACGTGATTTATACGTACAGTACTTCACTGTATGCATATCTCCCATTCATTGTCGCTGTGATTGTCATCGCCATGACGTGAAAGCTTTTTGATTGTCACAACTGCAAATATGGATTGTGAACGAAATTTCCAGTTTAAGTGCATTTTCGTGTGCCCCACTGTTTTGGGACGAAGGCAAAGTGTGTCAATTGTTGGTTTTGCAGATTGTCAGCGAGTGAAATGATGGAAAATATGGACGGATGGTTCATCAACTACACCGCTTTCAAGCTGATTTGATGTTGGTGTACTGTTTGTAATACTGATACTGTTGCGATTGCGATTCCGAAAAGCTTATAAAATCACAAATTTTCAGTAATTTTCGTGATCCTAATCGAAAACTTAATTCATAGAAATAAAACAAAATGAAACTATCTATTTCAATTTTAATTTAGCATTCAAAGGTCTACAAATGTGTTAGTAAACTGTTTGAATAATGTTATGTAAGTAGAGTTTATGAAAAACGAAAGTTCGCTCTACAATCTGGAGAAAACACAACAATACATCAATTTGATTCATACATTCAAAGCTATATGCTTTCAATTTACGAAATATCGCTTGAAATTAACGTTTTATCTCAGCCTGAATCCCGTTCCATTGTATTTCACGGCTGCTTCTTAAATGGACATCTTTGAGACGTGGATAAGCAAATTTGGTCGTTGATTAGTTACAGACAATCGAGTTCAAGACAGCAACCAAGATAGATTTTTTTTAACTTCAAGTGTAAATCAATAACAAAAGTGGACTCACCATCTTGTTTCACAGTATTCCCGAGTGGGCCGCAGCTAGCGACCCAGACGAGCAGTATCCAGCGCAGCATGAGCCCAGCCCTGCTCCTCTGCAGCTCGGGCTGGTTGTGGAAGTGGCGCGCCGTCGGCCGAGCCTGCACTGCCATGGTCGCGGCAGACGAGGGACCATTGGTAGAGGGGGTGGCTTACATTGTTTGGGGATCTGGGGGACGAAAAGAAAATATATTATAGACTAGAGTCACACAAGTACGTACGTACACTATTCAAAATAAGTTGCTAGCGAAGTGCTCGAGGACAATGTGAGAGTGGAAGATGGTGGAAGCATAATTAGATTGGTTGACGTCTCCTGATAGCGATAACCTTAAGGTTTTCAAGTCAATAGAGTGAATGGGTTACTATTTGGCAAGCGTGGTTCACCTTCGACCACATCTTCGCTTAATATCAATCGAGAAGGTGTCAAACGCGAGTCCATCGCTGAATAACAAAAATAAACCAATTTCAACTACGAGACTGAACGCGAAGTGTAGTGTGATTGCTGTGAAATATTGATACTGAATGTAGTGAAGATATTAGTCGCATTTGACTAAGAAGGAAGTTGTCAACAACGTCCCTGAACTGAAAATGTATTATTATTATGTTCTCGAATTTGAAGAGTAGGTATAAGTCTGATAATTTACACAATTTTTAATTAAACACTAGTTTTATGGTCGGAACATACAACATGAAAGCCTCAACACTGGCCTATTAAATTCAACCACATAAAAAGAAGCAAATAAAACTCTACACCACCATTTAGCCACGCTTATTTTCCTCCAAGGTCAAAATTAAAAGCCAATCCGTATTTTTTTATTAGCCAGCTATAATTTCCTGTCACCCTAACACTAATAAGTGTGCGCATTAACGTTTAATAGCAATATTATCTGGCCTTAAGCAAATGGCGCGAGGTGAGTAGGACGTGCCGTATCGAGACCTTGGCTTTCATAAATTCACAAAGCAACAGATCTTAGATAAGGAAGCTTTTAAGTCATCATTGTAGACTATTGAGCCTTCGATAGCTTTTGAATTTGGCTGTTTCATACTTTGGTGAAGACAGCTGACTGAGACATATAAAACATAATATAGAGCAAAACGAAAATGATGACAACTTTTTGAAGGCAGAAGGTGTAAATAGCAAAGGACCGGAACTACTTGACAGTTTCCTGAAGATTCCCGGTCTACCTTAGAATCTTTAAGTGAAGAGTGACTAGATTACTTCTAGGCAAGCATGCATAACAGTCTATTATTTTCAGGCGAGATGGTATGCCATCCTGTCAAACGCGAGCCTATGACAGGATGGCAGACGCCAGCTAGGAGGTCCTGGTGAAACCTTCCTTCGCCAGTACTTCATATAACCGTCATCGCAGGTTATACCTAGTTAGTAGTGTCGTTGTTCGAGTGAACCGCTAAGTGGATCTATCCATAAATAAAGTAAATTGGCGCTACTATGAATGAGCCAACCTCAAGTAAAAAGGGATAAATGCAGGAAGATGATGATATTCTGAATATGTGGGGATCCCTATTACTAGACCGAAGTAATCAGTCCAAACTCTTCGCCAATAAATCCAGCAAATTTTCTCTCGATCTTGATTAAGTTTATAGCGACACAGTTTCATTATTGATGTTTTCACGCCGATCTTATCCGTCGAGATAAGAATCTTTTTCGTAGGCCGTAGCGTCCGTAGCTAGGCAACTTGCCAAATGCTTGAGTATTGCAGTTTTTGGTTCAGCTTGCTCCGTAAAAAGGCCCTATAGATCATTTTCATGAATTTGATGACTGGACTGTTTTATTTGGAGACGTATTTTTATCTAGTTTTGTTGCTCGGTATGGATAAAAATTACATAGACGTTTAGACATGGTAATAGTATCATTTTTCTCCCAGTACGTTGCAGAGAGATAATTTTTAACATCCACGCGGGGTGTATTCCCGTTCGTCCACTCGACTTCGTCCCACTAGTGGGACGAACGGGAATTTACAAAAATAATATTTAATTTGTTCCCGATCGTCCCACTCCTAATTCAAGAGGGGACGAACGGGAATATGTTCTTCGATTAGTGCCATTCGTCCCACTAAAAAGATTTGTGCAGAAATATGTTTATTCGTTGTTTCGTAGTTTGCTTGTCCTTTACTCCACTTCGTTCTCGACAAGCGCTATAATTTTTTTTTTTTTATAATTGCAAAGTTGATTCTGTGATTTTTACTGTGATTGAAATGACGGATTTTTATTCCAATTTGTTTATTTTTACCAATTAAAACCACCAGTCATATTAAATTATTTAATTTATTAATTCTTTTTTGTAGTTCTATTGGTCCCACACCAATAGAACTACAAAAAAGAATTAATAAATTATTCCCATTCGTCCAATCATAAAATTTAGTGGGACCATCGGGAAAATAAATAACGAATTCCCGTTCGTCCCACTAAGGGGACGAAGTCGAGTGGACGAACGGGAATACACGCCACGCGGGGCTCAAACTCGTCCCCCTTATGCCCCATAGATACTGAGTTCAAATTAGACTATAATAATGAACTTTATGTTAAATTCACAAACTACCTTATCATTGTCGCGCAAGACCAAGCAAAGTGTAGAACACTCCGCGAATGCTGGCATTAGGCCAAATGAACAATGGGACCAAGAAGAATTTAACAAACTATTACTGTACTTGCAAATACGACACAGAGCTTGAAAGATACAGATTTATGACTAAATAACATAGAACGAGAAAGTCATGGAATAATCTCAAAGCAAAGTGAATAGACTGTCTAACTCGAGAAACAGGTGGCCTACCATCCAGTTTAGGGTGTGGGAAAGAGATGGCGCTAGACTACTCGTATAGTTCTGTCTCTTTCCCACAGCCTATACTGGATCGCGGTAAGAGTTCGTGGTAAGGTCTCAGGCACTTGAATTTGAATGCACGTGATCGAAATTTCAAATGAAGTCCTTCGAATTTTTAATTTAGATAAGTAAGAAATCTTTGACCCTGATAAAATATTACAAGGCATTTATTTATTCATTTACTTGTTTAAATTCTCTATGAAACCATGGCAACTATACAATAGTAAACTGTATTTCCTAACGCTCGTTATCACTGAAAATTGGTAATTCAATCGTACACTTTTTATTTAAGTATTGCTGTCTTGCTTGATTTTAGTGAACACTGGCATAAAAATCCGTAACCATGGCAACTTAAAAAAACATTCAGTTTGTTTCACAATAGCAACGGAAACAGTTTTCTGTGCGGAAATCGAGCTGCAGATTTAGTTTCCGCACCACGTTTCTTTATTTCAAGTAGAAATATGTTTTGTTTTTATTATCTTGACTGTTATTTTTGTTCTACACAACCTATAAATACACAAAATTTGGATGTTTTTTTCATTACAAATAGGCTTGCTCTTGAGGTCAGAGGTGACGAAGACAAAGTTGACAACCGAAAGGGCTTACCCAGAAGAAGCCTATTTTGTTTGTCTATCACAAAATGGAACTGATAAAAGGTATTAAAGTATCAAAATGTCATATACTAGTAGAATTTGATATCCGACTTCAAGATCAGTACTACCTTTTTGCCAAAGACAGATTTTTGCAGTGTCTATTCATTAGAGAATGTTGCGTGCAACAACAAACTTCAAAATGTTTTTTGACAGCTACTGTCATCAGACGACAGTAGTTACGGGGAAAATAACTGAAGAAGGTTCGTAAGAAAATTAGTTTTGGAAAATTATTTACATACTTTTGCCTTATTCACTACGTGAACAATAATTTCGCTGTCGCATATATTGTTATTTTCTGCTCAAACCTAGACAGATTTTATATAAATATTAAAAATATATCCCGTCTTACCACAAAAAAATTAACATCTGTTGAACACTTGTATAAATAAACTATCAATGTGACACTTTTTTTAGACAAGACAGTGTTCAACAACTGTTCAAGTTTTTGTAGTACGAGTGCGATGGATCATGTTTAACTAGCACGAAAAGGCCGGTGCTTTATTTCATTGACAAATCACATTGATTCAGTTGAATTACTCGGGGCCAGCAGCCTATTTTCACAGTAATTCTGTCTGACATTTTACTCAGGAAATATTAGCCAAATTCGTTTAATGTCTGCCAATAAAATGTGTAGCAGTAACTATTGTAACACCAGGAAATTCTGAGATTTTCATCAGTTTTACGCAACTATTCTTTGTCATTAATGGGGATGGCAACTGGGGAACTAATGGCGCTAGTATAGCTTGTTCTAAGCATCGTCATTGGTTCAAATCTTATAAGTACTTCAAAATAGTACTACCTCATTGGTCAGATTAGGACTCAGCTATGGTGGTGCCATCTACAATAGCTTTGACTTGCCTTCCCAAATCAAAAGGGATTGTCAAGTCAGAGATCATTAACTTTCAAAATCTAGGTAAGATAATAAATCAAACATAGGGGACTATATAGCAATTGTTGTCGGTCAACACCTTCGATAGAAACTGCGAACAAAGTAAAGTTAACAGCAAAAAGGTCATCAGCGACATTTAAGAACTAAATGAAGAACTAAAAAATTTGAAACCGCGCTATTAGCACTTTCGTACACTAGGCGACATTAGTCTACGATACGTTACGACTTTGGTATACATTGACGCGTGCTTGAGTTCGAACCACTATGCATTTGTATTGTGTGTCGTAAATTGTTAGGTATCGGGGACTTGCGCCGCCTAATATGCTAAGGCGCTTAGGGTTCTCCGAGAATGTAGGACAAAAAAAGCACCTGTTTGGTTGGAAGATCCCTTTCCTAACCTCCTTTTTCACTCTTTTCAAATGGGAATGTGTATTTTCTACTCTGTTCTTCATTCAAATCAAAAGTAATTTCTGCAAATCTGCAAAATAGGCTCAGGTTTTACACTCTGTCAGTAGCAAAACAAAAGCTTTCACCTCATTTCCTAGTCAGAAGCTGGTGAAAAGATATGCCAGAATGAACTCTTCAGTGAAAGACGAAGGTTTACAGATAGGTACAAATGTTCCATAGTAACCATTTTGAAGACAGTAAGTGACAGAAGTTGAGCGCTTAACGCACTTTCGGAGCTACTAATTTGATTAGTACTCCGTCTTTCGTATGTCATGGAAACAGATTTTTGTTTTTACTTTCGTGCGAGCAAAATGGCTTATTCGTACTGGCTGGCTCACTGGCTGACAGTTGTCATTGGCAAAAGTTTTCTTTTTATTTTCTGAAATCATTTAAACGTATGTTCTTTGTTATAAGTGGCCTGTATTTCTGTGTATTGTGAAGACGTAAAGACTTATTAGTACAACCTGTAATTTATTTACGAAGTTTTAAAACATGAGAAGTATTTTGTCGTTTTCTGCTCAATAATTATCGTCGTTTTTCTATAGAATGATGACTTAAAATTAGTACATTACTGCCGCGGCCTATAATGGCTACTTTGCTGGTCGCGCTGATGATGGCCGACAGCGCAGCCTAGCGCAGCTCCAGGCCGACACAGCGCGGTCAGCATGCACCACTTGATGGACGAGCTGAGATAAAGGCCGAGGCCGGAGGCCGAGGCCTTTACAGTGAGGACAGCAAGGGCTGCATGATGGCCAAGCTGGAAGGCCTAGAGCGTAGCTAGGCTAGCTCGAGGCAATCATAGCGTGACCAGCGAAGAGTCATAATGGGCCAAGGCTTGTATAGTGCTTTACTCAAAAATGCAAGTACCTAACCTAAATAAAACCAGCAAGTGATTTAAATAAAATACATATAGGTATTAACTAGAAAATTAATTAAAATAACAATATGAAAAGTACAGTTACTAAAATTCAACACCGGGTTTCCGGGTTTCATATTACTTACTAATAGTTTGCGATAATTTTAATGCGGTGTTTGACTGTTAGGTATATTTTCTTCACTTACTTAAAGCAAAAAAAAAGTCACTAAATAAAAATTAAAATTTCGCTGAACCGCGCTTTTGTTACTTCTTTGTATTTTTTTTTTTAATATGGAATACAATCTTTTTGTGCCTACCTCTTTATATACAAACAGCTGTGTTTTAAATAAAATCTTTTTGCATTTGTTTTTTTAAAACGTTGAAACGTCAAAATAGCGGCCGGCAATGTATTACCGACCTGTAGAGCGGCCAGCAAAAACATTACTGGCCGCTCCTTGAAACACTCCGGCAAAGGCGACTTTGCTCAAACAAGGTTGTCAAAATAATGACCACATTACATGCATTTTTGAGTAAAGGTATTATAAGTATAAAAATATTGAGTACGAGACAAAAAATATCATAATATTGAAAGTGACAAATATTTTCCATAATTATGTTTTTAATGGTGTTTTAAGTGTATGGTGGAACGGAAGTAGGTTGTTATGTCTGTTATTCAACTGGAAATCAAATATGGGGAAATATTGCTTTATGATTAGGCACTTACGGGAACTTTCAGTGCAGGAATACTCAATATTCCTTTTTTTTTAAATACATACCAATTTACGTACCTACTCCTTATCTACTAGTACTTTGTTTTTAATAATATGAACTTTTTATTTTAATATTGATTGCGTCATATTTAATTGATATTCAGTATGACATAAATATGTCACTTACAAAAAGTCATACTAATGATGACATTAAAAAAAAGTTGTTCGAGCAGAAACGCTAAAACCTCCCGAATGACCTACAAACGCTCACGCACACCCTAAAATTTATTATCCTAATAGTAATATGATTGAACACATCGTGATCGTAATTTCGAGCGTAGTTCCATGTCTAATAATGTTATTTTTGTTCCACCAATCAGGAGATCGCGTGCCAGGGGTATAATCCTCGCCACTTTACTTTTACAGTTACTGTGCACCGTATCCAGTAGTAACAAGGTCGTATTTTAAAAGCTTAGTGAATGTATAACTTTGTTTTTTTATCACAGAACTTTGTTGTATAGTGAGTTATCGTGTTGCTATTGTCTCGAAATGTCGCGCTGATCGAGTGTTTTATTCTTTACTGGAATTTTAGTGGATCGAAATAGATGGCGTTTTAGCGTAGTGGGAGTAATAAAAATGCACTGTGGATAAAATCGGAATCGCGTTTTAATTTATTTTTTCACTGTAACTTCTGAGTTTGCAGACTTTTCAATGTCTGCTGCACTACAGCTAAATGATTTAAACTTCGTCTTTCCCTTTGAAGTTGTATCGTAGTTATTACTTGCTTTATTCTTGTAACAATCAACTTGTTCACCAGTCAATTAAATGCTTGCATAAACTTAGATCGATAGCATAAAACAGTGTCGATAGCATAAAATTATGTCGATAGCAAAAAAATATGCCTTGATATAAGAAATGCGAGATTAGACAGGTGAGTGCTTTGTACTATTGGCCCTATAAAGCCTTATGATTCTGAGGCAAACTCAAACTTGATTGAAGTGTTTGCAAGCATAAAAACTACTGGCCATAAATTTCATTTTGAGTGAAAAATTACAAACGAGTCCTACCTCTCTCTGGATGGACCAGAAGACAAGCGTTGATTGCTAAAAACCAACCCGTTCCTGCAGTTGTCCTTTGTATTCCAGGACTTTGATGAGCCTTTAAGACAGACTTGCGACCCTGGCTTGGGTAAATAAAGTTTTATTTACCGGTTACCTTAAATCTAAACCGGTTGACAACAATAACCTTGCCTCTAACTACATAGTTTGAGACATAAACGTAGGTAATGAAATTGAAATGTTTAAATTCTAGTTGAATTCTATTATATGTATATTATAATACATCTAGTATTATAATGTACATATAATAGGTATATCTACATTAACCAACTAAACATTATAAACGCCAATAAATTGCCGAGTGGGAAGAAGAAAATAACTTCCATAATCCTCTGTGGGTGTTAAAGTAAGAATTATAATAAAGTTTAAAGCATTTTTGATATTCATTTAATACACGAGGTAAAAGAAAATGTCGTAAAATATTTATTTAATACGATCTTATAAATTTTAATGCGTAAGTTGATGGATTAGTAGGTCGTTTTAAGTACTTTATGATTTTCGTTTCAACTTAACAGAATTTTAAAGGTATTTCAAAGTGCTTAAAATTGTTATTACCTCGTAAAATAATATTTATGTCGATACTGTGTTAAGATTTTATTTTTAAAGCAGACTTTTTTTTTGAAATGCTACCGATAATAGGGCTCAACAAAAGATCATTGCGTTTTTGCCACCTTTTGCCGAGAACCAAGAATGTTTGTTTAAAACCGATACCCCACAAAAAATTAAACCACCTTTCTTTACACTCCGAAAGACCTTTACAACATAATTGGTTTTTAAAAACTCTCTTGTGCCTCTTAATAAAAGGTGCAATCACACGCCAAAAAAAAAAAACATCAAACTAGGCCAATATTGGCCAAACATCGCCATCCATTGCTGCATTATAACAGAAGCTATCCACGGTTGAGCTAACAATGCTTGCTCTGTATATCACAAACACGCCAACATTGGGGATGTCTATTGAAGTTGAAGGCAGGTAGTTGGCCGTGATTGACAATGGTTGCACCAAAAAGGTTGGGTATCTTCCCATGGCTATTGACACGTCAAAATATTCAAGTGGTGATGATTCGAAGTAATGCTTTCCAATTGAGATTGTTTAGTAAGCATTGTTACCCGGAATTTATGTGGGATGGTACTCGGTAAAAGAATTATTGAAGCTTAAAAATACTATTTAATTTTATGTAACAACGGTTGTTTATATAATTTGCGTAAGGTTTTTTAATTTGTCATTTATTATCTTACTAGTTGATGTTTTTATTCGAAGACTGCTAGTATTGCGCCCACCCCCACTCTCTACACCGAAATTTCAGAAAGATAGAAGAAACAAAGGTCACGCACCCACTGACTGACCTTGGAATCAGCGGCTTGACCTTGAGATTGACCCGAGCGTTTCTTATTGTTATTAAACTAGACGCTCCTTCATTCACAGGCGATATACTATCTTAATTACCTACTGAAATCCAGTACAATAAAAAAACTTTTTAGTTCGAAGTTATTCGTATCACGATTATTACTGGCTAATTTTATTTTTATATAGCTTCCGGCGTATTGTAAAAAAAACATAGACGAGTTTTATTACTACTGTATAAGTTTAGTAGTGTACTTTGAATATTTAAACTTTATTCCATCCAATATTGTTAAAAAGATTTTTTACAACGTTGTTATATTGAAGTTATATTCAGTATACAAAGAATCGTCGTTTTCAAGGTACCTTCATCTTCATATTACGAGTCCACATTTTTTCTTTAGGACGATTGTTTTGCGGGTTCCGTAACCGAAGAGTAACCAAAAAAAATATTATCTTCGCTGTTTGTCTGTCTTCAGTCTTTTTCAAAAAGGTAAACATTTCTGTTATCGTTAAAAAATAAATTTAAAATTAAAGGCCTCCTCTTCTAGAAGCTTGTTTTCAACCGACGAAAAAAAAAAGGAGGAGGTTCTCAATTCGACATGTATATATATTTTTTTTATGTATGACCACGCATAACTTTTTCTGACGTGGTCCGATTTCAAAAATTATTTTATTGTTAGAAAGAGTATATCTCAAAGTTGGTCCTATTTAAATTTCAAAACTAAAATCGGCCTCTAAGGGTAGAAAAAAAGGAACTAATTGTCAATCTTCCTACAGAATTTTTAATTATGAACCGATTCTGTTGAAATAAAGTTAACAATTTTAGTTCTGAGGACATTATTATATAGCAGAGATGTGGAGAAAATAACATGATGGCGTCACCATCATCAGATCAACTCCAGATCCCTGTTATTTTGTGAAGTCAGTCCCAAGAGTTCCAACAGCTATTTCGTGTTTGGGCTCATTTCACTCAGAATATGAGGTATAATGATACCTCAGCTAGGTCTAAAGTTATCATCAAGGCACCGACTCAAAATTTATTTTTTGCTTTTCAGTTCGATGTTTCGTCGGTTTGATTTTTTTTTAAAAAGGTGTTATTCTCCTGTCTGTCCGTAGGATGCACCTTAAAATCCGTAATTGTTAGACAATTGAAACATTTCACAGAATTTGTATTTCTGTTGCCGCTTTGACAACAAATAATAAAAATAAGTGGTACGGAACCCTTCATGTGTAAAATTTTCATACCCAGCTGCATTTATTTAACTACAACTTTATCTTTTTTAAGTAATTACTATCGGTATTCTACTATATTAACATGTCAGGTTCTTATGATACTGGAATGCCTATAACAAGAGCCAAGTGTCAAAAAATACTTACTATTTAATTAAAAATTTTCTCTTTTGCTAACTTACTCGTAATTTAATCCCATACTCACTCCGGAATTTTCAAGTTCCATTGAAATGACTAAGGGATAAGTTCTAAATAGAGAATATTTCTCACACAAATCATACAACGATAACTACGTTAGTTTACTTAAGCTACTCAGAAATAACATGGTATAGGATTAGAAATCTTTACTCGAACTTTCGTCATACAGAAACGAACTTTATTCCAATGCGTTTTAAGTCTTTATTCGTCCGTAAGTATTGACTGTAGATATTTTAGCCAGTAGATTTGCCTTCCCTTCATAATAAACTCACACCATTTCAATAATCAACTAATCCACCGTTTATCATCCCTAATCAGCTTACAAATTAACATACAAACTGTTAATAAGAAATAAAATACATTTAAATAAACAATAAAACCGTCTGCCCACTAAACCGAGTGATTCATGTCGCACCGGTTCGAATGCACCTTTAGTTACAGCATTAGTTAAAGTTAGGCAGGTGTTTGTGGTTAACAACGATTTTTTAACTTTTAGTTTATTGAAAATTTACGGTTCAATATTTATAGTGACGTTTCTGGTGTGTTTTGGTTTATGTTTGGACTGAGCTATGTTTATGGACAAAAGGTGTATACAATTTTGGGCGCACATCACACAGATTGACAACTACCAAGACGAATAATCAAAAGCGAGGAAGAAACTGGATATCTACAAAATCACCAAAAGTGGAGAGACTTGAGCGAGAACAAGTTGAAGATGTCGAAATAATTGATTCTAATAATGGTATGAGATTGGGAAATTTCCACTGAACTAAATGTCTTACCAAACTGTCCAGGAAAGCAGTTTAAAGTCTGAAATTAGAGAACATTCGACATGAGTCCACGATTTTTTTCTTGGTCTTAAGTGAGGAATAAAGCATTGTATGGCATAGCCATAGAAGTGGAAAAAGCGGTTATATTTTTGATTTAGATTTGGATCCCGAAGCCTTATAATTTTTGTTCAGTTTTGACACAAAAATGTATTACGCATAACTATTTGCAGGGTGGGCGGTAAGGATGCTAGTGTTTAAATGAATTCAGCTACCTGAATTCATTTAAAAATCATCCTTTCAAATAAGATAGCAGTCATAACTAACTTTTTACCATCGCTGTAGTACCTTCTTATAATAATTATGACTTTTTTGGGACAAACCCTCCACACTATTCCCGAACCACTGATGTAGTATTACGCATAACTATTGCAGGGTGGGACCAGAGTTCATATAAACCCTGGCATCATCCTTTCAATTAAGATTTGGTCTTTCATTTATATCTGATATTTTTCGTTAAAAATGTCTTTTGATTGTCGTTGTAGGACCTACTTATAATTTGCATATTTTAAAGAATGTGACTTGAGAGAATTATACTAATATTCGTACTATATTACATTATACGACGCAATACAGCTCAAAACAAAAGGGACAGCTCCTGAAGTTACTTGCAACTTGTAAGTCATGACTATGAATACTTCGTTACACGACCCACCTACACTTACGTCACAAAGGCTAGCACGACTAGGCGACTGTACTACCTATGTCCTATTACTATTCCCAGGACATGACCCACGCTTGAATATCAAGCAAGTAACAGATACTAATCTCGTCACGACAGTTTTCCGTCAAGTCAGTATTTTTAGCTGACAATAAATTAAAATTATTAACATATAGAGTACGTTGTATTGGCGAGGATCCAAATCAGATAGCTAATGAGCAAGGTTCTGTAAATCTGTAAGGAATGCTTTAAGTACTAGAAAAGTATGTAGGGAAATGGGTGAAGAGGAAAAAAAAACTGGGCCTCGCGGTACTGCTTTATGGTAAGCGTCCACAGGTCGGCGTCGTACGTATCGGACGCATCGCATCAAACGGATTTCTGTATCGGCAGCGATCGGATTGCCGACGCGAGTGTCAGCAATCGGATTGCCGATGCCACCTTCATTTTTTTAGTGATCGTACGTTCGGAAACTGTTTGTGAGAACAGAGGAAAGCGATGCAGAAGTTGTTACTGCTTGTTTTAGCAGAAGAGGAATGCAAGAAAGAAAAAGAACAAATGATTCAGTAAGCGTGCGGGGCGCGTCCGCTGATCGGCATTCCGTATGACGTCATCGGTACGCATCGCTTGTAGGCATTTTCGATGAGACGTCCGTACGATGCGGATTAGTGGACGCAGTTGTATGAGTTTTAATACAAGGCAAACTAAAATCCGTTGCGTACGATACGTCCGATACGTGCGATGCGACCTGTGGACGCTTACCAGGTAAAGGGCTATTCAAAGAATACCGAGTCAGTACGAGTCTGACAGTCCCTTTTATCACGATGGGGTAGGAGAAAACAAGCTGAAAACTATGCATCTGTTTATCTAGAAGCAGGTCTTGAAGCCAAGAGTAGATTTTTCCAATGCCATCAAAATTTTAGAAGTTTTATTTATTATTAGGTATGAATAGAACACCTTCATAATTAGTAGCTACTTTGCTGTCTCAACTTTGCATCATAGTAATTATAGGTATATCAATAACAGTCTAACAATTAGGAAATAATTATTATGAAAACATAAATAGTACAAATAAAGATGGAAGATAGGTAATTATCACCCTCACTCCCAGACCCCAACTATAAGACTGACCCCTTACTGACTACATAATACACGTGGGAAGATGCACAAGTGACACAAAACTAATAAATCTATAAGTAACCGTAAAACGAAGATTAGTTGTTTGTTACGTTGTTTTTTTTATGTTCCTAGCTCAGGCTGCTATTTCGCGGCTGCGTGTCTAATAAGCAAAGGGGCAAGTACCTGCATTCGTGGGTCAACCATTCCTATGTATCGTTGGTTTCATTTCCAAACACACAAAAGTTTGAACGAAAAAACCCCTCTGAGTGAATGAATTGTATACATTGTTATTAATTAGTACACAAAATTTATGCGGTCCTTCGAGCCGGATACAATTTTTTTTTCTTTGATAGTAAATTTTTTCTACACTTAACTAGGTATCGTGGGTGCGTTAACATCATCATGACATCTACATAATTTTCTTTAGAACGTTCTGTTTGGGATGATCTAAGGATATATCTACACTCGCCAACATTTTTCTTCGTTTGCAACAATCCCTACATTTCAATTCAAAAGACACACAATGTTATAAATAAAATGCCACAGTTGCCAACCCGTCTGTGGACGCATCTACCAAGTCATGCGTTACACGTCCCTTGCATTTCCCATGCAGCCACTGGCCGTCTGACCGACTTATTTCCAAACGGATTGAGACCCCTCCATGCGCCCCGATGTGCAATAAAATGTTCTTTTTTATTCTGTAATGAATTTCTTTATTGGCCTTTTTGTGTGGATGCTTTTTTCGATTCAATTGTGGCTGTTAGAAGACAGGTCTGTCGTTTTATTTTGAATCGTAGTTTCGACTGGCCTGTTGGTCTAGTGGTTAGTGACCCTGACTGCTATGCCGGAGGTCGTGGGTTCGATTCCCACCCAGGACAAATGTTTGTGTGATGAGCATGATCATTTGTTCTGTGTCTGGGTGTAATTTATCTATAATAGAACGGAATGGTATATGTCTATTTAGTTGTGTAAATATATAAGTATGTTGCCACTGTTGTCTAGTACCCATGTCGTTCACAAGCTCTGCTTAGCTTGGGACTAGATGGCGTTGTGTGATAGTTGTGAGATATTATTATTATTATTATTATTGAAAAATTATATGGTGTTTTGAGCAAAATTTTGCAAATGACAGAGCAATAGTGGCCCCATATCGAATCATGATTTCGAACATAATATATGACGGCAGAATGCTACTTTGCGTAATTTATAAATCTCAATACTTTTATGAGCAGTGAAGGAAAACGTCGTAACGAAGTCGATATGTCTGACTTTCTTCAAATATAAGGTATATTTATATACTTACTTAAAATCGAAGATCATATCGACCACTCGTGTAACTAAATACCAACTGCAATGAGAACCTCCTCCTTTTAGTTGGCTAAGAACTACACAGAAGTGGAATAAGTGTTGGGTTACGTTCTGCTCAATCTAGAGCTAGACCCTAGTGTTCTTATAAATTGAACTAAACTGGACAATTTATAGGCTGTATACATAACGGTATTGATATTCTTTTGTTTTTATTAGGTAAGTTGGGCATTATTTGAAAACCTCGAATTTGTGGTGAGTAAATCGAAAATATGATGACTTTGCCCCATCGTGAAATTGATGGAAACATTCACTTTGATCTTCTATGAATACTTAATATCTCACTATCGTGTCATATCGCGTTCAACTTACTCGTATAACACGACCCTTTTTAAATACACCAACTTTACTCACTAAAAAATCATAAAAGAATTCCCTTTACATCATAATTTTGTAATTGGTTCCGCTATAGCTCAACAAGTCAATAACCCAGTTAGGAATCAAGTAGTGATTCCTGCAATCGATTTGTTCCGAATACTCGATTCTTTTAACAAGAACCGAGACTAAATGCAACACGCGATTTGGAATGTTGTTTTCAAAATAGTAAGGGTTAAAGGTCATTTTTTTGGAAAATTTGTAGAGATGGTTTCCAATGTTTTGACCGGTATTGTGAAGCTCTGTGTTGGAATTGAATACAATTTAGTTCTGTGTTTATTTTATATGTTTGGTCTAAAATATAGCTTTTATTCTGAGTTCTCAATTTACAATAAAGACAATCCTCCGTGAAGAATTCTAGAAGTGTGAGTCGTACCTTTCAAAATCACTTTAATGAATGAGGTCGTCGCAAAGGTGAGAAGAGAAAAGATTTCATTATTTTGAGGTTTTTCTGATTTTATGTACCAACAAAATACTTTGAAATATAATCTAAATATATGTATATAACTCATAAGGTGACTGACTAACATAGTGATCTATAATGCACAGCCTACACCACTGGGCTGATCGGGCTAAAAATTGGCATGCAGTTATTGCAGGTAGATGTTATGACGTAGGTATCCGCTAAGAAAGGATTTTGATCTATTCTACCTCCAAGGAGATAAAATAAGGGATGAACGAAGTCGCGGGCACAGGTATCTTAATAAGCTGCTTCTAGACTCGCGTGCTTTGAAACTTTTGTCATTGCTAACTACCAATAAAGACTTTGACAACTGACATGTTGGAAACGGCAGAAAAACCAATATCCCAACATATTAAAACCAAAACTATGTAAACGTCGGGTAGCGTTTAATTTTAGAAAATGAAACGCACATTGTAGTGGAGGCTGTGACGTCATGTGCTCGGGACAGCCCAGCTAACACAGTATAAAGATTATGCAGTAAACCAACTACGCCTCTCTTGTGAAATTGGAGTGAATTGTCAGGGCTGCTGCACTATTGCCGATCACTTAGCCCAGAATCAAAGCACTGAGGTTATGAAGCTCGATAAAGTGAATGGGTTATATTAATTTTCGTAACTTGTCTTGGATCCCGCAACAAATTAATAAAAAAAAACGTACTTAATATCCAGCGGGGGAATGAACAGAGCTTAAGCCTGAGGGTTGTCTGCTAAACTCTTTGAAGAACTGCACACATAAAAGTTAATCTATTATTATCTGAGCAACGTTTAAAATTTGATTAAAAGCTTCACATTTGTATTTGTGAGTCAAATCCAACCGTTTGTTTCTAGTTGAAATACTGTACGTTGATACTAATAAGTCTACTGTGGCTGTGGCTGAGACGCAACTGGGACCGCATCCGCACTCCACCCGTCAATCAAGAGGGACGGAGGGACAAATAAGAGGAATTGTATTGAAAGAGACGTTCTGAAGAATTATTAAAGGTTTTCGAGTAAAAATTGCCGGTGGGATACTGTGAGAACTTATGTTTTTTTGTCTGGTGTGGAGTTTTTTTATGAATTCAGAGTTTGCTGGGTATTTCCAAGCACGTTGTCACCGACATATTTATATCTACATTAATGTTCTAAACTGGTTAAGTTTTGATGGACGGTTGAATTAACGATAAAATTACAAATGTGCCGTCAAAAGCTAGTGATGTATGTACAAAATAATAGTTTTACTATAGACACAAAACGGTGTCCGACAATTGGGGGTGATTTGTAATTAGTAACTGATAATTAGTAATTAAGTAAAACAAGATAAAAATATAGTCATCCTTACTTTTACAATGGGATCTACAGCTAATAATTTTGTCGCTGTGGTGTAGTTATGGGTTTGTCTTCCTCACCAGACTATAAAAGTGCCTATACTAAAGGGCACGTGCCCAAAATATGGGCAATAATATATTTATTGTCCACGAGGGAATAAAACTCTCACAGAATTTGTCAAAAAAAAAACTACCAATACCATTGATGGACATTCTATAAAACTAATTAAGGCTTAAGGACCCTGCTCCTTTAGAAATAAGACCGCTAATAATCTGATCCAAATATAAAAAAAGTGGAAATAGACAATAGTTCCCGTATAAATACGGATCGATTTGAAGATACAATGGAACAAATCGAAAAGCTTTTTACAGAGGAAAATATGTTAATAGACTCCGAAAAACATCTTCTAATGTATTTAGAAGAAAGTATTATGGATGATAATAAAATAACTAATAATCTGCTTTTTTATTTTCTATATTTATTCTGTACAGTCGCGAGCTAACTTGCCAATACGCCAAGTATCAGTAAATAAGTAGGAGCTTTTCATCATGCATGGTATTAGCTATTTAGCCTAACGTTTCCAGGACTTTGTGGACTTCTTGATCAAAGACTCTCTATCTCTTTGTTATAGGGAAACATCTAGGTAAAGAAGAACTCTGGTTACCCCACAAGACTAGAAATTTTTCTACATTTTTCGGTTTTGTAATGATTACTACAATTTTGTTATATTTCATTAGCGACCTGTCTTGGTTCGCAAGTTGCAATTTACAAACAAACTTAAAAACTTTTGAATGTTAGCATAGAGCTTTTGCCAGTGGCGTTATCTTCATACAAGCCCAGAAGCCCGGCATGCCTTGCTAAAATACTCGATAGAGAATCAATATCAAACCCGAACTATTTAAAAGTTCGCGCGCTTAATTCTTATCAAAATAACACAAAGCATCTACCTATGCAACACTACTACGCATCGCGATTGGTCGAATGGTCGCGCGCAGAGTTTCGCATTTGCAGCATCTACATAAATATAGCTATCACGCTTACACCTATCGGGCTTTTACCAGGCTTTTCAAATACTATCTCTCGTCACTTTCGCACTTATAGCGGTGTGCCGTGTCACGAGTTAGAACCTTGTGCGTCTACAAATCGATCTGTATTAGAATAGTTAAGCCATGCATGCGTATGAAGTTGTACGCGTATTGTCACTTTGCAAACTCTGCAGTGTTGCCGTTTTAGCGACTGTTGTGAGATCTTGGAGATTTTTAAAAATTTAGAGACTAAGATTTAGCAACAATAAAAACTAGCGACTTAAATAACTTAAATAACGAAATTAAATATTCAAGCAATATCCTAAATATACAAAATTGCGACTTCTAGCTAGATTTCATATAACTGGGGACTTTTTTTTGCCTAAATGACAACACTGCAATACTGCGTAAACCTAATTCCCGACACCCGAGTGCAACTCACTTCAGTTTCGTTTGCTTGAGTGGGAAAAGGTTATGTTGTTAAAGTTTTTTGTGTGTTTTCTTCGATTTTCTCAGTGATACAATTGTTTTAGTGACTTACATAGTAGAACCATGGAAGTAATAGTACCTTGTGAGGATTTAAAATGCGTTCAAGTTTTGATTGGCGAAGATAAGGTAAAATCTTTAAACTTTGCTCAGAAAAAACAGTTAATTTCTTCATTAAAACCGACGCCTAATCTGTGTATTTCTCAGACCAGTAAATCGCATAAACGAAAATTTAATAGATCAGTGTATAAAACTAGTTGGATTGTTGGCTGTTCGCACACTAATAAGTTGTATTGCTGGTGCTGCATATTTTTTTCGAATGAAGATTCCGTTTGGAATACAACTGGTTATAATGATTTAAATAACATATCTGGCGCCATTAAAAGGCACGCAAATTCCCATAAACACTTGTGTGCAATGGTTTCTTTCGGTAATTTTGGTAAACAACGTATTGAGACATCTATATCACGCCAGTTATCTGAGGAAATTTCAAAATATAACTCGCGCGTTGATAACAACCGTAGCGTATTTCAAAGATTAGTCGATATTGTTTGTCATTTAGCACAACAGGAACTTCCTCTAAGAGGACATGATGAATCCAAAACTTCATTAAATAAAGGCAATTTTTTAGAACTGGTCTCGTTAATTTCAAAATACGATGTCATTTTAGAAAAGCATATGCAGCATCAGGAAAGTGACAAACCGGGGCCGAGTTATTTATCTAACAAAATTCAAAACGACATTATTCATTCCGTAGCCGATGTGATGCAAACTCGTATCGATTACGAAGTTAGGCAAACAAAATTTGTTTCAATTATTATTGACGAAACCCCCGATGTTAGTCATAGAGAACAACTATGCTTGATTCTCAGATATTATTATAAAAATGAAATTCATGACCGTTTTTTGGGCTTTCTTAATGTGTCGGAAAGTCGCACAGCAGACTCACTCTCTAATATTATTTTAGAATTATTGAATAGGCATGATTGCATCGCAAAATTAATAGCGCAAAGCTATGACGGTGCTAGTGTAATGTCCGGTGTAAGAAATGGAGTGCAACAAAAAGTTAAAGATGTTTGTCCACAAGCAATTTACATTTGGTGTAATGCACATATTTTGGCCTTAGTTTTGTCTAAATCATGCAATAGAATTCAGGAGGTTAGTTTATTTTTTTCAGGCCTTCAGTCTTTGTGTAATTTTTTTAGTAATAGTACAAAACGAGCTGCTTTTTACGATACTCATTGCAGCAAAAAATTGCCTAATGCTCCCGCAACTCGTTGGACATACATGTCGCGAGTTGTAAACACGGTTTTTGAACAAAAAAGTAAACTTATTGAGTTGTTTTCTGATCTGTGCGACAATCCACAGAACTGGGATGGGGATACGATTTTAGCTGCTGAGAATTTTGAAAACACTTTGCGATCTTTTAATTTCAATTTTTTTCTTTTCATTTTTCATCGGATATTTGAAAAAACTGACTACTTGTACAATATTCTACAAAAATCACAAGTTGATGTTGGTTATTGTATTAATAAAATAAAGGAATTTCAGGCATGGTTACGTGCTGAATTTCAATCCGAATTTGATCAAATTTATGAGAATACGTTGCAAAATAACTCGGCTCCTCGTTTGAGACGCAACGTACGCTGTGCAAAAACAGAATACAGACGACTTTTTGTAGAAGTAATTGATAACATTAATACCGAAATTACTGACCGATATTCTGAAATTTATAAATTAAAGTTTTTCCAACTGCTCAACAACAAAAAATTTGACAATTATCACTCACATTTTCCTACAGAGGAATTAGATTCATTATTTGATATTTATGCAAACTATTTCGACAAACAAACATTAAAAAGCCAATTGATTTGCCTGTATTCTAGTCCTGATCTGAAAGATCGTAATGTTTTCGAATTAATTGATTCATTCATGAGAATAACCTCGAGGATGCCTTTCCCGAGCTGTTAAAGTTAGCGTATCTTGTTGTAACTATTCCGGCTACAAGTTCTTCCGCGGAACGTGCTTTCTCCTCTCTTAAACGTATCCATACCTATCTGAGAAATACACAAGGTCAAGAGCGTCTTTCCGAATTATCAATGATAGCTATTGAAAAACAGTTGTTGGTAGAATTAAAACGATCACCAACATTTTACTCTGATGTAATTAAATCGTTTCTTAAGAAAGATAGACGACTGCAATTAGAATATAAATAATTTCAGTATTTAAATTCCTTATTAAATTCTATCTAGCTATTTTTTAACTTTCGTTTTGTAACTTTTTGTTTTGTTTTTTGTCTGTAGCCTGTTAGTTCTGTTACGAAGCAAGCAACTATGTACTTACCATAACTTTGTTCCCTCAAGCAATGAAGCAAACCAAACGGCTTTTTTCAAAGCCACCGGAGGTATGCAATTGCTGATATGTTTATTATATTCAATCTAGCACTAGCATGCCTTCAGTGAGCTTTCTGCTTTGGTTACCTCATTCACCGCACGACAAGCAAGAGTGAAATTGAAGAAAGAAGAGGAAAGAAGAAGATGGATGAATTCTCTTTTAATTTATTGTACTAGGTACCTAACCAGTAGTTTATGAGAAAATTGCGATGATATACCTACCTTTCAGTCGAAAACTGAACTTTCTTTTTTTGAAATCGGTTAATATTTTATTGGGCTTGCCTGGTTTTGAAACCCTAGGCCCGCCACTGGCTTTTGCCATCTATAATTTACAAAATAAAATGAAGATTAATGCTTCTGACTGCACGTTATTGATTCCTTATCATAAAGTCTTTCATACCAAAACATATTACGTATTTTACTTGGCTATTACAAAGGGAATAGACTATAATGTGTACGTAATAAGGGACTTTGTATGTTTAGGGGATTAATCTTGGCTTAAAAACTGAGGTACATAAGGCTATATGGATTGGAGGTTTTGGTAGAGCTGAGTAGGGATTAAACTAGACGGCTAGGGCGATATTGAAGGAGATTTTGTATGTTTTTTAGGTCACTGCCAGCCAAAGAAAGGTCCGGGCTGTTTGAAAGACGACTTTGCTAGAAAGGTGATGAAATGTTCGATGACTAATATACAGGGGTTAGTGGTTATGACGACCTGGAACCTTTTGGGGTTATTGTTTTCCTGATTACTTACTGACTGTTTTAACTGTAGGACCATTATCCGAAATCCTGACCGTTTTAGAGTAATTCTTTCATTGATATTGTTTGAATGAAAAGTGAATGAACAAGTTTCTTTAAAAACCACTTCATCAGGATCAACCCTAATTTTCTAGTTACTACCAACTCAAAGTGAGTAGGTTTTGTGATATCATTTTCAAAAGATATAATTAGACAATAATGTTTTTTCTGCAAACTGTCAAACAAGTTTCATACATTTATTTTTAGATAACAGGCTTGAAGGACAAGGGTAGTTTCAAGAAAATTTCAGAATTTGAACTTAAAGTAATAGGTTTATATTAAATAGTCATTAAACAACAAAGACATTAAACTATATACGAGCAGTAGACGGGACATCACGAAGAAATTTGTGATCCAAAATTTTTTACCAATAGGTAAAAAGTCCCTCAGTCTAGTAGTCGCGTTGCTAAGCAACGCTTAGATATTGGTACTGACAAACGGCATCAACAATTTCGTATGACAATTTTCCCAATGCCCGCTCTACAGGTTCTTTTAAATCTCTTTGTTAAACAATCATTTTATAGTAGGTTGTCTAAAATAATTTAGTAACCTTATTTTATATTTATAGTTCGTATATTATTATATTGCAATTTTTACATAAAGTTAAGTGAATAAATAACATTACAATAAATAGTAAGAGAAATCATCAACATTTTATTTTCGTTAATCTAGACACGCGGAAGCGTGTCAAGCTAAGTTCTGGCGTGCAACTTACATTGTGTAATAATATAACATTAATAACATCTTGCTTTGACATACATTATCACTATGTAAAAAATTCACACACGACTGAAGCAGGGTTTTGTCCCTAGTATTAAAATAAGTAGGAGTGATATCTGTTACTGCAGTATTCCATCAAACTAATGGCAGTGTAACAATAGTTAAACTTATCTATTGTACCACAGTATTAGTGTTTATGTTTGTTTGTCGTCTATTTGTTTAAGGGATCTCTTCTAAATGTTTGGTTTTATTGTCACTAAACTTACTAAAGGGGAATTATAACTTATGGGGTAACCGTTGAACGCTCTGCGGTTTTTTCTCATGGCCTCCCATGTTTTTTTTTCTTCTATTGACTTTGTGTATAATACCGCCGCGCGCTGTCACGTAAGCCAAAATGGAGGAAAATACGACGCTTTTAAAATTAGCAATACGTCGAAACCATATAAGAGCAATACCATCTCAAATCACTATATTTAGTGCAAACGGTAATTCATCTAATGATTTATTAATCATTAGATGAATTGCCGTTTATAAATGTTTTACCGATTCTGTTGCTTGAGTAATAGAAAGGAAAAGTTACTAATCTTAAACTGTCCTTTTAGACGCCCTGTGACCGTATTATAATGTCTTAAATCAAGCCTTGTTCTATTGAGTGAAAGAGACAAAGCTATACAAGTCGTCTAGCGCTATCTCGTTCACTCACTGGATCCAGTCTGGTTTTAAGACGTCATAATACGGCCCCTGATCGTTGTTGTCATTATTTAAGTAAGTACTGTCCGTATTTTTTTAGTTTTTTAACGAACCTTCTTGGTATCGGTATCTTTGTGACAGGTGGTTCTAGTTACAATCGTTTTGTATAATACAGGATAATGTGAACAGCTGGCCTATCTCGGTAAATTGTTCCATTTATGAACACAAAAAGGACATAGTACGGAGTTTTTCTAGGACACTGGTAATACCTAAGTAATCAGTCTTTACCAGATGGTCAATAATGTTAAGGGAAGGTAAGCTGTTTTTATATTATAGAAACTTTGTCATTTCTGCCACTATTTTAAAGACTGAAAATTTAGGAAAAAAGCGCTTTTGTCACAGTGACCGAAGGATCAACTACTGTCCAGTTTATTTGAATTGCCTTGTTAGTTAGTGTTCAAGAGTAAATTTTTGTCCTTGGATTTTAAACCGAAAACATAAAAGCTGCAGAAATTTTTCAGAAAATCTGGAAGGTCGCAAAGAACCTTTGCGAAGACAGGGCGGGTTATTTATTTTTTAAAACTTCATGCAGCAAAAAGTACATAAGCCAACTTAATGTCTGAGGCCTAATACATAATTATCTGTATCTTCGCTTAATTTATTTTACTCTATCATAATTATTGGCTCTCATCTCACTAGTTTGTCCCCTATTTAATTAATTTCGTTCTTTCTTTCCTCCTTCAATTGCAGTAAACCTCAAGATACCGAAATATGGAATATAATCAATATTTCGGTATCTCTATCAAAATACTATTTCCCGTTACATTTTTAGAGGCGGCCCTGTAAGTAACCGATATTTATCGGTATCTCCCATGGCGAGCAGTGTTATAAATTTTTATTGTTAGTGTAATACTCCATATAATTATCATGGGAATTTGGTATCAAATGATTTGATGGCGGAATACGTTTGTATGGCTATAAATCTATATTGTGTAAGATGCAATAAACTCTGTTTCGATTTTTTTTATTATTGTTCTTTTATTGAACCATTGCATGTTTTTTTCTTTCTCTGTCTTGTGCCTGTTATTAGTAGTAACTTAGAGTTTTGAGGTGTACTCTCCTCCTAATTTTGTTGGTCCTTGCGAGAATCACTCCCACAACACCACTACTATCAGTCACTCAGCCACTGCACCAAACTTGCCCTCCAATTTTTTGAAAAATTAGATACAGAATGTAAGAATAATCGAGAATAGAAAGTATGCCTAGCAAACATCTGTGTACTAAAATATTTTTCGATTGGCCACAATAGCCGGCTTCGAAGAATCAAACAAAAAAAAACAGGCCAAGTGCGTGTCGGGGCACGCACAGTGTAGGGTTCCGTAGTTGCCCATCAAAATACTTATGCGTACTAACTAAACTGATTCGCTGAATGTAATTTTAAAAAGAAGAATTTTCAAAATCGGTCCAGGAGTCTTTGAGAAATCAGGGAAAATACATAAGAAAAAAGATTACGACGAATTTAGAACCTCCTCCTTTTTTTGAAGTTAGTTAAATAGTTGACGATAAAAACCTACCTATCCCCAAAAAAACATACCATAAAAACATACCTATTAAAGCTGTAAAAATAAAGTTGACAAACTTACATTTGCAGTTGATTTATTGTTTCTCCGATACATTTTGTTTAAGAAAAAATTTAATCAAGTACATTTTATAAGTTGGTCGACTATTACTCGTAAAGTTGTAAAGCCTACTTAGTCATGACAATTTTCTTTTAAACTTCGTTATATGTATATACTACTATTGTGAGTTTTTTCATACCCCCAAACATAACCGTTTAGCTGGTAGAGGGGGGGGACACTCGAATCGAGCAAAATTTAGCACTTTAAAGCTTAATATTTCACAAACGAATTTTTTCATCCAAAAATTGTTAATGGAAACTATCATTATTTTTTAAAGGCCTATTTAATGATACCCCACACTAAGGGGTACGCGAGAAAAAAAAAATCCTCACTTCACGTGTAAGTACAGGAGGTACCCTAAAAAAAAATATTTTACGAGATTTTATTTTACCACTTTTTCGGCACAACAAATCCGTATATTCACACCAAATTACAGCTCTCTAGTACTGTGCGTCTCTGAGCTAAACTGCGGACAGACGGACGGACGGACGGACGGACATGGCGAAACTATAAGGGTTCCTTGTTGACTACGGAACCCTAAAAAAACCTTAGTCAAATATGATACCTATCAATGAAAAAAAAAAAAAACATCTGAAAGCTCCTTAGTAAAACATTTTGATTATTTTGATTTGAGAAAAAGAATAAATCTTGTCACTAAAATTGTCCCTTTAATTTATAAAAATACCAATACCACGTATTATTGATTTTGAAAGTGCTTTACTCCCCAAACAAGTGAAGAGCGCCATCGACATAGGGATCAATGTATAGCCCCTTCACAATGTATCTAGAGAGGACGTTGTCGTGTTGTCCAGTCACATCGATTTTATAACCACAACTTTTAACTAGGGTGAATTTCACATATTAAATTGAACGCGATCAAAACCATTAGATGTGCTGAACGCGTTCAATATAATTTAAGTCATTTTAGAGCTATTTCCATCCTTATTTCCTTACTTAAGTTTACTGGAACTTTGACAGTCATTCCAGTGATAGAACCTGTTAAATTATCGATCGCGAAATTGTAAATAATTAATATTTATTTTGATTTATAATAAAGTAAATTCTATGTTTCTATATCTTTAGAGAAGAAACCTAGAAAGTAAATTTACACAAAAATAATGATTAGATTTGATAGTGACTGACTTGAATGTCAATAGTATGACACTAGCGCCGCGTCAAAATGACTTCAGTCGTGGCGGTATCATTCGTCTGCAATTTGATTTTGACGTTAGTTACTTTCGATCTGTATCCGCATCCGTGTTTTCGTTGACGGACTTAGAAAGTAGACACCCTGGCAAGGACCAGGGTGTCTACTTTCGGACGGCAAGTTACCCATTATTAAGCTTTCTACACCAACGTTTGATCCACTCTTAAAGTAAAAATATTGGAGAAAACATTATCGCTAATTAATTTGCCGATAGAAAGAAAAACCAATTTTCCACAAATATTATTTCCTTGTTTATCGATGGTTTTATGTTTACAAATTATGTTTTGAGATTGTTTTAGATGTTGATGGTTGAGGTTGTAATTTAATACAAAGGCAGGGAAATAATAGCAGGGGAGCTAATGACAGATTTACCTGACCAATTTCCTTCCAAGCGATAATTCGTAAACTATATATCAGAGAGATTCGTGGACACCAGCTACGCTCCAAGGGTGGTGTAAGCAGTGGTAGAGAAAAAAATATGAAGAAATAAATGTATATATTAGGCATATAGTAATTTTCTCCCAAATGAAATGTTATTTATATTGAAGCTTACCCAATATCACGAAGAAACAACAATTAGCTGACTACATCATATGATCATAGTGGTTAACACGACAACAAAATAGTCAAGTACCCAGTAATCTTTATCTTTATCTTTACATTTAATAAAATCGTAGAGATGTCATTCCTGTACATTGAATATTTTTTTCTTTTTGTATTTTTTTCGAGATAAGGGATCGATTCTGATGCCAGATCAACTTTTATTTTTTTTCGAATTTTTTTATGTTTTTTTGATATGATCTATCTCCGAAACTACTGTAAAGTTGTCGATCAAATTTTCCTTAAATATTCCTAATATATGCTTCTGTTAATATGCTATGTATTATTACGCTATTTTTCCTGGGAGATAAGCAATTTTGAATTTTGTTGTTTTTAGATGTTTGTTGATAGTTGGAAGCTAAAGCACTGGATATTATTTAGTCAATTTTTCCTCAAATATTCCTTAAACTGCTCTTCAATTAATAGGATATGTATAATTACGCTATCCCCCTTGGGGGATTAGCAATTTTATAATATGTTGATTTTCAGTCATTGTTGACATTTGTACAAGAACCGCTATTTGAAAATCACTGTCTAGCCAGTCCGGTCGGTAACCTGCTTGACTTTCGTGCAAGGGGTCTCTGGATCAAATCTCGCAGTTTTTTTTTCTCTTTTTGAGTTTTTTTTTATTTGTCCTGAGAGTTTTAAATAATTAAAAAAAATGTGCATACTTTTGTTTCAATATTATTCGCGATTTTAAATAATTACTATTTTTTTTTTCAATACTTCTCTAGGATATAAATCTACACCGATTTAAATTGTAGGTACTAAGTTGGATAATTTTTTTAATTGTAATTGTTCGAGGTGTGGAATTTTAAAGATTAGAAAAAAATCAGGGTTTCTATAATTTGTGTTTATTTATGTTTTGAATTAGTGCTCAAACCAGTGCATAGATTCTCTTTTAAACGAAGACAAGTTGTACTCATCGAGTCTGATAATTAAGTAGTTATATTTTAGGTATCACGCGTTATGCTAAAGGGAGAAGAGCAATGCTATCGTACGTTCAATTTGCAGCGATACTGTAAATCGACCCAAAAATGATAGTCTGTTTAAAATAAACACGGCTCTTTGAAATTAATGTCGCTCAAATAAGGACGTTTCCTATGCAAACTATGTACCTAGATATAACATTATTGATCTAAACTAATAACAAAAATGCAAGTATGTTTGTTTTTTACCTTTTCACGCATTACTACCTACTGAATCGATCGTCCTAAAATTTAGCATATGCGTTGTCAGGAGTACACGGATATAAGGTATCTTACATCCCGAATAACAGAAGAGAGCTGTTTCCGAGAAAACAATTACGTTCATATTCCAGTTGGCGCCACACGATCTGTATTGTTTCTCAAATTCTAAAATAACGCAAGCGAAGCCGCGGGCAAACACTAGTAATTGATAAATATTAAATACAAACTAAAATGTAGGAAAAATTAAGATACAATACAATCAAATGTTCGAGTGAACAGAGCTCACGTGCTCATGGTATAGTTTTGTGGATTTTTATCTACATGTTTGACCTCTTAGTCCGCTGCTTATCCCACCAACAGAACCGCAGCTGACGTCCAAGAATTTTATGATACAATTATCTGATGTAGTCTACTAATTTATCGATTGAAGACGACAAAATTGAGACGTAGCTCCCGTACTATAAGTTCTTTTCTCCAAATTATAGCACTTTGTAGTCTTGATCTAATGATCAAGTTTTGTATTGTTTAAAGATTTTAAAGATACGAGAATAAAATTGTTAAAAGTTAGATGGAAGAAACCTACAATGATGTTTTAAAGCGTGAGTGTTCCGCTCAGGGAAGATATTTAACATTAAAATTGGCGATACTTAAGTCATACAACTTTATGTATTTCTAGTCCGTTTCAGTATCGAACAAAACTGTGATGCCACTCCAAGAACTAATAAAAAGAATTATAAATTCCAATAATAAACTATAATTTCCACATGTTCTTTTATTTCACACGAGTTCAAACTCCTAGTTAACAGGAATAATGACATCACTAATTGAAAACAACGCTATACGCATAGTTTACCCAAACATTTTTTATCTTTTAAGGGTTTGACGTGACACGTGCTGTGTTAGTTCATCTGTGTCCACACTAACACATTCAAAACAACTTTTAAAATCAAGGCAATAAGGTCCAAAATAAACACGACGATACATTAACCGTTTAGTAAGGAAATGACGACCAGACGTAGGTCGTTTTTTCGCATGATTGGGTTTTTTTAGGGTTAAACATTTGGCTATGAATGATTGATTCCGCGCCCGAATTTTGGGGTTCAGAATATTTGTTTAGTGAGCTTGCATGTTTCTATCGAAAATAAATACAGGAATGGCCCCGTTAGCTCCATTGAGGTTCCAGGTTCAATTACCAAGTGCAAGTCGAACAAGACTGTTTCTCTTTCGTTTTTTTTTAATTACAGAGAATAGATTTACGTAAGGTTGGTGACTTATGATTCGTCACTTGGTTCGTCATCTATTAAATTGCAATTTCAAGATTTTTTTAAAAGTGAAGAAGATAGAGAAGCATATAATAATTATAATAGAGGGCAGAAGATTACGTCCTTCATGCTCTTCTTAATCGGTATACTTTTGCCAAACCTACCGTAGATAAGAGGATTATTCTGTATATGTGTATTAAAACACAAAGGTAGCTTACGGATAGCCCATTCATTAATAGAGACAGCAATACACTGAACAAGAATGGAACTCCAATCGTTATTTCAGTCGTTTCTCTTTCACACAAAAAAAAAAACGTTGTCCAATTTCCCGCAACACAAAACCTCAACTCAATGGGGTTTACACGATAGCTTGTTGATCGAGACCAAACAAATGCTAACCTGAATAAAAAATGCACCGTAGGCAGATTGTGCTCTCAATCAACGCATACGCATATACGAAACTAGCACTTCGCCCGCGACTTCGTCCGCGTGGTTTTCGAACTTTGCCTCTGTGAATTTCTACTCCCGGACACCCTTTTGATATGAAAACTTTGGAAAATCTAATCAAACAATCTATCGATCATAAAAACAATCTCTCGTTGATCTAATTTCGCAAAATTCCACCTGAGGTATCACCTATGTCCTAAAAGAACCACATGAGACTCCTGACTGCGACCTCAAAACAATCTGTAGGGGTCGAATATGAATCAATAGGGGTTGAATATCGCAAAATCCCGTCTTAGTGATCTTCTGCGATCTAAACATAACCTTTAGCATACCTAAAGCACTTAAAGAAACGAAGTTTCATACAAACTATCAATCCCAAAAACAACCCCTTAATAGTCGAATTTCGAAAAATCCCATCTTAGTTAGCACCTATATCCCAAAAAAGAACCCCTTTGCTGATTAAGAAATTCCTAGTGATTAACAAAGTTTCGTGCAAATTATAATATATCAACCACAAAAACAACCCCTTAGTGGTCGAATTTCGGAAAATCCCGTCTCAGTGAGCAGCTACGTTCTAAAACGAAACCCTGTGCAACATACTTTTTTGAGTGTGCCATAATCATGCTTGAGAGACTGCTAACTATCAATCCCTTTAGGGTTGAATATTGGGGAATCAATATTGAGACAGTGAATTTCGAAAAATCCCGTCATAGGCAGCACCAACGTCCTAAAAAGAATCCCTATGCAACATTTGTTACTCATATCTATCTATTAAAAACAACCCCTTAAACTAAACCCCGTCGAATCAGTAGGTATCCTAAAAAAGAACCTCCATGATAAGTTTGGAACTCCTAGCACTCGTATTAATAAAGTTTCATACAAACTATCAATCCCCAAAAACAACCCCTTAGGGGTCAAATTTCGCAACATCCCATCTTAGTAAGCACCTACATCCTTAAAAGAATCCTCAGAAAAAAATTGAGGTTTCTATCTACCAACTACATAAACATCCCCTTACGGGTTGAAGTCGCAATATCTCATAATATCTTATTGTGCATCTACAGCCTAAAAATAAACCCCATGCAAACGTTGAGTCTCTTAGCACTTGAAGTAACGAATTTATTTTCATACAAACTATCAACCCCGAAAACAACCCCGTATTGGTGGAATTTCGCATAATCCAGACTTAACGAACACCTATATCCCAAAAAAGGAACCCCCATGCAAAGTTTCAAACTTCTGACACTCGAAGTAAGTTTCATACAGTCTATCAACCCCAAAAACAACCCCTTAGGGTTAGGGTTTCGCATTATCCCGTCTTAGTGAGCACCTACGTCATTAAAAGAATCCCCATGCAAAATTTGAAACCTGTATCTATCAACATCAAAAACAACCCCTTAGGGTTCGAATTTCGAATCACACCGTCGTAGTGAGCATTTAAGACCTAAAACTAAACCCCATGCAAAATTTGAGACTTCTAGTACTTCTAGGAACGAATGTTTCATACAAACTATCAACACCAAAAACAACCCCTTAGGGTTCGAATTTCGAGTCACCCCATCACAGTAAGTATCTAAGTCCTAAAAAAAACCCCGTGCAAAATTTGAAGCTCCTAGTACTTGTAGCAAAAAAGTTTCATACAAACTGTCAACCCCAAAAACAACCCCTTAGGGGCGTAATATCGCAAAAGCCCTTCTTGGTGAGTATCTACGTCTTTAAAAGAATCCCCATGCAAAAGTTGAGACCTCTATCTATCAACACCTAAAACAACCCTTTAGGGGTTGAATTTGGAAAAACCCCGTTGAGGGTAGTGCGTACGTCTTAAAAACAACCCCTATGAAAAATTTGAGACTCCTAGCACGTGTAATAACGTAGTTTCAAACAAACTTTCAACACCAAAAACAACCCCTTAGGGGTCGAATTTTGAAAAACCTTTTTCTAAAGTAGCACCTACGTTTTAAAAGAACCCGCATGCAAAATTTGAAACTCCTAGTACTTGTAGCAAAAAAGTTTCATACAAACTGTCAACCCCAAAAACAACCCCTTAGGGGCGTAATATCGCAAAATCCGTTCTTAGCGGGTACCTACGTCCTAAAAAGAACCCCTGTGTAAAATTTCGAAGCACCTTAGCACTGGTAGTTTCCGAGCTTTCGTGTCCTATGAGTGAGTGACCTTTTGCTTTTATATATATAGATACGAATGACTGTGAAGAACTGGTTTCATTGTTGTTCAGACAAATTGTTTCGACATTGATAAAGAATACAATTTATATGATGAGGAGGTACATAATGATTAAATAAGGAATATCGTTACAAATAATTATAAACGTTATAAAGACTGTTAAAGCGACTACGAATATAATGCATTGGTTTGCTTTATGAGATGCCGTGCCAGCTGAAAACGACTCTCATTAACCAAAGGCTGAATATTTTATAGAATAATAATAAGAAAGGAAGCAGCAACAGATTACGGTGAAATAACAGTCAAAAGAAAAATGGAAGAACCAACTCCACTAAATCACGAAGTAAATACAATAATCCAAGTAAACAACTTCTTACTCCAATTTCAAACAACACAAAACCAACCAATAAATAAATAAACATTGCTCCAATAAAAACGTCACAACATCGCCGCATACGCATACACGATCCAAATGAAGACTGGCATTGAAAAACTAAAAACAGAACATCAATCTCTACTGCTGTACGTAATGTCATAATGAGGTTTTAGAAACTAATCTGATTCCGAAAATTCTGTACCTAACTAATGAGAAGCTTCATTCACTTCAAATGTTAAGATTTTTTTTTTAATTTAGATGGATTTCTGACAATGATGCGAGCGAAGACACTACCCGACATGCGAAACAAATGAAAGAGTTTGTGGAAGACAAATAGTCTAATCTCTCTTTAATAGGTCAATAAAACCAATTAATTTCAAAGCATGAGCATTTTGATATGATTGCATAGGTGCAGCCTGAGGTAATTCTTTACGTTGTTGGAGGCGATTGTTGAAAACTCCTTGTTTTCAATTCCTGTCAAGAGTGTATCTTCTGCATCTTCAAGTTGCTTTGTCCGTATAAGAACCGGCCTCATTGTTGTAGAATAACCGGTCGCTCTGATAACTTCCGGACAAGAAATAAGTCGTCGGGATAGTTCTCGTATGCTTTTATTTTTAAGCCTGCGTGTTTTATTCTATTTTGGCACCGAAGATGCCATGTATTGGTCTTTCTTTTGATATGTGTACTCACGCTTCCCTTTTTTCATCTAAATGTAGTATCATCCTATAATATGGTATGATGAAAACCTTTATTTGATCCCGATCGAGCTGAAAATAGCTTATTAGATTGATTCCGAAATCGTAATTCCAAATATGTTGGGCCCCTATTATTTCGGATGCTCAAAAGTTTATCAATGTATCAGTCAAAGGTAATGCGGTTAATACTGCGTCGTTCAAATTAGTATCAGTATCTATAATTAGCCGCTCTGATTATATGTGTGACATAGTTATGTGTAGATAATGTCAATCGTTCTGATTGTTGCCTAGCTGTTTATTTCATTAACCTGAGTAATTCAAGCACCATGGTGGAAGAGTCGTCTATTTTCAATAAGACTTCTTCAAGAGCTAAAATTAAACGTTGCTATTTTCTTCCACAGCTTGCTCTAACAACTTAAATGGCACTCAAACGGTGTCAATGTAAGTTTCGTGAGAACCTTTAAAGCCATACATGACAATAACAAAGCCGTTCTACACAAAGGTTACAGTAATGGTCGGATAATAATAGGATGCAGGATAGTAGTCAATTATTCTAACTAAGGGCTGCATTGCAAGGACCGCCTACTTGCATAATACCATATAAAACTAGACCTATAATGATCCCTTGTGGAAGTCCTCAGAAATAAAGGCTAATAACATCGTATTGACGGAATTGAATTATCAATAAGAATTGGGGAAGATTTATTTGGAGAGATTGACATGACAACAAAAGACTGGTCTAGCGTTCGGAAGAAAGGAGACCGATTTGTATATCGGTTCCAAGTAAAAAGTCTTGGCAAAATGCAAAGCGATGTTTTGAGATGGTTTGCTGATTGTATTGATCGTTGTCGGGTGATTTTGATAACGATGTTTCAATTCACTTACATGACACTTTTTGAAGCAAAACTAACTTTCTGTCCAAAAACTAAGAGCATAAATGACATAATTGAAGTGCTAAAAGCGAAATTATGTTACTAACTCCTTGTAATGTTTGCTTAGCAACTACGTCTTATCAGAGAAAATAGTCAAAAACTCTTTTACAAGAAATATCAATGATACAACTTGGTACATCATTCATACAGTGTAACACAGACTTTTCAAAAAACATTTCGTTAAATACCGTTTTTCCAATTAAACTACTCGTTCAGATTCTACTGGGTTATCAGTTTCATATCGATTTGGCTTTAGTGCCAAGGTCTAGGTCACGGTGTCGTGTCAGCTTCAACGAAATTTTAATCTTTAAATACTCGTAGTAATACGTAGGTAGTTAGTTTTATCACCTAGTATCTTTAATAACAGTTATAGTTTGAGGTAGGTATTTTAAAATGAAGTGTGTAATTGATCGCTATCAATTCCATAGTTCATTTTCAAAAGTGCTTCTTGAGATTGAATCAGGATTTCAAGGTCCGTTGTTATTATGCACCGGAACAATGGAAGATTGCTTGATATCAAATGCAATTTACTGAATCTGTTTCATGCCACAAAGAATACTGTTGTGGTTATGTTCCGATTAAACCTGGAGCTATAAGAAGCATGCATAACGGTACACCTAATATTACCAGTCTGTTACCTTTATCTATGTATAATAAGAACAAGTAACGTTAAACTTTGTTTCGTAACTGTAGCATATATTTTAACAAACGCAGTAATGTTTATTGTAATTACTTAAAATGTATGTGTCTTCTTTATTATAAAAGACTTACAACTAGAATCTATATGTCCACTCTAGTGAAATATTTAACCAACGGTACCGGCTTTTTGCTTCATAGCCCTTTCAGTGACGTCATCAGAATTCCTACCCTTACGACAAAAACTCAAGTAACCTCGTATTTAATTTCGTCAGTTATTGATGTACTCTGGTCTGTTGATCAATTTCATTAAAACAAAAAAGTTATTCAGCGCCTTTTAGAATAATCACAGCGTGTTTACTAAAAGACAATCAATTTATCGAAGCAAAACAAATAACCGATTGATTTGAAATTCAAATTAGAGTACGAATCAATCGAATCTAATAGACCGATTGAACTCGACAAATCTAAACCTAGATCTGCTGCAGACACGTTAATAACTAGCAAAGCAGGAAATTAGAGCAAATAGACTATTGGCACAAAGGAAATGACACTACCCGTTCCTATTATGAAGTGAAAATTGTTTGTAATCGAATTTCTCACTGCAAATTCGTCAACTTTGGAGAATTTTGTTTCAAAATTCGACGTACGATTTAATTGAAACACAGTTGAAACAATTTAGGTTTGATTATTATAGAATTAGAAACAAAAATTCCAAAATTAAATTAGTAGCCGTCCAAAATAACTCACAGAAACCGTAGAAAACTGCAAGTTAGTAAATGAAAATAGATAAAATAGCACGTACAGACGGAAAAGATATAAATTCTGGTAAATTTGCAACACAAATCGCACTGCAGTGTCTAGTGCAGACCTTTTTGTGTGCGGGTTAAAAGAAACCAACTTATTAGCATATTCCATAGATTTCCACCCCCACACTGCGGTCGGCGAACATAATACATTAATATATAACACAAGCAATCCTCAAAGACGGCACATTACCGATTAAAACACAGTAACAAGCGATTTATCGTAGAAAATGTTTTATATCATTATGGTTGGACGCTGAGCGATGTTCTGTTGCGATTACCACTGAGTCACTGGTTGTTATCACTGTAACAGTTAACAAATAACACTTATTGGAACACTATAACACTAATGTTATTCACTATGGGGTGATTGTTAAGATTTTGTGTTTTTTTGTTGTGTGTGCATGGGGAGCGGGGATGCGGCGCGCGTGCGTGCGCGGCAACAACGCGCACTCGACTGAGTGAAGGCACCTACCCCTGGCTAGGGTTTTCGTCCCGGCCGGCGAACTGGCGTTCCGTTTTACGGGGCATATTGATTGTTTGAGGAAAGGTTGTTTCGTAGAGTGGACATATTTTAGAATTTCGTTTTGAAAATTTTGTGGTCTCAGTTTTATAGTTGTTCTTTGCTTATATGTATTTTTAGAACAGCATTTTATATTTATGTAACACAAAACGTCAAATCAACCCTCTGTCATCGTGAAACGTAACGTTGTTAAACAGGGATAGCGCTATTTCTATCTCTTTCCTCCCATCATTTACAAAAGGTGACAGAGTAGTGCGTGTTTCAAGTTCCAACCCCGTACCTACCCTTCTCAATACACGTTACATTACCAACGTATCTTGACCCATCTCGACGAGAAAACTATGCTGGACTGCAAAGGTCATATAAAATTTGTTGAGTAGGGTTACGATTTTAGGGCTAACAAATTAGAAAGGGGAAGAAAAAATGTTCCAAAGTCAGGTTTATTGACATTTTGCAGGGCTATAATTAAGGTTTAGCGAGGGTCCAAGTTGTTATCGACACACCGTTAAATTTTGAATGCTCGATTTTCATTGCAATTAATTCTTTCAAATTGCTAATAAAGGTGCTTTGTGATTTTTGGGGAAATTACCCTTTTTATATAATTCAAAATGTTGTTGATAAAATAATGAAACCATTACTTTTTAACGATTATTTTGTAATGAGATATTTATTTCAGATTGCAACAGCAAAACAACTAAAATAGTGATTCCCGGGAAAAATGATATCAATTTTGTTACCGTAACCAACGTTAGAATCTTTACAAATTCATATTTTGCAATAACTATAAGTACATACATACATTCATAATCCCACTTAAAATCATAATAATAATCACAACGGCTAGCTCCAAGAATCATAAACTCAGAAAAAGAAAAAAAAATCCTACAAGTAGCGACCTCTATACTCAACCCTAAACTAATCGTGAAACAGCGAAAGTAAGCGTACTAGCGTAGCGTAGCGAAAGTCCACTGCAGTCGGTGGGTTAACTTTGTACTTAGCTGTTGCCAAGTTAAGACGCCAGATGGCTCCGATTGCTATTGTTCGGGTGAAAGTCAGACACAGTGAGAGCAGAGAACTTTTCCATATTTAGGTATGTGTGGAGAAATGTAGAAACAGTATTAGATTATGAGCATACGATAACTTAGACCACCTTTTATGTATTTATATGAGTATAATAAATTCACTCATTGCTATAAGTAATTTATGTATACTCGCTCACGAAGTGACTTCAATAACTTTACTTCGCTTCGTGAGGAATTTGTGTTAGAAACAAAAGTTCCAAGATTTGTGACAATTAGGCCCTCTTTCTCATAATGGGATGAGGTCAGCTGTGGGAACATTTTGCAGCCTTCGACGCTGATTGTTTTTATACAAAAAAAAAAGTATGGAATTAAGGTGAGTTTGAGTTTGAGGGTGAGAGAGAGATAGTGTTTAGGTTACCTTAACACATAAAAAAACAAAACCATAATTTCAAATATTTTATTTTTGAAACTTATCGTATAAAAGGGTATACAATTTTTACCACATATCTCTTATAATAATTAAGTCTATGCATGTATAAAACACCTATTTATATTATCATTATAAAATTTCGCTAAAACTGACTGGTTTTCTTAGTTTATTAGCAATTATATAAAATAACTTTTCATGGAAGTTTCCTCCCATTCACCCACCGAGAATGATAAAATACAAAAATGTAATAAATTTTAATTATTATTTTGTAAAATAATCAAAATCACTCCCATCACGCACGTAAGTTGTAAAATTAATCTCAATCAATTTAACTATATTTACATCATTTAATAATACTTATTTTAGCAATCACTGTAATTTGATTTTATATTTTTCACAATAAAAACAAAACAAAAATCGGGAAAATAAATATAAAAAAACTTTATATTTTGTGTGTTTGTGAAAAGTACATGTACCTAAATGATTACTTGTACTTTCATGAACAAAAAATAATTTAAAACTTTATTTACAGCTATTGTTACTTATAACTAAATAAAGCTTAGTATGGACGGAAGTATTGGAACCTATGCCTCGTAAAGACAAGTCTTTTAGTATAAGTATTTTAGTGAGCAAAGATTTCGCAAAAAATAATAAAGGATAAAAATTTAAAAAATATTTGAGCAACAATGGCCTCAATTGGCAAATTTTACTTTTAGCAAATTCAAAGCTAAAATCTTATTTAATAAGTAAAATAGGAATAAGTCCACTCATGAGGTAGTTTTAACGTTAAACTGTTAAAAAAAGAGGGAAATTATTAAGAAAAAAAATTGAATTTGTTTAATAATTTTCGAAATCAGAAGATGCGTGGCCAAAAATTATTTACATACCTAATTAATAAAATTTTAAATCGCAGACGCACCATTTTAGGGTTAAAGATAGCTCACATGAAATAATTGTTTATACATTGGTTCTGTACAATATTTGTTTAGAGTTTTGAGTGTACCGTTGAATTTTTGTTGGTCATTTAAATTGTCGAAAAATAATTTTGATCACGATCAGCAAATCTAAACCGAGGGTGAAGCTGCAGTTCTACTGAGGCAGAGCGAAAAGCGAATCATCAATCACATGACTTGAAATCCACATCTCTTTTCCACTCAAGTCATGTGTTTGGTGAATCGCTCTCCACTCCGCCCCTGTGGGACCGCAGCCTAAAGGTATTCAGTGTCACTTTTGTAATGGAATACTAAAATTGACAGCTAAATAATGTTGTTAAAATATGCTGATCGCTTTCAGTTTCATTGGTGAAACTCGCCATGAGTTACTACCGTGCCTACTATTGTACGTTTCGTTTCATGTAAGTCTCCAATCAATTTACATGAATTGTTGACCACATTATAATTACCTACACAAAACGTGACGTTGATTCAATTGGTTGAAAGCTATAGGCAGCGCTAACTCATAGAAATTATACTTTCTACAGATGTCTACTGACTTTTTTCCTCAAGTAAGAAAGGGACCAACAAGAACTCAAAGTACCTCCAACTCTCTATACAAATGGAATTTATAATAAAAAGTATACAATCTAACCTAACAATACATTGTAGGCTATTGCACATTTTCTTTGTCTGTAATGTTATGTATCACGTGACCGTTTGTGTAGCCATTTTGTAAATGTCCGTTGGTAATTACATGTCCATTGGTTTCATGTCTTAAAAATCCATTCAGGGCTCCATTTTTAACACAGCCGTTCAAATCTCCGTTTTGGATATGTCCATTTAGGTCACCATTCTTGACATGTCCATTGAGACTACCATTTTTTACGTGTTCGTTTAGGTCACCATTTCTAAGGTGTCTATTTACGGCACCGTTCCTAAGGTGTCCATTAAGTTCTCCATTTTTAAGCTGTCCATTCAGATCACGGTTCTTGATATGTCCATTAGTCTCACTCTTGACCATTCCATTGGCAACAATAGTTTCATCGTTGTTGTTATTGTTGGTGGCCACTGGTAAGGGCTTCTTTTTCGGCTTGTCTTTGTAAGCCTGCAAGTAGAAGTTCATGAACAGAACGATGAAGATGGTCGAATGCAGGATCAAACCGGCAGCGATTAATCTGAAATAAGAATAGTAATGTTTTAAAGAGAATCGTTGCAGATTAGAAGTCTTAAACAAAGTGAATAATGCCAATGATGAATATTCTAAAACGAATAGGACTGTCAGTATAGGTTTTAGAAGCTCTAATAAAGATATCTCGAAAATCTGTTGATAGTCGTCGTAGAAATAGGCATGTCTTCGATTTTGTACAAAGGTTTTGTATTATGACACTATTTTGCAATGATTGAATGAATCCATCCAAACATCATCTGAATACATTTCCTGATACAGGTCGTGCAATACGCTTTGAAACAACAGAAGCATGTGAAGTAAAAACACTATAAATCAGCATTATAGTTGCACATGCACTTAGATGGCTAACTCAAAGGGTATAGACATGGAATGAAATAGATATGACTCCACCGCTCCTGATGATTGCGCACGATTTGATGTTGCGTAGCTATTTACTAACACATTACTGTGTGGTTAGGTTAGCTCCTATTCTTTTGTCTCAAACACAAGATGGATTATTGACAATCTCTTATTAGTCTTGTCTGATAGTAGTTGGAGCTAGTTTTACAGTGTATTTTGTCTTATAGGTACTACTACTAATAATCCAACATCCAAGCTATTATGAGCTAGCTATATGGAGCTTGGATGTTTAATTTAAATGGATGAAGTTATTTAATCACATCAGAACCGGCGAATGGATCTTGATCTGGCACATAGGTAGATTATAGTCTAAGAACAATTTATGAACTACTAATGGGATAAGAGCGGAAGTCGTGAGTCCGATTAACAAAATATGAAGATCATGATAGACAACAAGATAATTTAGATTTACGATAAGCGGTCATAGATTTGAATACAGATGGTGATGTACACACAGTACGTAATAATACAGGTGGTGATGTCGATGAATAGTGGAGGCAGAGTACTTACTTGGGATATCCGCAGTCGTACACCAAAGCGCTGATCGAATGGAAGAGCACCATGAAGAATTGGACCTGGAAGAAAGAGATGATGTTTTGAGTGTTCATACGAATCAAGTATGTATTTTACATTTTAAATATTTCACACACAAAACGCCTGCGTCGCAAATCTCAAAACTTTTCTAAGGAAAGAGAAATCGGTTGCGAACAGGACTTGAATATAACTAACAAAGAGCATGACGTCTTAAAGCGTGAATCTTTAGGCTGTGGGAAAGAGAGAGAGCTATACAAGTCGTCTAGCGCCGTATCGTTTCCTAAGCGGAGTTGGTTGAGCGTCTGAAGAAAGGTTCGAGTGCCCCTCAATTTCCGAAAAAAGTTTGCCTACAGTTTCTAACACTAGCTAAGCAAGTCATGATTGAGATGCTAATAATTAGTCTTGATCGTCTTATACATTTAAGATTGTAGGTGCAATTTATGTTCTATTATAGTATGCATACCCTTGTCTTGTTGCGATGATATAATAATAATTACTGATTTATTAACTTATATTTTTATCTTCTTTCAGTATTTTATCTTTTCTATTCTTAACTTATGTCTAGGCAATGGCAGTTATTCTCTAATATTTTAAGAAAGAAACAGTATCGTTATGCCCATGTCCGTTACTTATAATAATGAACTAAGGGGACTCTAATTAGTTGAAAAAAACATGAGAAAGTATCCGAGCTTTCTCTGTTGTCGTGTTTCGAATGGTTTTCGTGATTCATTGGAGGATTTAAGTGATTTTATATTTAGGGCTTCCAAGAAAATGATGTTGCAAATGGCTTTTCGTTTTGCAATCAACATAATTTTGGGGTTTTAGTAAAGATATTGGAATCATGTGAAGGATTTACGTACGTTTGTGAGATTAAAAATATTTTTATGGCTGTAAATTGTTGTGTTTGTTCAATGTAGTGCCATGGTTGTCGTTATTTATTGGAAATAAGTTTTTGTTCATATGTAAAGGGGAGATGAGCATTGAGCATTATGATGTACTTAAAATACACTAAATTATAATAATCTGAAAATAACGGACGTTGTTTCCTGTGCTAATTAAGAAAATGACTTCCAAAGACATTATGTCTTTCCGTAAAAATATAATCCGGACTATTGAGAACTTTTTCCGCCTTACGAGAAAGTAAACGCTTGTTTATAAAACGTGGAACTGCGAAAACGACCCTTAAATCAACGTTATTTAATGTCGTTTTGACGTTGACAGTTTTCTTAGACAAGTACTCGTATTCAAGAGATGTTTAACTTTTTTTGTGGTAAGACGGTGTACGCAAAAACCTTAAGACTTAAGATTTTATTTGATTTGGATAGTAAAAAAAATATTACTCATGCAGGCCTGGCTCACTCCGCAGTGTAGGTATAAAACTGCAAGCATTGGCGTTGACCACTTCGGAGTGGACATTTGGTCGGTTGCCGCGCGCCGCCCACTACGCACGCGCTTACTTATATAATATTTAAGTTTGGTGTTTGGTTGAATTTACGCATGAGTTAAAAAAAATATATATATGATGAGGAAAAAAAAAATACTGCTTAACGTTTGGTTGTTTAAATAATGACAGTGATAGGAGCCTCACGTTTCACACACTACCGCGTGATTTCGAAAGGTAAGGAAAAAAGTGAATATTTATCTATGTAGTACACATGTAATAATGATCAAAAAACTATCTACCTGCTTGTGGCGTGTTTATTAATGCCATTCAAGTACCGGCTAGTAATCATGATCAGTTAAGCATGATTAGGTAGGTTACAAATTTGGCCTACAAGACGACCAAGATAAATAAAATAGACGATTATCAAACTTGACATCACTCTCACTCACCTAAGCTAAATACGGGTAGGTCGAATTATGATCGGTAGAAAGTAGGAAGATGTTTACGTTATTGTTTAGACACGTTCAAACTCAGAAAATGGCTACACTACGCATTCAACGTCAGCGATCGTAATTCTCTTCGCGACTTTTTTACCTACTTACCTACAAAGACACGCAACACGGGGCCTGTGACAATGAAATGAATGAAATGAAAATGATAAGGACTAGTTACCTATTTTGCCGTAAACGATAACAATCGATCTTTAAAGTTATGACTACAGCTTGGCCAGAACTGATTGAAACGGAACGAATCTTTTGTTTCTGACAACGTTTTAAAATTTTTGATATTTGATGTAAACAAAGACCGCAGGTTTGTTAGATTTATAAGTTAATTTTATAAGGAGGTAATGAGGAGTGATATATATTTATGTTAATATTAATTAACATAAATATACACGCTGTTTTTTTGCATTTTCGTCAAACTTCAGGTGGTTGTCACAAAAGTCATAAATAATCAATTGAAAGTACAGTACCGGGCAAAACTAATAAGGGCTGCTTTTTTTTTGTTGTTGAAATTTTACAGTATTTCAGAATTAAACCCTTAATTCAATACAAATGAAAGAGAATCACCCGACTACGCAGTCCGCGCGTACGCACACAGCGATGAGCAGCTGGTGTGCGTGAATTCAATCTACTACTCTTGTAGAAACTAGTTCACACTTACGGATTTCAGTAAAAAGGAAAAATAAAATAAAAAAATACCTACCTATTTTATTGTTTATTTGGGTCGAGAATCATGAGTATAATCACGTCCTTGAATTTGACTAGGTTGCAGATCAGCACATTGTATATCGTCGCTGCGCTTTTAATAATCGCCATGTGTTTTTGACAAACTTTTCAGGAGACGCAAAAAACAGATTTTCTCAGAAAATACCCGGAGTATTCAAATAATTTATTTTTACTTTAATACATCTAACAAAATTACGTAGCTGCATATTACTTTTCATTACGTAAGAGTATAAATAACGACAAAATTAAACATAATAGGCAAATTTGACACATAGCGTTTTTTATTTGAGTCGTAAATACAAACTAAGAGACAACCTATTTCATTTTGTCGCTGATAAAATTGTAATAAGCAACTACTTCGACTAAACTATCAGATCTATGTGACGTTTGACCTGTGCGTTTCGTGATTTAGCGAGTCTGAAGTTGACCAAAATACTAGCTATGTGCAGTGAAGCACATATCGGGCGCAATTTTTGCTTCCGCCTATATAAAATTTATTTATAGATATGTGAATTCTAACACATAAAGTGTTTATAGGGAATTTTCAATGAATAAATGTCACATAGCGACATTCCGTAAGTAGCCATAACTCTTTAAATATTGCATCAATCAATACAAATGAACCCGAGAGAATAGCTACGTTTTTACAGTATGTGCGCATTGAAAGTACGTTTAAAACTGCATTAAAAAACGAAAACCGCAAAAAAAGCACATAGCGACTTTTGCACGCGCAGCGACGATATGTAATTAAACAATGCATAAAATACGTATTCCTACCTAACTGTGCCCAAACTCGCGAGTCGCAACCCTATTGAGCTTGACCGACAGTAACCTTTTAATGTCGTTGGCGTCAGATAAACTAAAATGAACTCTCGCGCGTCACTATTCAGTTCATTTTTGCTTGTGCACGGGAAGTTTAGGCTATTATAAAAGTAGGTGGGTGATGCGGGTGCAAGTAAAAATGGACTCTATTCTTTCGTGCATAGATTTTACATTTGTTTGTTTTCTTTTTGGGAGTAAGCCTTCTGTGCCTTTAGGTACTATTATATATTCTGTGACTCATGTAAAAGTTGATTCTACTAATCCTTAGTTTTGTAAACGACCATAGTAAAGTTAACAACACATTAAGTAGAGAGAGAGTAAAAACGCCGCAGGTGAAAATTAACAGAAGAATAAGGAATTTAACATCTATGACCATCATGGCAGCTCATAAGATCCTGTTACAAAATCGAATTCCATGAATAAAGAAAACATCATTTCTTATTTATTAGCACAAAATAGTAGAGAGTAAGGCTGCCTTTCCACCAGAGATGCGCTGTGCTACGTTGCTACGGATATGTTTGTTATCCACCAATCACATTCATTTGTTTTCATAACGCACACACACATAATGAGTATGATTGGTGGATATCAAACGCATCCTTAGCAACGTAGCATAGCGCATCTCTGGTGGAAAAGCAGCCTTAGAATGTGATTTAACCAAACTTCGTTACTTTTACTGTGAAGTACTATTTAATACTTTTTTCTGATCTAAATATCGGAACCTTTGCTCACCAATCACTCTCGCAACTCTCATACAGGCAATAAAAAATATTCATTTTATTTAAGAGATAATCTACGTCCAAAAAATCATTGCTATTATAGAAACCGTAGATGATTCAATTCACTTAGCCAAGATAGTCGGTAGTGGCAGTACCAACGTTAATTTAAGTGTAAAACATTTTATAGAACGTGTGTTTGCTAACGCTAACGGAGAAAGGATACGCGTTCCGCTGGCTTGTGTTGCAACTGTGGATAAATGTTGCCCCCGCACGGCCAACTAGGACCGTGCTTGTGAAAATACTTGGATATATGAGATTAAATTGAATTTTAAGACGGTTTTTTATGCTATACGAAATTAGTCTCTAATAACAGTAAAGTTCGGTCGAATTTTGTCTCTTGTCATTTGGAATGGCCAAATCGTTCGATGAGCTACAGTCGAAGAAAAAGCTGTTGATCAGGGATAATTATTTTAAGCGCGGTCGTTGCTACCGGTTAAAGAGGAATAGAGAAATATTTATTTTCCTGAAAAGTCTTAAAACAATTATAGTTAGTTCTTTCAAACGAGACATGTTTAAAAGAATAGTTACGCTTGATTATGTTACTTGAGAATGACAACATTAATATGGGTTAACAGATTTTGTATTTATTACGCGCAGAAATTTTAAGACTTTTTTTTTTTCAATAGTTATATTTATTTCGTGTGTCTGTGTCATAACTATTCTAAGTATTTAATCCTGGTCGCAGGACAACCGATTTACCGTGATCCCGGTACGTAATGGGTTATTGAAGGACACCGTAGATTTTAGTCAGTACGAGTCTGACAGTCCCTCCTGCCCTGCCCTGGTTGGGAGGATTTATTTGATGATTACACCATGATAAAAAATAAAATAAAAATATATCTTATACTATGTGTACAACCGCAGTACATCACAGCCGTGCGTGGTATATCCTAGCCAGTTGCGCAAGCGCGGCTCCGTGGAAAGGAATGCTAGGCGCGGTGACCGATCCTTATTGGTGGTTCCACTTTAGTGACGGAAGTGTTCGCGGTAACAGCGCCACTTTAATATTAGATTTAATTTACATTAATTTAGAGATGGGCTTAATTGATGGGATTTAATTTTTATTTATTGCGTATGATTGAGCGAGCTTATATATAAGAAGCCTGTTTTTCTATTTTTGTAGAGAACCGTGTTGTATTCTTCGGGGAGCACAGAAGTTAATGAGCAATAACTGATCAATCAGAGAATTAGATATTTGGATATCAGTGACTGGGGACTTGGATTACCTAATAACTTATAATTATTTATTTAAATCTAATAACTACTTCAGAAAACCACTACAATTAGTAAATCATATTTGAGCACCGTGATTTAGTATGTTTAAAAAAAAACTCAAAAAAAATAAGTTCAGCAAAATAACAGTTAGTGTCAGACAGGAACAGTACCCTTAGCACAAATTTTCACTCTTTTACTTAACAGCGTCTTTCCAGTATTTACAGCGTTTCTTGTATGAAAAAATGGAACAGCGCCTCTGGTGTGCGAAGAAGGAACTAATTTTTTCCTTGAAAATTGTCAATTTGAATTGTCAAAGTTTCAGTTTACGTCTCAAATAAGACTGAAAACTCGTGCTTAAGCTATTGTCAAACAGACAGGCGTGACGAACGCGAAGCGAGGCGTTTTTGTTTGTAATATATGGAATTGTTTGAAGCCTGTCACATAGAATATCGGATCGCTTTCGCATTTTTATATGACATGATTCGGTTCGGTTCGCTATCGCCTGTCTGTTTGACAATAGCTTATAGGTTACAGAAGCCGTTTTTTACTTTTAATTATCTAAAGTCGTAACAAAAAAAAAAACACGGTACAAACGAAACATCAGATGTCAAAATCCAAAGAAACAATTTCATCGATGCAACAATTAACCGGTTAGCTTGTGAAATATTCTTAAAGATTACTGTACAACTATTCTCTATGAGACTATGAGCTAGTCGACGATCTTTTATTCGATTATCAACTTTAAACTCCTAAACATAAAGTTGAAAACCCATTCAAAAGCAACTGCCTTAACATCGAGGAGCAAAACAGACTAGCTTCAAGACTACCAACTCTAAGCTCTAGAATATAAAGTTGAAACTCGATTAAAATATTTCTAGGAGAGAATATCATAGCTGTTCGTGCCGCTAATTAGCGCGGTAACCGTCAAGCAGACCGTGTTTTTAGTTTATCTAGATCGTTGAGTGTTGGTCTGTCTGTACGCGGTGTCGGAATTAAGTGCTGGTTTGAGTCAGGTGTTGTGCAAAGTAGAGGAAAATGTTAAGATGTTCTAACGTTAACTACGACTAGTATACGTCACGGATTTGTAAGCTTGTATTTCTATGGTATAGTATGCGCCAAATAGTTCTTATACTAGTTATTTAATCGTGCAGTTTACTTTTAGTCACCCAGTTGGAATATTGTATAATAATGGACACCTATCTATTGTTTTTTTTTTAAATCAAAAAATAGTGACAAAATAAAACTCTTCGAAATTTGGGAGTGGGGGCTTGTGACGTCATAACGCTTGTAAATTTTACCAACCGAGTGACGTTTTTTGATTTGTAGAAGCGCTAGTATCTTTGTTCGTCAATATGTGTCTAAACTTAATCTATAATACAAAAATCAATTGCTGTTCGTTAATCTAAAACTCGAAAACGGCTGGACGAATGTTTTGAATTACGAGTATTTTTGGAATTCCAGGGAAGTTTTAAAAGGTGATTTTTAGTCGGTACGAAGTTTGCTGGGTCAGCTAGTGATCTTCATTACAAAGTAATCAAATTTTTTGAGTAAAGTAGCCTATTATTATTCATACGTATGAACGAATTCGCCCAAAAAAATAACATAGGTTACTTACTAGTTGCAGAGTTGTGAGGTGCTTCTTCCACCACAAATACTTCTGGTACTGAGGTCCCATCGCCGCCAGCATGTAGTAGCTGTACATGATCACGTGCACCAGGTTGTTCACGATGTTTGAGAAGGTTCCATGTCCACCTAGAACATTTAAATAAGATATTAGCTGTCGTCCAAAGTAAGTTATTATCTTTTTAATAATGTTAAATATTGATGAGGCACTTAATATCGTGCCCTGCCTATTGATAGTTACAGGAGCTGATGGACGTTTTGGAGAGCGCTTAACTTTTGTCCAATTCTGGGCAGAGTCCAAATAGATTATCATCGACACGATAAGAAAAAAGGAACTATTAAATAAAAGCAGTTAGTGTTCATCAAGACGAATTAAACGAGTCCAGATTCGATAGGGTTGTATCGTTTCATTGCGCAGAGTTCCAACGGCCACCTTCCAGCTCCAACGTCAGATCAGCTTCATGTTATAATAATTATTGCATTGTCACTGAATATTCAAGAAAAATCTGAACTCAATCAGGAAACGAGAAGAATCTCAAATTATATTTGCAAGATTGAACTGACAACGGTGCCTATAAGTGAAACTGAATAAAATTTTTTAATACATATTATGTTTGATGAAGATACATTTGGATGAGGGATGGGACCAATTAAAATAACCTGCAAATGTGTTTAAATTTACGTCTATTCTGCCCAATCAAACCTCTTCCAAATTCATAGCACAAACAGTCTATTATGGAACTTTTAGGACAGAGATGTTCTCCTCGACGGGTTCGCAGATTTCATATGTATTCAAATTTTTGGTTTTATGATAGGTGATAAAATAAATTATACAAAGTAATGCAACTGTTCAGGATCGAATCTGCAATATAAAACTCGTTTGTCACGACCATTACGATTGAGCCACCACTGTTCTCACATTCTTGGCAAAGCAATTTATTGTTAAAATTGAAGTACTCGTATTAATCTCAATTCATATAATAAGTATGTAGTATTCGTCTCTTTACGTTATTTTTTATACAGGCTTGCAAAAAAAGAAAATGTTTTTGTCTAAATCTTTATTGCTTTTATCGTTGTATCATGCAAAAAGTAGCAAAAATACCGATTCACTTCCTTATTCTTAATAAAATCCATAAATGTGATCATCTCGAAGTGTTTTTCATGCGGAACGTATTTAAATGACTAATCATTTTAAAACTATACTTTTTTATATTAAAAAACAAAAAACTAAAGCAAAATAATAAGCGAGTGAAGCCACAGGAAATTATAGTTTTTAAATGTCTAAAAGAAAACAATCAACGATTAACATTTAACATTGCTCTTACTGATTGTAAAAGATAAATACTTTATGATGTCTTTTCCTGTAACCTTTGTCAAGGAAACATTGAATGAAATTGCTGTAAATGATTATGATCGCAACATCGTTGAGTTTTATAACGTAAATATTGAGATTTACAATGAATGGCGTTTATGGAGTATTGCTATAATAAATAGGTTAGTGCGTAACACACAGACAATCGTACAATCTGTCATTTTGACGTTGATTGATGAACTGTCAAAATGAAATGCATTGACACATGTCTCGGAGTCAATCGTAAGATTTCTTTTTAATATATTTTTTCTATTATCGATTTGTTTATAACGGGATCTGGGGGTCTAATCTCTAAGCACGAAACCCGTGGTTTCGGCCTCAGCAACGGACGGTCACACTTCAAAACATCGAGCCCGAACTAAGAATGAATGCTATTACAATTTGACGATAGCTTCATAGAGGCTACGCCACCACTCATAACCTGCGGCAAATTCGTGATACTACATTTTTTAATACAATTTGATGCAATAATGTAGACATTAGCACCGCGTCAAAAGAACTTCAGTCGCAGCTGTATTATCCGTCCGCAACTTTGATCTTGATGTTTGTTACGTTCGTATATCCGTATCCGTACCTGTGTCTTTGTACACGGGCTTAGAAAGTACACTCCCTATTGTACCCGACCTTCATTTATTTGGTGACCTCACTGGCCCTAAGATGTTTTCACTTTCAATTTGTAATGGTCTGTTTCTTATGACCGACTAACGAACTTTTGTACAAAGTGACACTAACTAAATAATGATTTCTATAAGTTTGAGGCCGGATTTGTGTCTCCGGAACTTGAATTCCGGCGAAGAGTGAAGGTCATTGAGCTATAATACGGAAGAACATAAGTGATTTTAGGTCGGTAGTTTTTCTTCAGTGATCAGTGGTCATATTTGGCAAGGCAATATCACTTTTAGAGTATTCAAAGGGCAGCTTGCTTAAAAACCCAGAAAACAATGATAACCAACCTATTCATATACTTTTCTACAGTAGACAATACCAAAGATGGGGGAGAAAAGTATTGAAGTGCAAATAGCGTATCGGACTGAGGAATATGGGAAGAGAACTGACTATAATATGGATAGGCAAATTTATATAGAAACTGGAAAGTTATGACGCAAAACAACCAAAAGTGGAGAGATGACCCTCATAGATTTGAATGAGACATACACTCATAATTGAGTGGCCTTTTGCCAGTTGAGAACCAAAAGAAGAAAAAAACGTTGTGGACGACCCCTTACTATCAGGAATTCAGTAGGTGTACTAATCAATATTGCCGGATATTATAAATAAGAAGGCCGGACACATTTTTCATCAATACCTAAAAACATCATTAGCTAATGGTCATGGTACTTCATCATCATCATCAGCTGGAAGACGGCCAATGCTGAGCACAGGCCTCCCCCTTAGACCGCCACGCCGAACGACAATTCGCCACTTGCATCCATCGGTTGCCCGCGACTCTCACGATGTCGTCGGTCCACCTAGTGGGAGGCCTACGCTGCGTCTTCCGCTTCTGCGTCATCTTGGTACTTACCAGCAATGAATTTCACAAGCACCCACGCCTCAAACGGAGTCAGGGAGTGGTGGTAAAGATGAAGCCAGCTGATCTGATTCTTCTTCTTACGGAGAACGAAGAACACGGTGTCTGCGAACTCTGACAGCTTCGAGAAGTAGTACACCCAGCATAGATGTAACATCTGTGGAAGACGAAAAGTTTAAATGGGGAGTTGTTCAATCAGAAATTGCATTTCTACCTAAGGATATCTGATAAAAGTTGCAAGTTAATTTTTAGTGTTTCCCGGTTTTGATACCTACTCTAAAGTGGAAGTAACTTATTATAATACTTTTACTGTCTACATTAGAAATTATTTGTACCACTTCAAAAGAGTGTCAGGTTGGCTAGATTTATAAAAGACATTTATAAAAGATTTAAGAAAGATTACCTCAATACAATTCTGTTATTTCCGTCAATAACGATAATGGAAAAAAGACGGAACTTATTTTTGAAGGTATGCGCCCATACTTGAATTTCTTGTTGATTGCATTTCTTATAATCGCAGGCTTTCGTTTTTTATAAATAATCGATATGTAATTACTTTTATGCATGTGTTATACATGTAGTTCAAATGCATAATGCATTCGGAAAACTTGTTATATTTTTGTTACCTAGTTTACATCCTGGTCAGCGTTTCCTAACGTGATTCACGGTCAACTTGCCTTTATCGGTATTGAGTCTAAATTTTGTCTAGATATTATATTTAAAGGTCAAAGTAACGTTATGACAGTTGTAAGACTCAAACTGAACTAATTGTTTGAAAGATAAGTTTGCTCACTGTGAAGAACTATAAGTTTTAAACTGACACGGTCTCTAACACTGTCATTAGAACAAATAATAGACACAGTAAAAATGTCATTTTAAGTTCTGTAACAAGTTTCTAATAAACTTTTAAGTACTGTAACTGTTGAGAACGTCTTGTTCTGTTTTTACACTCGTAAACAAGAAACATATTGGAACTTAAGTTTAATAGTTCGAATTCGTCATAATCGATTGAAAAGGGAAGATCCTGTGGCTATTCAAGTAAGTGTCAAGGTGTCGGGTTTTTAATGTTCGTATCTTGTGCAGAGTTCTGTTATTTTAGTTCTATAATTGCATCATATTATATTAAGATGTTGTTGCACTATATCACTAAATAATCTTTAACTTCAAATATGTTCAGAATAAAAAACACATCTTTTACTATTAATATTTCCTTATTCCATCTATCACCATGTTACTCTTCGATGTTTCTGACCCTTTTCCCCCTGCTCAATTGTATTGCTCAACTAAGTTGAGTCGTTTACATTCCCTACTGCTCAACTGTACCCTATATCACGAGTTTTCACTATTTTACTTTACAGCGTCTTTCCAGTATTTACAGTGTTTCTTGTGTAGAGATATGGAACATCGCCTCTGGTGGGCGAAGAAGGAACTTATTTTTTTTCCTAGTTTCTCAATTTGAAAATGTCAAAGTTCCAGTTTACTTTACGTCAGAATAACTGAAAACTGATGATGAGGCCTCTGTAGTGCTCAATTAACTGCTCAACATTTCCCACTGCTCAACTACAAACTGCTCTACTTTGTTTCTCAAACTCATCATCATACTGGTCTCCTAACTCTCCAGAACCCAAGGTCTACAAAACTACCGCACTTGACCGTCGTAATGAACTTGCTTCCGTACAACGGTTCAGTGAAAGCCTCGTCGGCTCAGCTGCTATTACGTCACCGCTCTCCGGTTGAAAGTGAAACTGACATTGCGACTTGAACTCGTTTTTTATACGTTTTATTGATGACAAAATTGTTGTGTTAAAAGTAAATGTGTGTGTTGTACGTTTTAGGTCTTTTATTTGAGTGTGAGAGTTTTAAGTGTTAATTGGCGGTAATAGGAGTGGGGTTTTGGCTTTGAATTTCATCACTAGTACCACCTCACAGGCAACAGACTAGAAAGGAAGGAATCCTGTTTGTTGTTCGAACAAAAAGTACTAGGCTGGCATAAGTTTAAGGTTGTCTGTATCAAAATACCAACTTGAATATTATGCTGTCCTAGTACTTTTGCTGGAATTCAAAGCATAAGTATTTAATACATAATTTACTGGTTTCTCTACCAGTTACTCATCTTTAGCATTAAAACCCTTCCCCACTCCTTCGCAATAGGTTACTTGAATACGGAGAAGGTCCATAAAAGGTCTTATTATTTCCTCACAAATAGTAGTGGTAAATACTAAGAGACCTGAATAAGGAAAATAGGCTCTTTTTGCTCTTTGTGTCGTTATCTGACGGAAGGATGCTGCTCGCAAAAAATAAATATGAAGATAATCTGCTAAATTGGCGATTGAAGATAAAAAAAAAACAAAGTGTACTAGTTGAAAAGTTCTGTGACCTCAACGTTTTTTGTTAGTTTTTCTAGGAATGGACCACAAAACAGACATTACCTTTTTTAGGTGGTATAATCACCAGAGCACTCAATGCTTCCCGCCCTGATTGTCAGACAGAGATTATCAGACTCATAACTACTGAATAGTGGTGAATAATTTAGTAGAAGGATACCTAACAAACCGCAGTTTAAATTCTGCTTAAAAGTCTTGTTAAAAAATCAGGATTTAACATCCAAGTGTGAATTTTAAAAGCTAAATTGCTTAAGCACAAGAAACTCATACGAAAAGTGGTTCAAAAAACTCATTAGCATTTTGAAAACGTGCGTTTCTCTTTCGAATTAAACTTCAGACTATTGTTTTATTAATAGTAATTAAAAGGAATTTAATATTCCTTTTCAAAATTTTTATCCGGATTTGCACGTATTTTCTAAAGCTGGTGTTCCTCATTATGAGAGGAAAGGAAAGTGGACAGTAACTTACGGATCAGTTTTTTTTAAATCATTGTACTGAAACTGGTGTAAACAAAATGCCCCATCATTCTTGCACTCAAACTTACTTCTCGGAAGCACACGTGAGTGCAACACGCAGTATCCTATTCAGACAGTGACGCAGTGATCTAAACATAGTAGGTGAAATATAATACCAATAGAATCTGATTAAGTTGAAGACTTTTTGTTTGGTTGATTAAGCTAATCTCAGAAACTACTGATTCGAATTTTAAGAATTAATTATGTGCTGGATGGTTCATTTGTCGAGGAAAAGAACGAAAGAAACCACGTTAAACCGCGATGAGCACGTAGTAATTTAATTAAATAATTACCCGTGTTACACCCAGGTGAACCACGGGCAAAAATAATTTCCCGTGGTACACCTAGGTGAACCAAGCGGGTGGACCACGGGCAATAAACGACAAAATTAAAAATGATTTGACTGATGCTATTTTACAGACTGACTTGCATTTCCGGATTGAACTGTTCTAAATCTTTGCTATATATCAATTAAGAAGGAAGTATTAATCTGTGTCTGTATTTGATAAGCAAAATGCTTTTAAAATTCAGGTGGGTATTTAGGATTAACATTTTCAGAGGTGAAGGAATTTATAAAACCTCGTACACACGAAAGCTTTATGTTTTTAAAAGACATTTTGTTCGTAAAAAAAAATGAAGTTGAAAATATATTAAGTACTGTATATGTACTGTATATTTTTTAGGGACGAAAACCTTTGTCAGTCTTTTTCCACCTGACAACGTATGTATGAAAAAAATCATTATGAAAGTTTGTGATTTATTAGGCGTTAAAAGGTACAAAGAAAACTTTAACATGTGATATTATAAATGCGAGCGTTAGTTTGTTTATTCCTTTTAGTTAGGATCAAGATTTATTCACACGTAGGTATATAGTACTCACCTCTTTGTATACATAAAATATAAAGCTCTGATGCATTCGAGGCCTAAGCCCATTCGTACACCGAAAAGAGGAATCGCCTGGGTGTCACCACTGCGAAGATCGCCCAGAGGACACAGTAGAGCATACGGTGCAAGACTGTCCCGCTTGGGCAGCGCACCGAACGTGTCCTCACGGCAGCGATAGGCGGAGGCCTCATTGGGGGGATTGGGAAGACTAATTTGATGATTTTACCACGTTAAAAATAAGCCCATTCGTACACGGGTGACTATCGCAATACAAATCCATACAGTTTCGTACACAGCCACGCGTCAATATATACCAAAGTCGTAAGGCATCAGAGACTTGCTCCGCCTTGTGTACAAAGGGGCTAAGACTCATAGTTATCTGATAATAAAATCTATCACTCCACAAATGAATTGCAAGGTCTTTTACTATGTAATTATTGACTTTGACAGAAGCAAAATGTCATTTCAATAATGATCTCTAGGTAAATATGCACCGATTAGTAGTCTAACTTCCTGATAACTGCTTCCGTTTTGTAGTTAATAAAATAGCAGCTGAAGGCGACGCTAGTCGCGAGCTCGAACTCACTGGCAGGCATGGTCAAAAACCATGATATTTCACCGGAAATCGAGCCATATTGTTCATGTGTGCGCGAGCGTCATCCCCCCGTGGAGAAAACAGGGGAAAACTTATTCAGTGAGATGCACGATCATTCAGAGTAAAAGGCGCGCGTAAAAAAATACGAAAAAGCCTTTGGCTGTTGGGGTTTTATGAAAAAACCACTGCATCAATTAATTTTAAATAAAATTTATTTAATTCTTCGATAAATTGTTTGCAGTGTTTGCAGTGTCGGTACGGACTTCGTTTTGGAAATTTGATGCTTCTTTAGCTTCTAATTTACACCTAAAGTTGTGTTAAAATTAGCAAAAAAACGAATCTTTAGAAGCTCGTAACTTTTTAATAGCTTCATATTTTACAATTCTGCTTCCGTACAGACAAAATTAATAATGAAACAAAACGATACCATGTTTAATTTTGGATGTACTTTGTCAAATAGTGGAGTAAAACCCCAACGAAGTTTCTATGGAAAAAATGTTGACTTGTTTGACCTTAAATGATTAGGTCCGTTTCATTTTATCGTGCGAATTTGAAATGCTAAGGGACATCTGATGGGTCGCGGATTAACCTGGGTTGCGACTGTCTGGATCGCGGGACCGTCTGGGTAGCGTGACTATTTAGATCAAATTTTTGAAACCGAGGAAACCAAGACTGGGACTGCGTAGTGGGTTACAATTATTTACAGCCCACGTCCTCTGATCGGGTGACGTCACATGCCCAGCAGTAAGAACATCACAGGCCGATTATGCCTACGTTCATGTCACTCCAGTAGTTTTTGGTCATAAATGTGATTTCATCTATACACATACACTTAAAAGAAACTAAAAGTTTGTTCAATAAGTATGTTAGTTCAATCGGCTACACTTGTAGTTAAGTAGAAATTAAACACATTTCATCATCGAAATGAATATTTTAAATGCACTTGAATCTTATGTACTTGATTCTAACTCAAGTATATTTGTTTTTACCCGACTGCGCGACGCAAAGGAGGGTAATGTGTTTATCAGTCTATGTATGTATGTATGTAAGTAAGTATGTATGTATGTATGTATGTATGTATGTATGTTTGTTTCTATGTGGCGTTCTAGAGACCAAATGCGTGGGCCGATTTTGATAATTTTTACGTCAATCGATTCGTCTTAATCTCGCGAGTGTCACTAAAGACATGACAGTAATCAAAATTCACCACAGCGACAACCAGACGCCATATTGTCAAAATGAAAAAAAAAAATGTCGATGAACTATGTCATGTGGGGTATCGCTGAATAGGTATTTTAAAATCATTATTAGGTTCCCTTTATCATTTTTCATTTTAAATAATAGTTTAGGATATATAACGATTTAAAGTTGTTTAGCAAAACAATAATTCTCTGAATAGTAACTAAAAAGTATGAAATAAAAAAAAATATTTAACGAAAAACAAAAAACCCGACTGCGTTAAAAAAACTAAAAAGAAAGAAACAAGTCCAGTAGTTAAGAATTCACTCATTCACACTCACAGTCGGGGCCCATTCAAATTATACCAATCAAATCATCCCAACGGGCCCCGACTGTGAGTGTGAATGAGTGAATTCTTAACTACTGGACTTGTTTCTTTCTTTTTAGTTTTTTTAACGCAGTCGGGTTTTTTGTTTTTCGTTAAATATTTTTTTTTACAAAAGTTAGTTTTTACAAAAGCTTTGAATAGACTATGTGAGCAATATTTTGTAGTTTTTTCTCTTACTATGTGCGTTACCAAAGTACTAAATGCTGAAATCAAAGCGCGGAGTTTTATTTTGAACTTTCAGTACTGAAGCAAGCGTTGATAATAATTTATCGAAATGATTTTTTTGGCCATTTACCAGTGTACCATAATGTAGTATAAACGGCAATTAGGTCTTTTTAATTTATTTTTATAGAACTTTAAATAAACATCTAATAAAGATAATGATCACAAAAAATATACAAGTATACCATCAGAAAAACGATTACGAAACATATAATTGTAAACCTAAAAATAATTGTCCTTCTTTATCTTTATACGACCATGACATTGATATTTAAAATGTAAACAAATCGTAAAGTATCCGGTACAAAACGAACGTTTTGTATTATATAACATTATATAATACAACAAACTTGCCATTATGAGAGGTCGTTGATATTATAGGCTTAATAAGTAGCATGAAAGTATCCAAATATGAAAAAAATAATTGTGTATTAATTTTAAAATTTTGACAAATAAGGTTAATTACTGTTTGTTTTTTAAAGTCGGTTAAAAAGAGTTGCATTATGGTGTTCATGATTTTATAGAGCTTTTAAAGATGCAGTGATAAACAACCTTTTTATTCGTTAAAAATAAATATTGTAAATTATCAGTGAAACTTTAGTGGAACTAGATCAAACAATAATTATAAATTTTCCAATTAGTATTTCAATCTGTTGTATTTTTAGTTTTTTTAAGGTATGTACCTTAAAAAAACTAAGCATTTTAGTTATACATATATTCACATTCCTATTGCTAATTTCATAATAATATGGAGTTATAGATTAAATGTAATCTTCATAAGGGGCTGCCTCCACGAGCGAGAGAATCGCGGCGATATTATCGCCGTGCCACGTTTTTCTATACACTCTCTATGGAACCGTCTCCACACGGCGATATTATCGCCGCGATGCGACAAGTGGCAACGAGCGCGCAAAACGTCATTACATCGTCGCTAGCCCGCCGCGACTAGCAACGCGACCGCCGCGCGCTCGCGGCGCTATCGCGACGAGCGCGCGGCGGGCGCGCTGTCAAACGCAGCGTCATTTCAGCATTGCCTCTCGTAAAGCGAAGACGTCTTTGGCAACGTGACGTCAAGGAAACGCGGCGATACCGTTACGAGTCGCCGCGATACCGTAACGACTCGCGACGATACGCGGCGGAATTATCGCTCGTTCGTGGAGATTATCAGACGATATAAGGGCGGACTCGTCGCGATTCTCTCGCTCGTGGAGGCAGCCCCTAAGAGAGAGTTAAAACATTATTTTAACCTTTTTAAGTCAAAAATGTGACAAAAATACTTAAAATTAATTTCTATATTAGAAAATCAGTTTCGACATTTCAAAGCCTTTCGACCTTTCCTTTTCACTAAACAAACACAATAAATAGCGAACTATGCAATTTCACTTTTGTATAGATAAACAAAATATTCGAAAGCCATGTGTCGAGAAGACGGTACCGTTGTAAGGTCTTGACGCCTCTGGGCAAAGACTAATGACATTAGGCAGAACTGACAACTAACAAGGTTAAGTAAGTATGTACCTACATTTAGTTACTTTTAGAAACTTATGCCTAAACAAGTAACACTTTATATCGAAATGTATAAATATTTAGGCATTCCAATTAGATTTTTTAGTGAAATAATGCATGCGTACAAAATTAGTATCAGATATAATTATCTCAGACAAAGTATATTAAAGTTTTAAGCTTTGACTTTGTGTTTATATTTTCAAAATAATTATAATTATTACCCATCTGATAAGACGAACTTAAATAAAAGTGTCTAAACTAGTGTGGGAGGTGGTAGGAGTAAATCGAAATTGACGTGGAAGATCGACTTAAGTAAAAAAAAATTGTATAATTTAATAAAAGGAAACTGTATTTTATTGTTGCTTCATTTTCTTTTTATTTCATAATGGACGACAGCTCTAAATTTTCATTAAGTAACATCTTGAAAATGGTGACGTTTTACGTTACAATTATATAAATTGCTTTTTAATACTCAAAATAATTATAACCTGCCTGCTTTTCAATATGTCATTAGCGTGTACAAAAAAAAATGCTAGAATATAAACTAACGCATGTTGAATAACCGATTAGGCTCGAAAATTAAAGTTAGAATAACTGGTGGGCACATTACGTAATTTCAAATTGTGTTTTTTTTTATATTCCATAATTAGCCCCTGTGAATTAAAAAGCAAACATAATCGTCATTAAAAACGGCTTAGCACACCAAACACATCTGTTTGGCACTATACATACACTGACTTAGCATTCGATATTTTTGGCCAATTTTATGTTGGGTTTTTCCCCGTAGATTATCTTTAATATCTATCTTTACTTGCAATGTTTTTATTGACAAATTTCTTTTTATATAAATTTTATTAATGCTGCACCAACTGTGGTTATTCCTCTGCATATTTTTTTATGTGGACTGGTAGAAAATACAACAGGCATTATTTCCCAGATAGGTCAGTAGAAAAAGGTCCTACTGTTATGTATATATTTATTTTAGGTCATACGTCCGATTTTTGGATAATTTTCGTGTTTTTCTTACGTCTACTACACACACCTCCAAGTGCTTCTGTGCGTAAAACAAAAAGTTCTTCTACTCTTATTCCATTTTATCAAAGCAATACCTTCTTTTCCCATAAGAACTTATTTTGTAAAACACCATCTCAGTTAGTCAACCCTCTTTAGCAACATCATCACCATCATAATCCACACAATGCTTTATCACATTTATCTTTTTTAGCGTGGTAAAATCATTATTTGATCCTCTAACACAGGGCATGTCAGGAGGGTCAGTCAAACTTGTACTGACTAAAAATCCACGGTGTCCTTTAATAGCTTTTTACGTTCCGGAGTCACGGTAATTCATTAGTCCCGCGACCATCACTTTTACCTTACTGGAATGTACCTTCTGCGTCACATTTTCATAATCTACAGTTCATTATAATGGTGGTTTTACTTTCTACACCTTCACACTCATGGAGAGTATCTAATGAGACTGTTGATACTTCAATAAAAGTATGTATAGGTAGAAAGTTTATTGATTTTGCATAATAGCTATTTAGCAAAGATTTTGGCTAGCGAATCATGAGATCGAGTGGTAAAATTGAATAGGTTCATTGAATTCCTTTTCTATGGTTGAATTTGATTTCTCTTGTACATGAGTTATGGCTTACCGAGTGTATCTCTTCCTACCGACACCATTTCTGTTTACAGTGTATTTTAATAAATTTTATTGGGTTAAGTAATCATAAAAGTACGATTTTAGATTTCGGTGGGACACGGCAGTGCGAGCAGCTATACTGACGCCCATAATATATTCTCTTTAGGTTCATATAAATGCGCTCCCTCACCGCTAGCATTCGCGTGTACTGTAACATTATAGATTCGACTTTGACCGTTACATTACAATACTACCTCCCTGACTTAATAGACTGATAGATTTAATACAAGGTGCGCATTGTGATGCTCGATTGTCATCCGTCAATGTTACATTACAGGTGAATGCTCGCGGTAGCGGAGCGCCTTTAGATTACGTTCTGAGCTCCGTTTCCGCTGCGTAGTAGTGTCGCATATGGCGGAAATTCTGCGTGGAGCCAAGACCGTAATCATGTCTTTAAATTCTCAGTGATTATATAATCTCTTAAGATTATGACAAGGATTTCACTTTAAAAAAAAATGTGACTTTGTGCTGCTTACACATTGTCATAATGTCAATAGGTTTTTTTTTATATAAACGAAAATAATTATACACTATTCCAGTATAGTCGCTTCGTCGTTGTGTCGTCAGTCCATATTGCCAATCTAATAATGTTAATACTTCATAATCGAAATTCCAGGATCGATAATTTTAAATGCATTACATTTATTAACATAATCAACATCTTTACATATCGATCCTTTTTACAACAATAATACTAATTATAGGTCAGTTTAAGGTTCATTATTGCTTACCCGTCTCGCTTTCTCACTGTCACTGTAGTCCACGGGTTGGCACGACAAGCTGTAGTCTCCCCACCATCCTGATGCTAAGTGCTGTTGACAAAAAATACATTATGTTAAGAGAAAATCGTATTGTTTCCTACTAAAAAGACTCCTTTAAACTGGAAGGAGTACGTACTACTATCGCGTAAGAGGGAAGGAGTGAAGAGAGGCCTTTGCCCAGGAGTGGGAAAGAGCAAGATAGAACAAAAAAGGTCAGAAATAAGCCCCTTTGTACAAAACGCTGATACTTTAGGACTTTAGTATACAGGCGACTATCGCAATACAAATCTGTAGAGGTTCGTACAGACACGCGTCTATGGATACCAAAGTCGTAAGGTTAGGTTATTTGTGCATGAAGTGGCTTAATGTGTCAGGTAGCTATTGCTGGCATCTTGAAGGCGTGTTTATTAGGCCAACGTGTAAACAGCGTTCAAAAAACAAGGGAATGAGAAATTTCAGCTTTGTGAGTAGTGGTTGCGATGACTTAATTGGTTAAGCCGTCCGGAATACCTATCCAGAACACGCAGGTTCGAACCCTGCTCGCAGCTGTATTTTTCGTTCCTCAAAATACCCTTGCATTCTGTCATAATTGAGCAGGTTACAAAGATCCATCCATCCATCTCCGCGTTTATCATATCAGTAAGAATCGCGTGCAAAAATCTATAAAAAACCTAGACCACATAAAAATTCGGTCTAGCACACTCTAAACGAAGCATAACACAATAAAATAAAATTACAACTGAAAGTAATTATTCGGTAACTTTTATTTCTGAACGTTATGTCTATTGTAAGTAGCAGAGTTGCCTTGACCGTATTGTCTGGAATTTTGTACTATCTAGCCGTACGGTCTAAGATTGCGTAAATTTTGTAATGAATATTATACTTGGCAGTGTTTAAAGATAATAATATATATAGCTGATAGACAAGCAATTTTATTGCTTAATATCTTTATTGGTATAAAAACTTTTATTTACATCCAGTACAAAAAGAAAGTTTAAGTCTAAGTTTGTATCTGAAAGGGGGTGAAAGGTTTGTATCTGTCTGCGGTATCATAGTTCACCGATTATTATGTACTAGCTGTTGCCAGCGGTTTCACCCGCTGCAACTCGAAAATTATCACACGGGAACATAAAATCGGGATAAAAACTATCCTATGTGTTAATCCAGGTTATAAACTATCTGTGTACCAAATTTTAGCCAAATCCGTTCAGTGGTTTTTGCGTGAAAGAGTAACAAACATCCATACATACAAACTTTCGCCTTTATAATAGTAGTAGGATAATTTGATTATTATTGATTTAGATTGACATCGTCACGCTTAGAAGCAAGAGCTAAAAAGTTTTTCCTAAATTAAAGTTGAAAATGAAAACATTTTCAAGACGTTTACGTCAATTGTTTTTGTGTGAAATAATGAAATGTGTTTGCCCTATGTTCAGCAGTGGACGTCATACGACTGATATGATGATGATGAGGACTATCTCGCCTTATGGTTATCGATGATGTGGTTGACGGTGAAGCAAGTTTTGATAGTAATCTAGTCGCTCTTGGCTTAAAGATCCTTATTGCCTCATCCATTGCCCTTAAACCTCATGTTCTATCATTTGCCAACTTTTTTTTAAAGAAGTGTACCGATTTAATATAAAATAACAAATGTAAAACTTTCATTGATCATGGCTTTAATCAACACTACAAAAGTTACGTTATGAAGAAACAAAATTACACCAAAATACAAGACAATTTCGCACAAAAAGAAAGATACAATTTCTAGATCAGCAACCAACAATTGCCTTGACCTTATTACTGGGTTACTATTTTGTACCAGTAATACTGTCACACTGTCAGATGGTTGCGTCAACAACCAATGGACCGTGGTCTTCACGCAGTGTGGTCACCGTGTGGTCATCGATACGATCTTATTTGGCTACTTGGAATTTAGGTTTTAGCGAAATATTAACTAGTGTAACAGGGAAGAATGGAAAAAGAAATAGTGTTGTTCCAACCTAAGTAGTATGAGAAAAAAGCAGAAAGATTGACGATGATATTTGACTTAGTATTTTTGGTTTTTCATGTTTCTTCACCCACATTGAAGTTGAGAAATGGACCCACGGGAAGTATGGATATTGTAATAATAATAATGAGCAACTAGCAACTAGCTTTGAAACACAATCTTGTTGATTCTGAAGTACCGTATTACAAGTATGTGCCCGACCCAGTTCTCGAGAAAGACCATGTCACGTTGTACTGGGATCTGCCTATCATTACTGACAGGACTATTGTAGCCAATAAGCCTGACATAGTAGTGATAGACAGATCAGCGCGCCGTGCAATGATAATCGATGTTACCATCCCGCATGACGAGAACCTCGTGAAAGCAGAGAAAGATAAACAAATCAAATATCTCGATCTGGCGCGCGAGGTTGTCGACATGTGGAATGTGAGCTCGGCTATCATTGTGCCGATCGTCGTGACTGCCAATGGCCTGATGGCCAAGAGCCTCGACGAACATCTCTCGAGGCTCTCGTTGGGTAGTTGGATCAAGGGCCAGATTCAGAAAGCAGTACTCCTTGATACGGCTCGTATTGTGAGGAGGTTCCTGTCTCTGGAACCCTAACCACCGGTAGCTTGGACTCTGCTCCCACACCGGCGGACTACTATTTTTATATTTTTAAATGTTTTTTTTTACGGTTTTGTTTTTAAAAATATTTAAAAATGTAATAATATGAGTATAGTAAATGAATAAACGAAATAATAATGATTCTTAATAGACATAGCCGTGCCAAATACTCATAACCTACAGAATACAATAGCCGAAAAACTATCCAAATACACTGAGTTAAAAGACGAGGTAGCCCAACTTTGGAGCCTTCAAAAAGTTATCATTGTCCCCATAGTTTTATCTACAACAGGAGTCATTCCCAAACAGCTGCATCAGTCTCTAAGTTCTCTTAACCTACCACCCAGCACTTACCACCTACTGCAGAAGGCAGTGATTCTAAACACATGCAGGCTCGTGAGAAAGTTCCTGCAATGTGAATCAGAAAATATAATACCGTCTACGCCATACCGCACGGACTCTTATCTATCTACTACGATACCTAACTCACCTGATGAACACCTGGCTTAGGCCCGTGCCATCAGACCTTCCCGGATAGCCGGAGAAACAGAAATGTTAAAAAACAAATAATAAAAATAATAATAAAGTATTTATTTCACGAAAAACATAGTACTTTGCACTGTTAACATTGTTTGAAAATATTAAATACATTGATGTGCAATATTAGACTCTATCTTTTAAACTTGGACTTGCCTGTATCTTAAAAGACAGGGTTCAGCCAAATGGACTCAGTTAATAATTCACAATCAGAAACTAGTGAAAAACAGTGTCAGTGGTTTGTACGAACAGCTATACAGAAAAAAAAAAGAACAAAATAAAAACGAAAAATAAAAAAAGACAAAATATAAACTAATCCCAGGTGACACAAACAAGTGTGAATGACAACAGTATGAATGCGTATGTGTATATGGAGGTGACAGTGTATGTGAGTGTGTGTGGGGGTGTGTGTTGATGTTGGTGTGTGTGTGTGTGTGTGCGCGTGGGTGTGTGTGACTGTGTAAGGTTAGATATAAAGTACGTAATGTGATCAGTGAGTATGTATGTGATTTTATATTAAGTTATGTAAGCTAGCAGATTCTCTGTAGCCACATAGTCCTGCTGTAATAGCCATTGATTTATTTTATTCTTTAACATAAATCTATTTAAATCCAGTATTTTTAGTTTTTTGTGGAGATTTTGATTTAGATTGTCGTAGTTTCATATTTGGATTAGTCCATCTTTTATTTGAAATAACAGTGAGAAGGTTTACCAAAAATATTTAATTGAATAATACATGAAAGTATTTGTTTAGAACATAAAAAAAACCTTTTTAGGCTTTTTATTTCGTTAATGTGTGACTTTAGTCAGTATTACAGTGTTTTTTTAGTTTTTCCATTTTTTTTCTAGTCAATAATTGTGAGAGAGATATTTTGCGGTTTTTTTTTCTACCTCCATATAATTTTCGTTTTAAAAACGGTCACAGTACTGCCTATCCCTTTCTTCACTATCGAAGTATCATTTAAAGTCGTTACTTTGCAAAAACCATGTCAATCTATTGTATCATCAAATGATGTACAATAAACTTTCTCCGGCGGCATCGCTTCGCTCTGGTTTGTTATTTTAATTTGTGCTTACTTACACGCTGTTAAGATGTCATCATTAACACTGACACACCTTTTAAAATGTTTTATTTAGTGAATGTTTGGTTATTAGCGTGTGTAGATTGAATTAAAGCCTATTAAAAACATAAAAGTGTGACCAAACCGCAGAGCATTTTTCACTGTCAAACTATTATCACATTGTCTTCATTGAAATAATATCCAAAATCAATTGACAAATTATAGGGTGTAGTCGCTTCAATGGCTTTCAGGAATAAATGGTTGTGTTAATTGATTTTGGATATTATTTCAATAAACACAATGTCGATAATAGTTTGACTGTGTCCCATGTAAAATTAAAGCTTCTATATTATCTGTCTGCGTACTAATGAAAACAGATTTTGTGTATTGAAAGTTCATTTTCATAATCCTTCATGAACTCGAAATACTTTTTTTACATAAACAAACATCTACCTAATAAATTGAAAACCAGTTTAAAGAAACCCTAAAATTTCACTTTTATTTCATTTTTTCCACAATAATTTTATATCTAATATCAACTTTAATTTACTTGATATACCAGTCAAGTTTACAATTATACCGTTGCCACAGGCCCATGAAATTGCCAAAACTACCTTGACATGTCATGTTGGTAAACCGTGTGATTCAAACGCGATTGTGTAGAACAATCGATTAGTCTATTATCTCGGCTTGTTTGTATGGAAGCAAGTCTTGGAGTATGAATAAGACAAGGTAGCAGTGCCATAACTAGCTTTTGACGATCCCACTGTGTGAGCTCCTTTAACTGTGCCTGCGGCCGTATTATGCCGTCTTAAAACCTGGCTTGTTCCAGTGAGTGAAAGAGACAGAACTATACAAATCGTCTAGCGCCATCTCGTTCACTCACTGATAAAAGTCTGGTTTTAAGACGTCATAATACAGCCCCTGGTCTAGGCAAGATTGTGGTTGTTAATGGGCTTGTCATTATTACGCCCCTTCAGTGACTTCGCCTTGTGCCTGGGTACCGTTTAGCACACCCCTATTTTCGGCATTGTAGGGTATATAAGTAGACGCTTACATAAAAATTAAATATTTCTAGCTATATACTTAGCGTGAAAAACAAAATTTATTCTATTGTTGTAGGTATGTGTTTGAGATATTTTTTCCCTAGGTGGAGTGGAAGGGACTGTCAGACTCTTATTGGCTAAACCACTTTGTTCCTACGATTGTTCTTTGCGTTCCAGAACAACAGTACCCAGTTCAGCGAAAACGTAATCTTTAGATAAAGTTTTACTGCAGATTATGAGTTTATTTGATTTGTATTACAATAAAATTGAATAAGATAGACATAAAATACCCGCTATTTATTTACTTTGTGTGAATGTGACCATATTCAATGTTTCAGTTGTTTGGGGCAATGTTCTTCAAATATATAGATAAAACTATTTTAGTTTGTTGACAAAAGATTGACGAAATAAGCGTGAAAATTAATATAATAAAATTACTTGTTTATTTAGCACTTCTGAATCCAGTTTTTATTTTTAGTTTACTGACCATCATACAAACTAAACATAACCATACTTTGATGACATTTTTATTACCTAGACCTTTGACTTCACTATAGTAGGTACAATAAAATCGCCAATTTCACAATATAATTAATAGTAATATTTTAAGATAGCTGAGAAATAATACCTTTTTTGGTGTTTACTTGTTGCCTAATTGTTAAAATTCGACCAAAACTCATTTTAAGAATGAAAAACAAAATTAACTTTTTATACAACTTCTCCTTATAAACCTAAACTGTGTCAGATGATGCAATCCTAGTAAAATGGATTACAAAGCTCGTAAAATAATATTCAAAAGCGTTCAGGGGCAGTTCTCAAAATTTCTAGCGGTGTCAAAATGTCCAAATCCCAAAATGTCCAATTCTAAAAATGTGTACCTGCTACTTGCCTCCTTGTACTCCTATCAGCTTAATTAAAATAAATGATTTAAATTGATATTAAGATTTTTTCGTTCAGACTTCTTTTGTTTATAATTTTATAACCATACAAAAACATAAATACATGTAGCGCTCTATATCTTTTTCATACTTCAACGGCAAGTGAACGTGAACGATTATATTTTACAAACTTTAAAGCAAATTAACAATTGTTTAGTTTTGCTAATTAGTAGGCGTAATTTAATAGAGCTGTTAATGCAAAAAGTTTGCATATCAAATTGCTTTTTTTTTCAGTGAAAAGAATTTAATGTGATCATTGTAATTGATTTATTGGTTGTTATGTGTAGTTGATTACCTCATGTTTTGAATTTGTAACACGTTTTAGATTAAAAACTATTATGTATTCAAATTGATTTATTCGGTGGCTAAACGGTATATCCACTTAATTTAAATACGTTGCTAATACGAGTATTATAAATGCAAATGTTATCGAGGATGAATGAATGTTCGTTACTCTTTCACACAAAAACTACTGAAAGAATTTGCATGTAATGTGGTACAATGATAGTTTTTAACCTGAAGTAACAAATTTTTGACCTCTTTTAACATTGCTTTGAAATAATTAACTTGTTAGGCACGGGCAAGGCCGCGGGAAATAGTTAGTTGTACATAAATTATTGTCTAAGGTCTTGTTTAATTGTATAACTGTGCCTAATAATTAAATGTAAATGTTGTTATGTTATGTCTCCCTGAGTTACTTCCTGAATAATAACTTAATACAAACGAATTATGAACGTTTTGATATATTGACCTCCAAAGATATTATCACCCGATTTTTGAATAGAGAACTTGAATTACCGAGATATTTCGTTAATAAGTTGTACTGTGTTCAGTGAGTTCATAACCACTTTTGAATTTAAACCAAGAACTCTCAGAGAAAATGACAAAGAGACTGCACTTACTCTTTCATTAAATATTTAATTTTGACACCTGTGTTGATTTAGACATGTTTGTAGGCGCGCCTTTGCGTGACTCAATGTAAACAGGCTACAAAGATTTTTTCATACACTAAAATCTTTTTTGCCATAGTATTGTCTGTAGATTCTTTGTTTTTTTAAGTGGAAAGATCATAAAGAGTCCTCCCATCCTGGGTGGAGTGGAAGAGACTGACAAACTTACTTCAATTAACATACGTTCCAGGGTCACGGTAATCTGCTTAGACAGTCCCTCGATACTGGCAGGCGTTTGGCTCTATAGGGGTCTCGTCAGTTTGTTGACTGCTAGATTATACATAATGTGTGCGTACTGTTTATAAACATCTTTATCGATCACATCGAGTCCTGTAGCCGATACATTGTTAAATTACTATTCAGAAAAAAAACGACTTAACGGTCGTTGTCAATATTCAAAATATCTTTGGTTTTGCCTTACTAGAGATAGAAATGATCTATTCTCTTAGTTCATCAACGAAAATACGGGCCCATACTTGAAAGTTTCAATAGAACCCTCCTCCCTATTAGTTCGGAATTCATAATTTCTGACAACACATGGGTTGTCTAGACAACTTCATTAATAATGTTGTCACCAATTTTCATTTCATACTACTAATTTTACGATAGACAGAAACGCTCACGGGTTTCGTGCTTAGATAGTAGTACCCCTGATTCAATATAATAACTGCATATAGGTCATATGCATGGAAGACGTGCTCAAGTGCAATTGCAATGTGGCCGTCACCCTCTGCCTACGATGGTTACTCTCATGTAGACACTTACAGTCTCTCTAGTACACAATTACACATAACTTTTAAACTGGTACTGACATCGTATAGTTTAACATTGAACTTGGTGGATTACGGTTGAAATCATATCTACAGACAGAGTAGTTATTAAATATAATTTTCTCAATGAGTTCGTTGGCTATCAATTTGATTCACATAAAAACTAGGGGTTGAATCTAGACAAAGAAAAGATTACCAATGTACTGAGTTTCACGTTCAACCCTCAGTGGTTGAATGTGGAAACGTTTAAGGGTCGAATGCGGAAGAATTTAGAAAATTTTAGGGGTTGAACGCGGAATAAACCAATGAAATTTTGTAATACTGGGAAGTTGTCAAGCGTTTATTTATGAATTTTGTTAATTCAGTCAGTTATTATAGATATTTGCACTCGTGTGTCTTATTAATTTTTATTACTAATATTATAAAGGCCAAAGTTTGGATGGATGTACTGTATGTTTGTTACTCAATCAGATTGGGATGTTTAGTACTAACATAGGCCATAGTCTGGAATGCCCCGTGGTATAATTTCCGACACGCAGAAGAAGTCACTGGTAACAGCTAGTTAATAATTTAATTAGAAATGCAATCACTCACCTCATAAAACATATACGAAGACAGTAACACCTGTAGCGCGTTGTACCCAACTAAGGTGTTCTGTATCTGGAACGGTTTCCTATTGGCCATCCATAGGGGGCCGGCCACCATGACGAACGCCAGGTAGACAGTCACCATGGCCACGGTGGGTAGGGGGGTGTCGAAGAGGAACCATCCTTGAACTCTGGGATCTGGAATAAAAGAGCAGATGTTAATGAAAAACTAAAGCAGTGAAAAATAATACGAGTAGCTTGTTAAGAAAATTTACATCATGCATATAAGTGAAAAACTCTGCACATTTTCAAAATAATTAAACCTTATTTTGCTACTGTGACTGCCAATTAAATACTCTCTCAAGTTTTCACATGGTTACAACCGTGGGCACAAAACAGAGAGTAATAAGAAAATCCTCATTACTTTCGACAATTTCCTCACATACAAATGATACTAAAACTCACCTAATAGGCATCGTTATTTTAAGAGATTATAATTATTTATGTGAATCATCTTATGATGTGTATTTTCTTCTATTATTTTTTTCAAAGTTCATGAAGTTGTAATTATTTTTTATATATTTTAATTTTATTTATTTATAATTTTATGCTTTTATACATTTTAAGCTTATTTTACAAGTAAATAAATTATATGTTCAGAATTAATGTTTTTTTTTTTAATTAATGTGTCAATTAACCTAATCACTCACCTAACTTAGGTCTAATATTATGTAACATAATTTTTGTATTAATTTTAAAAACATATTACATTAACAATTAATCTAAAATAGAAAGTGGCTGCCGTTGTGAGAATTACAAAGTAATGTGAAAATGTAATAAAATTACAAGTAAGTAATGAAAACGATGGAGTGGTTAAAGCAATTACAATTATATTATGACAATTTACCACATTACTACGTCAAAACCTTTTATAGTGAAAGCACTTAATCAAGCAATGCACTGATTACGAGTATTACTGGACGGCCATTCAAAATTAAATATTTAAAATATATTTTAAGAAAAACTGTCTCATAGCTTGAATTTTCATATTAAATATTTACCCTTTTGTTTAAATATCGCGAATCTATTCCTTTCAGGTCTCATGTTTCATCTTCATAATAATAATAAAATACGATTTATAATTAACAGATTATGAGCCGATGATTACATATTCCATTTGCGCAAAGTTGAAGATTAATTTTAAAGTATCATGTTGAACAAATGAATATTTTAAGATATATGAATAATGCATGAAACAAAATTGTAATTATTACGTAATCACCAAACAGATTAACAGTTTTTTACAATCAAAGTAATTATTTCGGGTTGGTAGCACAGCACTCATGTTTTTTGGCTGCCTGTGAGAATTTTCAGTAAAAAAGACATCAACGCATAAGACATTGCTGTTATTTTTATTTTTATGATCATTTTATTTTGTGATTATTATTATTTAAAAACACATGTTTCGGTAAATACATAATTATGATTTTAGTATGTATTATAATGATTATTAACGATAAACTAAAAGTTATTAGTAAAATATTTGAGTTTCTTTCGCATTTTTTTAAACGTACGATGTGAAGTAAATATAATAATATTATGATGATATTTGCCATCATAATGATGGAGTGTAACCTGTGGTCACAACGTCGTCGTGGTCAGCGTAGCTTACTGCGTGAAATCAGAATGTGAAAGTGGCGTATCATTGTTCCGTGGATGCTCTAAGATGATATATTGCTTTCTATTGTTTGCCCTATCTATATTATTAAAACTACTAAGAGAAGGTTATTATAACGACTAACATTATGTTATTTAAACTACTAATTAATATACATAGGTACATTTAAGTAGCGAATAATTATTATTGTTTCGCTAGCAATCAATTTTGTTTTCATATTTTTTTAAAGAGAAATTAAAGCTTCAAATATTTTTTTTATTTATATAATTATGAAGGCATTAATACAGTAAGAGTAGAGTGTGAAGGAAAATATGACGAGAAAGAAGTGCTTAGAAGTGTTGCAAGTAAAAAAAAAGAGAAGCATGAAAGAAAAATTACTACTTGGTATATATAATTTATTATAAGGTTTATGGCACGAGAAAGATTATAACTAGATAATTGAACCTGAAGTGTTAGCACCGTAAATTCGCACTTCAGTGTTTATGTTCAATTTGTTTAAATAATTATTTTATTGATTTAATCCTTGACACGATTATTAAAGTACTATTTTGTCAGTTACTGTTTAGAATAAAAAGTTAAACTTGCTTTTATTATACTAACGGAATATTTTAAACACGCGGGGACGAGCCTTTTTAAATTCAGTTTGTCAAAAAATTAAAATTAAAAACATTACCATGGGTGCAAAATAAAAATCTTTTCAACTACGTCTAGATTTACTGTATAAAAATATATTTTTCATCAACATAAAATAAATCAAAACTATAATTTGATTACGTATTTCGCCAACAAGTTTTTTCTCAAGTATTAGGTAATCAGTGACATTGAAAACAAAAATCTCTCAGATCTGACATTGACACTAAAACCTAGAATTTAGAGTGTCACATTTATTTTCATGAAGTGCAGTTTGTGAATTATTTACCTTTTTAGGGTTCCGTAGTCAACAAGGAACCCTTATAGTTTTGCCATGTCCGTCCGTCCGTCCGTCCGCAGTTTAGCTCAGAGACGCACAGTACTAGAGAGCTGTAATTTGGTGCAAATATACGGATTTGTTGTGCCGAAAAAGTGGTAAAATAAAATCTCGTAAAATATTTTTTTTTAGGGTACCTCCAGTACTTACACGTAAAGTGAGGATTTTTTTTTTCTCGCGTACCCCTTAGTTTTCATTAACAATTTTTTGATAAAAAAATTCGTTTGTGAAATATTAAGCTTTAAAGTGCTAAATTTTGCTCGATTCGAGTGTCCCCCCCCTCTACCAGCTAAACGGTTATGTTTGGGGGTGTGAAAAAATTCACAATAGTAGTATATATAACGAAGTTTAAAAGAAAATTATCATGACTAAGTAGGCTTTACAACTTTACGAGTAATAGTCGACCAACTTATAAAATGTACTTGGATTCATATTTTATTAAACAAAATGTATAGGAGAGAACTGCAAATGTAAGTTTGTCAACTTTATTTTACAGCTTTTATAGGTATGTTTTTTGGGGATATGTAGGTTTTTATCGTCAAATATTTTTAACTAAATTCAAAAAAAGGAGGAGGTTCTAAATTCGTCGTAATCTTTTTTCTTATGCATTTTCCCCGATTTCTCAAAGACTCCTGGACCGATTTTGAAAATTCTTCTTTTTAAAATTAAATTCAGCGAATCAGTTTAGTTAGTTCGCATAAGTATTTTTTGATGTTAATGGAATAATTGACTCATGCGTGCGATGTTAGTTTTTTTCATGCATCATTATCATTTTTTATTTTTTCACCAGGCTTTTAATTTTTTTTAATATATCTACTGATTATTAGATGTTACCGAATCACCATGACTTTGTGCGTTTGCAAATATGCATGTATTATAAATCATAGAGTGACTACCTATGTAATATTCAATGGGTAGTAATTCAGATTTAAGATTAATTAAATAGCATAAACTCTGTTTCTCTCTGAGTTTAAAAGTTTGAAGCGCGTTTTAAATTTTTTAGTATAGCTTTTGATGAGTGAGGAAGATTTTTATATTTATCAACTATGTGTAGATAGAATTGGAATTTAACCTAATAAATCCGAGCCCTGTGTTAAGCGAAAGGCACTATCAGACTTGGTACCTTCAGTTGCTATTTGCTTTAGGGTAACCTTTTAAGACTTACTCCATTTACGGCTTTACGATCTAAGGTAAAAGTTCCCGACTTTGGTAACCTCACACTTGTGCAACGAGGCATTTCTACATTTTCCGCTTAAGTATCATTTATCCCAATTAATAAAATTATACATATTCATTGCGTCTAAGTCGTGACGAAGCCAATTAAGCCGGTAACCGTCTCGTTTACCCATCGTAGAGACCGTACTACTAGTGACACACTTTGACAAGCCGCTATTCCGGTTACCACGGAATGTCAGATTAGTACTGCATTTTCTTTCACTCTCGATTTGTACAACGTGAATATGATAATATTTACTAATTTATACAAATGTATGTTTTATCGATGCCGTTGATACAAGGCCGTTTCTTATTGAAATATTATTTAAATTCTTATTTATGTGTATGACTCAATTTTGTATTAAGGATTCAAATTAAAACACTAGCTGTGAAAAATGCTTAGCTATGGTTTCAAAAGCTATTTTAAGCCTTACGAAAGTGTCCTTTCTGCAAGGTTTTTTGAGTTGTGAATGTTTTTCCACATGGCTTTAGATTTTGTAATCCATTTCAATGTGATTAGTTACGGGGTGAAATTGAAAATATACTTGATAGCTCTGTCTTTACCAAGGTTCAAGATTTATCCACCATGTTGGATGAATTAAGCTAGATCATGCCGGACGTGAGCTGTAAGTGAGGCTCGGATTCAAAATTCCATGAAGGTTTTATACTCGAGTCTTATAAGCTGTTCATATTGACTTGAAAAACACCGCACGGTGCAGCATGATCTGCAAATATTCATGCAGTTTTGAATCCATGACTTCGTTCGACGCTCGACTCGTGTCAAGCACAATCTAACTTAATTCACCCTTAACCCGATTTTACTACAAATGTCTGTCAGAGATAAAATAGGTACTCATAAAACCTGTCTTAACGATACAATGAAACCTGTCGGAAGCAATTTTCCATTGTTAACCCATTATATAATAACACAGGTTAATTATTTTAAACAACAGGTTTATTACCGTATGGCGTGACATGGTATTGAAGATACCCAACATTTTGTGTTAGTGTTGAGAGTTTGTTCCGTTCTGTTCGACGATGGAAGGTTGATTGAAGTTGCTTTGTCGGTCTCTATTGGTTAGTGAAAGGGTTTCAAATATTTGACATTATTTGATATATCTTACTCTATTTGACTTTTCAATTATATTTAATAAAATTTAACTAACAGGTCGTTTTCCTTTGTTGATAATAGATACTTGGAACACAGCGGTCCTGTGACTATGGTTATATGAATTACCAAAATCTAGTGAATGAACATCATCTTATTTATGGACTTAAAGTAGCTAAATATCGATTATTTTTTGAGGTTATTTGATAAGTAAGTATACACGCACGTTCAAAAATCTTATAACAAGTATTAAATTCTTGGCAGTAGTTGATGTAGAGTTTTTGTTTCTGTATGTGAGTTTAAATGTTTTTAAACGCACCCACGATAAAGAAATTCATTCTATTAAACGTAACGAGCAACGTATTTTATTTAAATAAATATATTATAGTGCTCAAGTCACCATCGATATAACAAAAAGATTTTATCTAAACCTCCAGACAGGCATACAGTCAATGAATCTAGAAAGTGGGCTTAGTACTTATAAATACTATAAACTTTCATCAGAGACTTTTATGATTTGTATTCTCTGATACAATATTCAATAAGGCAATGTATTGTCGTATTGTTAGAGCTTGTTAAAATTGAATAGCTTTGTGTTTTTAAGAAGAGATGTATACCTACTTATAAAATCTAAAGTGTGAGAATATTTTACTGTTTGCATAATTTAGGCACTTTTTACTGGAATTATTTTTCTCTATTATCCTTTATTTCTTTCCTTTATTCTATATAATTTTTAAAGTGACGTTAAGGTATTATTTTAAGTAATGAAAATGTCTTAGTACTGCCAAAGGCACGGCAATATTTGTAGATTATAAGAAAGTTAAAGAAAAAAAAAGAGGCAATAAAATATTTTATGATTATCCACCCCTAAAAACATAACCCTTCTTCTAATGCAGTTGGGTAAAAAGTTGTCTTAATATAGAACATTAGAAAATGCTTTGTGATAAAAATAGTAATGAAATATGAAAAAGAAAATTATTTACCCCGTTGACAGCGGTGTAAACGTATTCTTTGACGCCCGATGAATGTTTTCTCTTTTATTTATTTATTATAATTTTTCCTGTACGTATTACTAGTAAGTTTTTATTTATAGTTTGTACAAAGTCTATAGTTTGTAAATAGTCTTAACACTTACCTGATACTCTTTCTGCTAGCATCCAATATTTGTTGATTATCGTCGTCCAATTACTGTCGGAATAATAATCGTCTATGGCAATTTTCACAAAACCCGTCATTTTTACTTATTATTTGAAGTCACTGAACTATTATTTATAATAATAATAATAATTATTATTTCTATTGTCTCAGTCTCACTTGTCACTTTTCACTGCCACTTCACTAATATGAAGTCTTTTCTCGTTGATAGTCCTGGTAACAATTTGCGCTGAGCAAGCTGTCACCTGAAAAAGAAAAGAAAATAAGTTAAATAAGTGAAAACATTTAAATAAATGAGGTAGAACATGAAATTTTTTGTAATAAGTTTCTAAATGGAATTAAAAAAAAAAATGTGGAATATTTAAAACAATCTTTATTTAATTATTTTGAGAATTCTGACTTTAGTTTACAGTTACATGTATTTTTAATTAAGGAAGGAAATATCATTAGGTATTCTGAATTTTGAGTTGTATTTTACTTTATTGAATTTTGAAATATAATTATTTGTAAAAAAATATTTTCTGTTACATAATTTTCACTGAATTTTATTAGGTATTATACACAGGAATTTATTTTTTATTTCATAAAAAGAAAAAAAAGATTATTTGCAAACACTTTGAGTCGAAAAATCACCATGAAAAATTGTTTACCTATGGTATTTCGTCGCCTGCATATTTCGTTGATATATTTAATAATGGTCAAAATACTAAACACGTGCGCACATCATCTCAACGGATGAAAGCGAAAACTTGACTGAAGTTTTGCGAAAGTGCGCACACGCCGATATCCGAGCCACAATTGAATAGCCCGCGCTTACTCTACCAATCACAAGCCTTCCGACTCCCACGCGAATACAAGGACACAAGTCACATGGCACCGTCATAGAATAATGAACCTTCTGACCTGCACAAAAAACCGGTTTTTCCGTGTGTATTAGAACGGTCAGATTTCTTGTGGAGTTCAAAGTGCGACTGTATTTTCCAACTACGTCGCACAGTGTTTTGATTTTGTTTTTTGTCGTTAAGCTGAAATTACTTACAGTACAATGGGCCCTATGATTTTCCCACGTAAGTCTTTGATCTTTCAGATAAAATTATTTCAAACCAATTTTGGGTACAGGAAGTATTGTTTTACTTAATCAGAAACACGTCACTTATTTTTGCAGTTCTAAGCTGCAAAAATAAATGACGTGGGTGGGTCGTAAAAATATTTTCTACAACGTACGTTTCCTGTTTTTGCAGCTTTTATGTTTTTGCTATAAATTAATGCAGTTTATTTTTTTATTATAAATAAATTTTTGTACGGTTAATATCTGCATAGCCTTCACGTAAATATTAGGTTAATTAGACAAGAATTACAAGTAAAAACGTGAGAATAGTCGTTTAAACAAAGAACGAAATATGTCCATGACACCACACTTTTATTATTTTGGCGACAATGATAATGTTAGAAACATTTGTATATAAAAGCAGTTTGTGACTGGCAAAGTGCAAAACCAGTGCACTTGTACCCAATACCTATTTTCTGGCAAAGTGCAGTTGTTGAAAATGTTAAGCAAAAGTATATTTCTATCAGTATCCTTAGTACGAATTTTCACTCTTTACTTTACAGCGACTTTCCAGTATTTACAGCGTTTCTTATATGAAAAAATGGGACAGCGCCTCTGATGTGCGAAGAAGGAACTATTTTTTTCCTTACAATTTTTTTACTTTCCATTTTTCCATACAAGAAATGCTGTAAATACTGGAAAAACGCTGTAAACTAGCGAAAACTCGTGATAAGGGTACAATACGAGTCTACAGTCCCTGATTTGACCACGATGAATCAAGTAAAGCCTCATCTTCGCCTCTCATTTTAATTAAAAAAAGAAATGCTTCACAGGTTTCTTTTTTTTTTAATGTAAAGCGTCACTTGCAAAGATGGAACGTGCTCACCCAAAAGCAACTAAATTTCTGCGTACCGACGCGCGACGGAACACAGAAAAAATTCCCCACGCTAGACTTCGACAGGATGGTGTAAAAAAACTTTTTAAAAAAAAGTGCCGACTTCAAAAACAAATATAAAAAAGTTTAAAATAACCTTTCTTTCGGAAGTCGGTGGCTTTGATTTTTTTATTATTTCATTGACTATTGCCACCGACTTCCGAAAGAAAGGTTATTTTAAACTTTTTTGTATTTATTTTTGAAGTCGGCACTTTTTTTAAAAAAAGTATTTATTTTACCCTTTTTAGTTTATTTATTAAATATTCAACCCAAATTCTTGTAAAATACAAAGTTTTCTTACATGATGTGCACTAGTCTTGTAATCCGTCACAACGAAAAAAATCCATATCTCTAAAACTACTGAACCGATTTTGATGTTATGACAAGTTGAATAATACCTAGTACAACAAAAAAAGAATTACTTAAATCGGATTTGTAGTTCCGGAGATATGCGTGCACAAACATAAAAACATACATACACACATAAATACATACATACATACAAACATACACTTATGAAATTTGGTACATTTGTTCAGACGCTGATATAGACTAACATATGCGAAAACTGGGCAGTTCTGATAATATTACATACAAACGGGTCAAATTGATAACCTCCTTTTTTTGAAGTCTGTAAAAAGGAATAAAAAAATCAAATATTGCTACTTTATAATCTTCGCATTTATTTATATTTTAAATGGTTGAATTTCTTGTTATTCCAATGCAGTTGCATCCCCTCCGCGCACCTTTCTCTCCCCGAAAGATGTTCAAGTCCAAGCCAAGGCTATCCACAATGCGCGCCAGGCTATATACAATTAAGTGTTCCGTAGTTGACACTGAAGTATCCAAAAAACACTCAACATCGTAATTGAAGAAAAAAGTTGACTAACTTAATTTTAGCGGACATGCGCACTCATTTTTGTGAACTACAAAATATTGTATGCTTGTAATGGCTTTTTTCTTTGAAATTCAAGTAGCTTTCATAAATACTGTGAAGTTTCTCTGAATGTTATAGAATTTATTATTGCCAGAAACCTTAACGCGATGCTGAGTAAAAGGGTTTCCATGCCTGAAAGCATGCTTGAATTTTCAGGCATGGAAAACTAAATTAATAAAATGGTATTAAAGAATTAACGAAATTCGTGGGAAATTAAGAGTTTGATTACAATTTGTTATCCAATCGGAGAATTTTCTTAAGTGCGCATTGGGTAATTTGAAGATTGAAGAATGAAAAATGGCTACAAAACAACTTTGCAAAAAATATAGGTTTTATACAGGTTACAAGCGTAGAGGTCATTTACTTATGCGACTTTAGCTTATTTTTTGTGATACATTATGTTTTATAGATATCAAAATTATAGTACACCTATAATTTATTATTATAAAAATACAGTATATTTATTTATTTTTATTTAATCACAGACTTGGTTTAGGTTGTCGAACTCGAAAATCTAAAATTAGGTAAAGATTATTACGATATACTCGTATTATATACAAATTGTAATGATATCTTGGAAAATAAAATATAAAAACATACCTTTATTACTTAATCACATAATATTATGAGAGATTTTACCATCCGGATTTCAAACACATATTTTCGACAAATTAAAAAAAAAGTAATACCTAACACAAAATTTTCTGTGAGTTTGGGGTAAGAAAAAGAGAAGAGGGAGCGTATAGTGCTCAATATGGTAAGATATAACTGTCAATGTCTCCTACAAATACCTTGAAATATGAATATGTTAGCTTAATAATTAAATTATTGGTATCTTACTTTTTTACCATTGAACTTCAAGAAAATTAAACGTAGGTGAGCCGCGGGCTAAGCTAGTCAGAATATAAAAATGCCTGGTCGTAAAGTCGTGTTCGCCTCACTTCAGACGTCAAATATTGTGCAACGTGCACTTGGACGCACAAGTGATTGCGATTTAGCAATATATCTTCGGACTAACCGACCTTCGAATATCTGTAATGTTTACCAGTTACAATAATGTGGAGTCGTGGACAATAAAATTATTGAGAAAATTTAGTATTTAGGAACTAATTTGTGACAAAAGAGTAGGTAACTGTTTTGCTCCACTGTACACAATCATTTTCTCATTCATCAATCGACGAAAGATTTCCTCTAGTCCTTTTTTCTTTTCTATACTTTATAGTTTTATTACGTTTACATGTCCGTCATCTAAACGTCAACATAATAATTTTAAGTGATATTGTTGATGTTATGATATATAATGACTTAATCGTGGGCAAAGAGTAAATAACCTTAAAACGGAACAAAACAAGCTTAATGACAGTCCCTACGTCATTGGATAATCCCATAGTTTGAACAGTGTTTTATAATTGTTTAGTTTATGCACTTCATTCAAAAATAATTACTATTCTCATTCAGTGTAAATTAATATATATTATACATCTGTAATTATTTATATTTTATTTTAGATTTGAATGACAATAAATAAAGAGTAACGCGCAATCATGTCATGACTCCTCACTCACTACAAATTACGCACAATCTACAATTGCGCAAACATTTTTTTTTCTTGAATTAACAGTTTTTACATGTATTTCATCATATTAATTAGCAATTATAATTGTCAAGCTAACTATTTTCAGTTCCTGACAAATAAACTTTAACCTGAACCATTCTCAACAAAAACCATGTTTCGTCAAAATTAAAATTCACTTAATTAAAATTCAATCTAAATTAACTTAACATTAAATATGAGATTCTTTCAGCTAAAAGTATTTCATAGAAATATAGCTGAAAATAAAAATCTGATATGTAATGTTAAGGTGATAAACTCTAAAAAAACAACAGTTAAGAATTGACAGTGGAGTTATCAATATTATAATCATTATCATTAATGACTAAAATCATGGTATATTTTTTATAATCGTTTTTATACATTATTTTTTATAATCGAAAGGTGGTGGAATACTTTATTCATAACTTTACGCAAGCCGTTTTTTAAGCATATCAAGACCCATTAATATTGTTAAAGAATCTCATATTTTTATGGTTCAAATCCGTGTCGAAACATCGTTTCAAAGTAACGTACTTCACTCTTTTTGACAGGTACTAATTAAAGTACATTTCGCTGATCTATCTCCAGATATATCTCGAACATAAAATCATCTTGTGAATAGTTAGTAGTTCGCTAAAGCTCAGCTAGGCGGCGCCACTGGTCGCTTTCACCACCACTATACATATTTGTATGAACTTGTAACACTTTTGTCACAGTCAATGTCAGTCGTTTCGGTTTTGTAATAGAAAACGTACACTTATGCGTAGTCACAGCTCGTATATTTTATTATATTTGTAAATTTTAAAATTACTGCTGTTTATTGTGTAAAATAAAATTGAACACCGCGTTGTCCACTAACCATTGGGTGGATCAACTGACTACTCATCAGAGGTGAGTGAGTGCTCCTGTTTCGTGGAATAACTGTGAAGAAGACCTTAAAGCATTGTTATTCTTTATATCTTAGTCTTTTGAATAAAACAATCACATTCTACATTATTTTAACGTATAATGAGTTTTCAGTTAGACCTGTATTAATGTTTGTCCGCGATTATGTCGCGTTTGGCTGCACTGATATTGATGTGATTTTCAGAAATGTGTTCGTTACATTCTGGAGAAAATTTTAGAATACAACAATAATAGATTTGGATCAATAAATGCTTAGTTCGATGACGCAGGTTACAAGAAGATCTTTGTAGAATAAAACGCCTTCAAAAATAAATACAAAAAGACCACCAAATTGACATTGCCACCAACCATTGGTGGCAATAGTCAATGGAATAAAAAACAAAGCCACCGACTTCCGAAATAAATTATACAATTTTTGTATTTGAAGTCGGTTCCTTTTAAAAAAAAAATAAGTTAACAAGTTAATTTTCAGAACATTGATTTGTTCATAATTTTGTTACGATTTCATTTATAAGTAATTTACATAAAGAGCCGTTCAAGTTATTCATAATTTTTGGCATTGTTACGATTTCTATTATAAGTAATTTACATAAAGAGTCGTTCAAGGCTTATTCTATGAATGCTTTTGGCATTTTTTATTCAATGACTGATACTATTTCTATGTTTTAGATTGTTTATTGAGCAATTATCTGCGTGTGTTTAGTTAACATTTAAACAAAATATGATAATCTTATCATTGAGCAACTCTTAGAATAAAATTACTGTTAACATTTGTAACCATTTGCGCGGTTCGTTGTTTTCTTAATTATTGTAAATTCATTAAAAAGTTAAAAATCTGTTGAACACTTGGCTGAAAAAAGTGTAACTGCAAAACGACCCTTATGTCAACGTGAAAATGCCGATTTAAAGTTGACAATTTTTTTGTAGAAGTCGTCAACAATTGTTCAACTTGTTTGTAGTAAAACGGTAATATTTTAATAAGTCATGAAGTTTGATTTTAATATTGTAACTATGTAACTTACCTATTAGAAATATCTAAAGTTGGAATCGTTCCAGTAAGGTTTTTAACGGTTGCAATTAATCTTTTTAACAAGATATTAATCTTTAGCAGTTAAACAAAGAGTTGCATGCTAATGCGCATGTGTGGTAATTGTATTCGTAGATAATGATGGTATTTATGCGTATTACGTATCTGGACAGGAAATTAAATAAATTGAATGTAACCTAGGTACAATATTTAATTCCTTTGTGTTTCAATTTGAAAGTTAAAAGAAACTAATGTCATCTTAAATTTTAACTTGTTTCTTTTTCAATGTATAGGTACATATAAACTTACTCCGTCATACCCCAAAGTTAAACATTTGTTAATCACTTGTCAAAAAAAGTGTAACTGCAAAAGCGACCGTTATATCAACGTCGATTCCCGTTTTGCAGTTGACTGTTTTTAAGGCAAGTGTTCAACAAATGTTTAACCTTTTTGTATCAGATGCAGCTGAAAATCAGTATTTTACATGAAGCGACTGCCTATCGGGCCTCCACAGCCCAGTAACTGGGCAATACTATACTCCATGGTAAGTCTGGTTGTCAGATTTGTGAGCTTGGAAACCGACCGCTAGTTATGTATGTAAATACATACGAGTCAAGTTAATAAATTCAAGGTTATTGCCACTCTTCTTGATGAAGAAATTATTTGTCTTCGGTCAAATCACGCTATTCAACATAACTTGATGCGTATCAGTAAGACCTTCACCCAGATGCCCAGCTAAACAGAATGACATTCAAATTGTTTGTCATTTCATCATACAAATGTATAGGAAAATGCAAGTAAAGGTGTGTTTCGAAGAATAATGAGTCGTTTAATTAAAGTGTTCTGTCGTAAGGTTCGTACACGCCTTAAGCGTAGGAGTTTGGGGTAGACTGATGATGATTTGAAGATTTTACGACGATAAAAAAAAATACTTTGATTTTTCAAGTCCTTGGATTAAACATAATTATAATAATCGGTTGAAAGTCTGCATAATTATTCCAATTGTAATATTAAGTTATTATGTTTTACAATTTCTATAGCCTTTTCGGTGGATATTTATCAAATTAAAAATTACCGCTTACATTTTTATATGAGCAGTAAGCATATTCAATATATTTCATCCAAGAAATAGCCTAAATCCTCTTTTTGAGCTTCGTAGCATTCGGAAAAGAACTGTAGTTATCGTTTAAAAATGTATTATTATTACTTATATTACAAGACCAATTTGAGAATAAATGTGTGAAAAAGTATCACAAGATTTAATGAGAAAATCCGTTGTTCAAAATTCTATAGCACTTCCTGAAATCAAGACATTGTTTTTTTTAAGAGATAAGGATCTCTAAAAATATAATTGTAGGCTAAAGTTACAAGATAAGAGATCCATGGCTAGGAGATCCATGTTTTAAGGAGAAAATCCTAGTGCGAGGCAAAGTTTTTTAGAAATAATAAAAATAGTATTAACATCGAGTATTTTTATTTGAGGAAGCTCCAAGTAAAGTTTTTACTTAAATGTTTATGAATAAAATAAAATATTAAGGTTTCTGTATTAGTAGCAACATAGTTATACGTTACGTTACGTTACGTTATACGTTGAAATACACGTTTTTCTAATTATAAAATATCTTGCATCATGTTTGTTTTGGAACGTGTGTTTTTTGTTAGTAAAAATAAAACAAAACGAACAAAGTAAATGAAAAAACAATCAACTGGCTTTTGCCCGCAGCTTCACTTCCGTTAATTTAGAATTTATAGTACATTTGGGTTGTTTTAGTGTCATTTATTAATAAGGGCAAATCACACCAAGACGCGACCCTGCGCGCCCATTTCAATAGAGTGACTAAAGATCTAGCTTTATTTAATAAACGAAAAGATATTTTTTTTTCACCCATGACGTGACGTACGTCGGCGTGGCGTCTCGGTGTGTAGTGACCCTAAACAGTTCCTCTTTTCGGGATAAAAGGTACGCTGTGATCATCATCATATCAGGCCTTAAGACGACCAGCCGTAAAACGTTCACTTCTGAACATGGGCCTCCCCTGTTGTATCCACGCTGCGCTGTGACCATTTCCATACAACTGATAAGGTATTTAAAATACAGGGTGTTTGGTGCATCATGTGCCAAATTAAAATTGTCGATAGAAGGGGTCATCTGCTATCTTTTCAGATCCCTTAACACCCCTCATGCCCTGTGGATTTTTTTATTTTGTAGCCATATAAACAGCTGTAACAGGTAACAAACAACAACTTTACATTCGCATTTATAATAGTGATAACACTTATATTCGCCGAATTATACGTGTTTCGTATAATTCGTTTAAATTAGTTTTTTTTAAATTCATATAGTTAATTAAAAACACTTATATCACTATTTAAAATTATTATCAACAAATAGTTACAACGCTTTGACGAGTAATTAAAATAAACATTTTATCGAATTACATGTGAACTTTGTACAATGCAAGCTTATGAAAAAGTTGTTAGAAGTTGCCAACGGTCAATTAATTAAAAAGGTAATTTATTATGACGTCGTGTCGTGTATTTGTACCTACATCAAATTCTGTAGATTGGTAGAAATTAAATTATTAATGTTATAATTTTGAACTTTTTATTAAATCAAATGTTTGCAAACATAGAAACATACATACACAAATACCCAGATCCGGAACAGCCATTAATTGAAATTCATTTTGTTTCGTGTGGGACAGTGTGGGTATCGAATCCGCGACACGCTGCGCAGGAGTCGATCGCTCAACCACTGCGGCAACCGTGACGTCACGCATCAAGTAAAAATTTGAACCTGCGAATGTTTAAACTTGCTGGCCTTTTAGGGAGACTAAGGGTCACGCAACGAGCAATGGAAAGAGCTATGCTCGGAGTTCTTTGCGGGATAAAATCTGGAACATGGATATTCGGCGATAAACCAGAGTCACCGATATGGCTCATAAAATTTGCAAGTTGAAGTGGCAATGGGCAGGCCACATTGCTCGTAGAATTGACAATCGATGGGGAAGAAAAGTTCTCGAGTGGCGACCACGGACCGGAAGACGCAGCGTAGGCAGGCCTCCCACTAGGTGGACCGACGCGTCGTGAGGGTCGCGGGCAACCGATGGATGCCAGTGGCGAATTGTCATTCGGCGTGGCGGTCTAAGGGAGAGACCTTTGTTTAGTAGTGGACGTCTTCCGGCTGATGATAATGATGAATGTCTGTACAACAGCTGTAAATTGCTCGATATTGCTGAGACGTGACATTGTGCACATTAATTTGAGAAATGAATTTCTCATCAGATAGCAATTTCCATGAAAGACTTGCTTCCACAACTGCGTAACTGTCTATTCTCGTCCGTTATATTAATAATTATTTTTATTTTAATGACCTCTTAATCGATCAATTTTGCACTAGCAGAATAATTGCAAAGAACTAGACGTAGCATTGCAAAACTGATTGATGAATAATACGTTCTTGTAATGGTCAAATTATTATTCTGTATTCAGTCAAAGTTTAATATCATCATATTGTATTGTACTCTACTGTTCGTATTGTGAAATCTAAAATGTCAGAACTGAAAATTCACTTTTGCTACTTTTATAACTATCATCTCGCAAATACAGCAAGGTTTGATTGACACATTGCTATTTAATATTATAACACTGAATTATTATTTTTTATTAATACAAAATGCAACTGCCTCCGGTTACCGCAGCGACAGATCCACGAGTTGCCAGCAAAACTAGCCATGACGTTGAGGTCAGATATTTTTGTTTTTTTTTTTTAGCTTGGTCAAATCATCAAATGACTCCTCCCACCCCGGGCAGGGCGGGAGGGACTGTCAGACTTCTACTGACTAAAATCCACGGTGCCCTTTATGTTCCGGGGTCACGGTAAGGACATAATCCCGCGACCCCGGCAGGCTTTGGCCCTCTGAGAGGGGGGCCCCGTCATTATGCTGACGCTTTTTGGAGGTCAGATATTTAGAATGACGATTTTGTCGCTGCTATTAGCAGCTGTTAATTATTACTAGTTCATAATACTGATTCTACTATAGCTGGGGACAAACATTCCTGTAAACTTGCCTATAATTTAAGACCTCCCTCCAGTCCTTCCATCGTTTCAATTCATCCCGCCATCTCATTATTGGCATCTTTTTCCTTTTTACATTTTACTCTCCGCCCATCTGATCTTTCGGGTCGGAATGCACTATAGATGATTTTGCATAAATTATTAGCTCTATTTCGCAAATTATGAATTTAAAATTATGAGTATGATAATAATTTAACCGTGCATTCGCAACGCATTTATTTCACAACTAGTTGCAATAGCTCAGTCGTTATCTCAACTTGATTTATTCATTTTGTTTGGCGAAGACGTGAGAGGTTTTGCATTTAACTAATTATATTGTTGGTACATATGCTGTGAGCTAAATTAACGGTTTAAATTTTAACTGAGAATTGGTTAAATCTCAGCTTAGAAATAGCAGTAATATCAGTTTTTTTGTTATTTGGCTCGTGTTTGTCCACTATCTCAGCTGATGTTTAACGTGTGATGATGATGTTTCTTAATCAGTCTTGTCCTAAAGTCCCCAAGGTAGCAGTTTTTTTGTCAGTCAACAAAAAATCATAACTTTTAGCAACTGCACTCTCTGAATAATGTTATCGTCTTGTCTTCCAATTGAATTTTGACAGTTGTGAGGCGGGACTGATATGAAACAAAGTTTGTGAGTAACGTTCATAGATTTGAACTAAGTTCCTTCTTAAGTATCTTGTTTTTATAAAAATATGCACGAAACGCATGAATCCACACTTAAAAGTTTTCTAGCCATTCATCAGGAAACTCGATGGCCTTGCGTGCATATAATTATGTGTGATTGATTGAGATTCGCTGTGATTCGGTGTTACACTTCAGTGAACATGGAGCCTAATGTTAGAAGTCTGTTATTCATTAGACGTTATCACGATAGTTCAGGATATTGGAAATTGGGACGAGATCCTTGTTGTACTAATGTTCGAATAGATTGGTTAATTCGATTCGTATATTGTGATGAGAGTTATAAGTAAACTAGATCGCGCTACTAAACTGCGCGTCTCGGTGTGAACTGACCGTAATTTTACTTCTGGAACACTTTTAAATAAAACAAAAACTAAAGGTTACTTCAAGTTACGGTCAGTCGTTATGTATTAAAGTTATCTATAAATAGCTTTCGTACATTTTACGTAATGCGCGGACAAATAAACATATAAAAAGACAAACTGACACACAGACAAAAATTCTAAAAATAATGGAAATGGGTTTTATTGATTGTCTTTTAACATGGCTGGCTATTTTTTGTTATGTGCAAAAACTATTTTTCCACAGTTTTCTTATATTTATAGATTAAAGATAGATGATAGTATATTAATTTAAAACCTAAGTTTAACTCAAATACTGATTACATATACCGAATTTTATCCGTGCTTCGGAAAGCACGTAAAGCTCCTGATTCTGCCTGTCTTTTTAAACATTCGTTACCCGACAGTAAGACAAACCAGGGTTTTTTTTTAGGTGGTAAAATCATCAAATGAGTCCTCCCACCCTGGGCGGGGCGGAAGGGACTGTCAGACTCTTACTGACTAAAATCCACCCGTGTTCCTGGGTACAGGGTACGCTGTATACGAAATGGAATGCTTCATCTTTGGTCTGACCTAGACAAGCGCATATTAACCTAAATTATCAACACAAGGGGCTGTTCTTATAGTCAGGAGTTCTTCAATAAATCCTACATTTATTTCGCACGGAATTCACCACTACCCCGTTTTAAATAGTAACTCTTCACCGCCTGCAACATTGTGTATATTGCTAAATTTCTTCAATGTATTTGTAAATAAGTCCTCACTAACGATGGAATTGGCCAAGTTCAAGTTAATGTTTGCGTAACGTTACGGTCTACATCGTACTATTTCAGACAAATAAAACATTTATTTAGATAGTTGTAAGCAACGAATTGTTGATGTTTTTCACAATCTTTCTTTTGCTGAAATACAGATTCTCTCTTTAGTGTTGCAGTTACAGACTCCGTGTTGGTAACCTTATTTTTTTCGTAACCTAAACTATGGCTGCTTTGTGGATAAATTATATGCAACGGACAAAACATTTGTGTATAAATATTTTGATGTAATAGACGCTTGCATAACCCGTGAAAAACATACAATGTATATTTGAATCAATTTTGGACCAAGAAACAAATATTAGTATTTTTTTTTATTTGTTGTATATTCTGCTTGATAAGGAAGAAAGTGAAAATCACGTCTTTTTGCGCTATTATTTTCTGATTAATTTCATTGTACGATCCATGTCAGTTGATTTAATCCCCGGGACTTTCTAGAGCTTCATTGTCATGGCGCTTTTTTGGTGGTACGAGTAATCACGGTTGAGTTTGGCTCTCAAGACTTGCAGTGGTTTGTGAAAAATGTGATGGGATGGTCCGCGGAAAGTGAGCTAGAAATTATACGATTATTATTTGTTGCGTTTAATTAAATTTTAGATAAAATCAGTGCTAGAATGTAATGGCATGGATTAATTTATACAAAAACATTATAACATTGTCATATTACATAAATCGAAACTCATCAGTTGTGAACGTTGCACAGAAAAAAAAGTTCAATGCCATAAAACATTTAGAGCATAACATACATAAAGAATAAGTTATTTAGTGCATAATTATAGATATTTGATGAAAAATTTGTGATTAATAAATAACAAATACGACACATACATTTAATTATAATAAGTACAATCAAGAGCATTATAATATGCAAAAGGTTGTTAGGATATATGAATGATAGCTGTTTTTTACTTTTTTACATAAAACTGATAAAAATTAAATTCAATTGATAATATAACGTGTTAAAGTAATTATACCTAGTCTTTTTCAAGATAACAAAACATAATTATAATAACATATTTCAAATTTTGATGAAAAAAATCGTTAGTGAATGTTGTGTTTATCTAAGGGAATTCTTGGCAATGATCGTAGCACGCGAGCTTCATAATATTATAATATGTGTTGCAAAAGAAGTTTTGTAATTTGCCCTTCACGTTGACGGGACCGGTCCAACTTCATAGCCCTTATGGTCAGTGTCAAACTGGTCCAGATTACGGTCTTAGAACCCAAATTACGTATGCAACCATTTTTCGATGAAAACGCGTGGTTACTCGAATATTTCAATTTTTTTAAACGTACTCCGAATGTTTTAGTTTATTACAGGTTAATTTAATAATTATGTATTATCTGGAGCGTAAGAAACAACTTTTCTCCCTTTCTTCTATGTTAGTTTTCAATGTACAAAATGTGTGACTTTTTTCCAGAGTCAAGTTAGAGTCAGATTTTATCTAAAAGTTGACTAAACAAAGTTTTTACATTTCATAATTGACTAAATGTTCGCTACGCTTTGTACTCTTTTGTTACTACAAATTCGCTTCCGTTCAACTCCGCGGTAGTATAAATTCAGTCTAAGGCCCTTCGCACACAACGCGACGCAAGTCTCCGATACCTTTCGACTTTGGTATCCATTGACGCGTGCCTGTGTACGAACCACTATTGTATTGTGATAGTCGCCTGGATACGAAAGTCGTAAGGTATCGCAGACTTGCGTCGCCTTCTGTATGATGAAGCTACCACTATCAGATCCGAATAGGTAACTCGTACACGTACAGTTATGATTATTATTCAGTTTTTTACTCTTATGTAATTGATGAACTAAGATTCTTCGAGTAGTATTTCTAGTTATTTTTGACAATTACATTATGTTTTTATTTTATTAGGAACTTATTACTTGTTGTATGATAAAATAAATGTGATTAAAATGGGTAAGTAATAGGGATAAATATAATTTCAGGCAATTGAGATTGATTTGCATGTGCCTAGAATGCTGATAGATTGAAGGATAGGAATATTGATTATTTTTCTTGTATTAAAATAATGGACGGCGTGTGTGGCGGTCTAAGGGGAGAAGGATGATGTTCAGCAGTGGACGTCTTCCGGCTGATGATGATGATTAAAATAAAATAATAATCAGGCGACACTATCATAAAAACACGAAAAACAATTGTAAAAAACTCACTGAATATTGTGCGGAGATTTTTGTACTTTATTTATGGAGTATTTGAAGTATTGAAAAGTATTAAGACGTCTGATCAGTTATTATTATTATTCTTTTTTTTTGTTTTTGCATACCAATTCAAACAATGCAAAAGAAGTTTAGATAATAATATTATGATCTAAGCATTTTTTGTCGGCAAACCACACTTTTTTTGATACAAGCGGTGTCTGGGAACAGGATTTCAATGACCTTACTTTATGTAATACATAAATTATTACTTCAGATTATATAATAGATCCATAGTTTTAATAGTTCTCAAGATTTAAATACATGTTTTTTTTTGCGGTTGTAACGGAATATTCTAGAATATTCAGTGAATCTGATTCTGACGTAATTTATGGACTTCCCAGATGTTCTATATTTGCATTTTAAGATAAAAAAGTTGGAGGTATGTATGTTGGAGCGTCACTGCGTCATAGATTTATGTTGGGGTCGGCTTCTAGTCTAACCGGATGCAACATACAACTGGTATATTCACGATGAGACTGTCATCTGACCTTCAAAACTCAATAATTGGGGAACAGCTTTGACCAAAACTGGTTTTGGGTATCTAAGAAACCTATATTTTAAATGCAGAAGCGTAATCAGTCTATAATTTAAATATTAGAACTGGGATACAGGCCTCCACTCTGGGAGACGGAGTGGGCTTTAATGCACCATGCGGACCCATATCATCATCATAACAGGCGTAAGACGTCCACTGCTGAACATAGACCTCCCCTATAGACTTCCAGTAGGACCGGTTGTAAGCGGCTTGCATCCAGCGTGATTCTGTGGCTTTCATAAGATCGAGAACCATGCACGGGCCGGCCGGCACGTCTACTCACGAAGTGGGCAGACGTGCCGGCCGGCCGGTGCATGGTTTCCATTCAAAAACCTTACGGCTCAACGGCCATCAGTTCTGCGTGCTATGTGGCCTGCCATTTCAACTTGGGTTTGGTATATAAAAAATAAATAATGCAAAAGGCTCATTCTCTTCACCATACCTAATATAGAAATTGACCCAAAGTGGATGCATGCCTTAGAAGATAATAGGCATGATGGAAGCATCAATAAATTGCACATGTAATTAGTTAATCATTTAGAATTTTAAAAAATTATGGAAACAATTGTGTTTTAATAATTAACGAAGATAAAATGCATTAACACTTAAGAGTAGGGGCCCGTGACATCAGAAATATTATTAAATACCTAAAAATTTCGAAAGGGTCGCCTTTTTTTCCTTAAGAAAAAATACGGTTTGAATAAATTTTAATTGTCTAATTGACGGATTTTCTTTTTTTTTGTCAAGTGTTACAAAAGGCTTTACTTTCTAAGTTCAAAAGGCTTTATCTTTCAAGTCGCCTTGCCTATTACATAATAAATTATTCCAGAGAATCTCCAAAGAAATCACAACGCATTTATTAATAAAGAGCGTGCATTACTGAGCATTGTGCAATAGTATCGCACAGTGGCTGCACACGCAACGAGCCGGATATTGCAACCGGCACATTCAAGGATAGAGGCGAAAACCGAGTGAGTTCCGACTGACGGAAGGCTTCGTGTTAAGGATAGCTAGGTGGGTTAATGCGGTAATGCGCGTAACGAATATGAGTTCTAACAGAATAGTCCCGCGAGAAGTCTTCTCTTTTTTTTTTTTTGAGAAGTTGTCCATGCGTTTGTATTTTATTCTTTTTTTTTTTTTATTATATTTGTTTCAATTCGTAGTACGGAAATAGTTTTCGTATATTTTTTTAATAGATAATATAATAATAATATTATCATCACTGTGGTGACACTATAATAATATTACCTCAAAAGATTTTATTAACTTGTCATGGATTACATGGTTAACTGAAAATAACCGTACAGCCGTTTTGAACTTTCAAGTACAGCGGATTCTGGAACCGGTATTACTTCTGATGTTCCTCAAAGGATGGAGGAAGCCAATTACCACATATTAAACAACTTTACATCCATCGATGACTCAATAATATGTGTGTTCTGATAATCCATTTTTAAACGTTCTTTTATTTCTAAAGAAAAGATAATATTGTATTTTTTTTAAATTTTGGATTTGATTTATGACTCTCGCTATATTTTAATTCTTTTATAATGCAACCGGTTTAACATCGCAGTGTTTTTTTTTACGTATTTCCTGGTGGGATTAAAACTTTCCTACGTCATAACTTAGGATATGGTCTAAAAATATCAACATTAATTTAGATTGAAAATACTAGGATGTTACGAGTATAATAAGTTTCCATCAGTAATATTGTATATAATTTATTAAATAAATCAAAATGTCTATGGCATATGTTTTTACTAACAGTAATTTGTAAAACATCAAAGTTGGTAACGTAACCGTTTATATATATTCATCTTATAAAAATACCCTCAGTTATAAATATAAAAACATACCGATTTTAAGTTATTTTAGTATCCTATGCGTGGCAAGAACGTATTAAGTTAAAATAATTATTTAATTAAAGTGTGTGTATTTTTGGACACTTACCTCTAAAGGTGTTATTGTCAGCTAAAAATACACACATATTATTTGGGCGTAAAACAATTTATTACAACCGACTATTAATATTTAAAATATGCAAAAAATGAATATTGTTATCTAATAATAGTAAAAATTAACGCATTTTTTATGTACGTAGGGTTTAACTACATTTATTTTTGCCTAGTGTTTACCCGCGGCTTCGCTTGCGTTATTTTAGAATTTGAGAAACAATACGGATCGTGTGGCGCCATCTGGAATATGAACGTAATTGTTTTCTCGGCAACAGCTCTCTTCTGTTATTCGGGATGTAAGATACCTTTATCCGTGTCTATACTCCTGACAACGTATATGCTAAATTTTGGGACGATCGATTCAGGAGGTAGTAATGTGTGAAAAGGTAAAAAACAAACGTACTTGCATTTTTATTATTTATTTAGATCAATAATGTTATATCTAGGTACATAGTTTGCATAGGAAACGTCCTTATTTGAGCGACATTAATTTCAAAGAACCGTGTTTATTTTAAACATTAGACTATCATTTTTGGGTCGATTTACAGTATCGCTGCAAATTGAACGTACGATAGCATTGCTCTTCTCCCTTTAGCATTCCGCGTGATACCTAAAAAATAACTAATTATCTGACTCGATGAATACAACTTATCGTCGTTTAAAACAGAATCTATGCACTGGTTTGAGCACCAATTCAAAACAAAAATAAACACAAATTATTCTAATCTTTAAAATTCCACACCATGAAACAATTAAAATTTTAAAAAATATCCAACTTACTACCTACAATTAAATCAGTGTAGATTTATATCCTAGAGAACTATTGAAAAAAAAATAGCAATAATTTAAAATCGCGAATAATATTGAAATGAAAGTATGCACATTTTTTTTTAATATTTAAAACTCTCAGGACAAATAAAAGAAAACTCAAAAAGGGAAAAAAAAAATTGCGAGATTTGATCCAGAGACCCCTTGCACCAAAGTCAAGCAGGTTACCAACCAGACTGGCTAGTACTCTGACAGTGGTTTTCAAATAGCGGTTCTTATACAAATGTCAACAATGACTGAAAATCAACATATTATAAAATTGCTAATCCCCCAAGGAGAATAGCGTAATTATACATATCCTATTAATAGAAGAGCAGTTTAAGGAATATTTGAGGAAAAATTGACTAAATAATATCCAGTGGTTCAGCTTCCAACTATCAACAAACATCTAAAAACAACAAAATTCAAAATTGCTTATCTCCCAGGAAAAATAGCGTAATAATACATAGCCTATTAACAGAAGCATATTATTAGGAATATTTGAGGAAAATTTGATCGACAACTTTACAGTAGTTTAAGAGATAGATCAAATCAAAAAAACATAAAAAATTTCGAAAAAAAAAAAGTTGATTTGGCATCAGAATCGATCCCTTATCTCGAAAAAAATACAAAAAGAAAAAAATATTCAATGTACAGGAATGACAGCTCTACGATTTTATTATATGTAAAGATAAAGAAGATATGTAAAGAAGTATCCGGTAAGAACCAGTCAGAATTATGTCAAATTATTTTGTAAGTTACATTTTTTCTATTGAACTCTAAAGTCTATCTGAGCAAAAACAACAAATTTTACGTAAATATTTTTTGTCATTTGACGTGTTTATGTTTATTGTTATAGGAATTAAGTCCTTTTTGGACAAAAACTTGACATTTAAAGACAGGTTATAAATGCCATTTGCCACTAACTGTCATTTTCATTTAAATTAAAAGGAATTTATTTTCAGTAAACGTCAATCGATTGTCTGCCACGCCCTCTTCTCCCCTTCGTCCACTTTGGTAACTAAAGTTACCTAACCAGTTACAAGAGAAGTTTTTCCTAAAGTTAGCATTTGTTAGTGTGCGAATATTGATATGCATTTCATTTTTTTTATTTGTGCTTCACTTTTATTTCAGGAACACACAAGTTGAAACACGTCACGTCATCAATTTTGAATTTAAATACAAATATTAAATTAAAAAAAAATAATGTGAGCCACTAAATCATAATTTCAATTTATTTACTTAAATAATTTCAAACTCATTCTTTCTATGCTCATAATGTTTAAGGGCTGATTTTTCAATAGTCAGATAAATTTCCTCTGAGGAATAAAAATGACGGTTTGACAGCTTATTGATAGAAAATATGTCTAACCGCTGTTTTTATTCCTCAGATAAAAGTTATCTGACTGTTAAAAAATCAGCCCTTAGTAAATAAAAAGCTAATTTGTTTTTGCGAAAATGTCAATGATGTATCAATACCAAATAATTATACCATAACAAATTGACACGTGCAGAATGAAGTCATTACACACGCAATATCGATAATTAATCTCAGTATCTATTTGATCACGGAAGATCAAACCGAACGAAAACAAGATAACAACGCACTACAACTAATGATAAATAAATTCCCTTGCTCAGGGGAAATCCCGTCATAAAAGATGTATCATTTAGCTCAATTTTCATTGCCACGAAATCAAAAAGAATGTTTGAATGGAAAACAATTTTGGATAAAAAGGTTACAAAGTATAATGAACTTTGTGCTTATTGTGTATAGTACATAGTATTACAAGACTCTAAAAACATGTTAAGTATCTTCCGGATACTTTTCGTACATTCTCGGGAATTTCAATGTTAGGATTTCTTATCTAAATAAGTACATAGTTCATACATTATACAATTTAATTATAATTATTTTAACTTGTTAGATTTCGTAACAAAAATCTGCTTCGAATCCGCGGTAACATAAATTGAGCCTTTATTATTAAGTGCTAGACAAGAAGTTTTGTTTTAGTTCGTCATGACAGCAAAAAGTAGGTTCGTTGCAAAGTAACGTCATCCGGATAATTTGTTTTGTTGGTATAATAAAATGAATAAAAGAAAAACTTGGCTAGGAGTTTCTTTTTTTGCAATTAAAGTATCGTGGAGTTGATTTTTATGTCTTCCATTTTGTTTTATTTGCTTTTTATGACTTCAGTTAGTTTTTCTCATTAGCTATATTTTCAAAATTGTAGTAAAATATTTTAACACTGATTTTGCATCGTAATCAAGTTTAAAGTGATCGCAATGATCCTTAGTTTGTTACTGTCCCGTTTCCCATCATTGGTAAAATAGCATTCTTACAAATAATGTGTTATTAATACCTATAAAAACTTTGTGAAGGTTTTAATGAAATTAGGCAATCTGACTTTTTATCTCAGTTTCAAGATGCACATATGATGTGATAAGTCGCAGTTTTTAGTAAAGCTATCACCTCTACGTAAAAATGCAACAAATAAAGATTTATTATCTACACTTTTCAATACCCAACACAAAACTGCATACACATTTCTGCGTCTCTTTCACAATAATTTGACGTGAAGAATCAATTGGGCAACTGTACGCTCAAAAAAATAAATTCACGGCTACATTTTTATCATTCAAAAGAACAGTTATTTTTAGCATAAAAATGTTAAAATTAATAGAGTGTGTGCAATCAAATTTATGCAATGTAGAAGGCCAAGCTAAGTTGGGGCACTGGTTAATTTATAATATGAAGTCGGGTTGCCTTGAAGTAAAACAAATATTCAGGATTGCCGCTATCAATTCGTGTATTGCGAGAGCTCTTGCGAAAATTATGAGTGCGTTTACCTTGCTGGCTAAACGTTAGGACTGCCTTCATACGAGGTGTTTTTTGAGCGTGCTAAAATCATCAAATGAGAGCGGGGAGGACTGTCAGACTCGTACTGACTAAAATCCACGGTCGATAGCCCTAAACGTTCAAGGGTCACGGTAATTCGTGAGTCCCGCGACCTGAACCGAAGTGTTAAAAGTATTAATGAAAAAAAGTGCTGCAATTTGTATACAACTTTTTACTACTCACGTTACTTTTTCTTTCTTTCTAAGTTTGTTCGCAGTTAAGACTCACTTTCTGTTTTAATACAATTCATTTTTAAAAGCATTTCGCTTATGTTTTCTGACTAACAAGTGGATTATTTGAGTTTATTATGTTACAAAGGTATCTTGTGAAATTAAAATTGTTTTGAACATTTTGGCAAGAATTAGTTACATAATTTATTTGTTATTTGAAACAAAAACTTAATTGTTTGACAAAAACACTTGAAACTTCACAACTTGAAATCATAGTTTTTAAGTTAAATAATATCATTGTTGTTCTTGTCAGGACGTTCATGAAAAATTTTCGGGATTTCCTTTACTTTATAACATTATGTTTGGGAAGTTATGACGGGAAGTCTATCATGTAAATTATGATTCTAAGGTCAAAATACCAGAAGCACATAAGAATAAGGAAGTGTTATTACAGTAAGTTTTTGTAGACTTATCTAGGATGTATAATTATAAAATGTGTCTTCTTCTTACGGTAAAAAGGATGTTTTTTTTGCGATAGACTGACATTGATCGGACTGTTCTTGGCAAACATTAAATTTTGTAACATTTTGACGTGATGAAAAAAAAAACAAGATAGGACACCTCGTTAATTCTCATTTCAGTTATGCAAATGGTCTATTGAGCCAGACTGTATATTACTATTTCGTTATGAGAAGCATTTTATTAGATCTTGTTTATACAATGGCCTTCAATTGCTAGATCGCCGATTATTATGGTAATAAATCTTTCACTTTAGCTTTTTTTTAAATGCTAATGAAGTCGCCGAAATAATGTTTAAAATTATTATTATGATTAACTTTAAAATTGCAGATTTTGTATTTTTACTTTTAATTGTTATATAATTTTAAATCAAAATATTTTTTGTGATAAAAAAAAACTGATATAAAAACTAAAATTATTTATATGATAATCTTAAAAAAAGTAATCTTTATTTGTATGTTCTCTTGTCACGTAATTTGTCACATTGAAGCGACTACAAGCTATTATAATAACGACCAATGACATTGTATACATAGTCAAGCTCGTCATCTATCATTATTATTTCATCCTTTGTTGTAGAAATTAAAAAAATATATATATTTATAATTCATTTACATAATTATTTGCATAGCTGCCAACGTAATTGATGTTTTAATTGTCAAAGCAATAACATTTTTTTTTCACGAAACTATTTGTTCGCGGTAATTAATTAACATTTTAATATGAATTTATTAGCATATGATAATTATGTCATTTTGTTAATTTTTATTTTCTTAAACATTCAAAAAGTTTAAAGAGAATAATAATAGTTGCTGAAATTTTATTGCGCGTGTTCGTTGATGTCTTTTTCAGGCACGTAAAATATTCAACAAAATTATGTATTTTAATTGCGAAATTAAGGCAGTATAGTGTTTTATAATAATTATACTTGGATCACGAAGGCACACCGTTGTACTATGTAATACAGTGTAATGATAATTTTATTTTATTTGTAATACATTGGAATTATAATTATAAGAGTTGTGTAGATATTTGATCACTCGATTTAGTGTAGTGTAGAATTTGAAATTGTTGACGATAATTATTATCATGAGATTTTTTTTTGAGTATATTTATAATATTTCATAATTTAAATTCATACTTTAAATGTAGCTAGTTCTTTATTTTATAAATTTAATGCTTATTTCAATAAACCCCATTTATTTTGCATAAAATGAAAAAAAACCTAATTGTAGAAAAATATTAAATTAATTATGTTTTCACCCTTAAAACGTTCCTAGATGCATGGATAAATAATTCGAAAAAGCTACATACCAATAGCACTTCGAAGTCATAATCACTCACTAATCTCTTCCTAATTTACTCATAACACAAATCAGAAGAGCACTTCACTATTCACCACTGTACAGTATGAAACATTCTATCAAGTCTCATAAAAGGAAACCGAAGGCTTGCTGCAGACTAAAAATTGTACCACTACGTGTATTTTAATATATACAAAGCTATGCCCGTATCTGTGTGACGACAGCCTTTTACTGCTTGACATAGACCACTGAAAGCATAGAAGCGGCAAGTCGGTAATGAGATCAAGAGAGGGGGAAACCTTGACGTTTCTAGAAAAAATATGTTTTCTACTACGTAATTAGTTCCAAGGTGGATATGGGCATCCTTGCTCAAGAATTATGTTGGTTAAATTGTGTTTCTAGTTCAATCGTATGATAATTATCGGATTTTCATGCGGAATAAAATATGTTGCCGGTATTTTGAAATGTTGCGGTATTTGTGTTTCGTTGCAGACATATTATTATTCTGTCAATGCGGCCGGAACTTACGCGAACCTGCATAAGACTGGTTTTTCAATGTGTTATGTGCCTCTAAACAGGTCTATTTTACAGACATAATATTTAATTTTGTTATTCACCAAAAACAACTCTCGCGTAATGTTTACGTAAATTTTCGCTCTATATAATCAGTTATTACTTTTTAACTTTAACTCGCAGCTACGAGTATTTCACTAATTACAGATTATTTTCAACGAAACAATCATCAAATAAAAAAAAAACTATCTTGCAATTTAAAATCACATTGGTGCGTATTTTTAGTAACGGGTATTTCTACCGCATTCTATACTCTGTGATATCTCTATCTTGTCATAATAATCTTTCGTAGCCAACTGACGTTGAACTTGACTTGGACAAAATCTCTTGAATAGTTGACTGATCTGAAATCGATATGGGGTCGATAAAATGGTATTGTCTCTCTAAAATTCCATGATCTATGGGAGTTTTCAAGAGTCATGAACTTTTCATGTTAGTTTTAGGTTTTATAGCGGGGTAATCCTTATTTGATTGTGTTGTTAGGGTTCCGTAGTCAACAAGGAACCCTTATAGTTTCGCCATGTCCGTCCGTCCGTACGTCCGTCTGTCCGCAGTTTACCTCAGAGACGCACAGTAATAGAGAGCTGTAATTTGGTGTAAATATACAAATTTGTTGTGCCGAAAAAATGGTAAAATAAAATCTCGAAAAAAAATTTTTTTAGGGTACCTCCTGTACACGTAAAGTGGGAATGTTTTTTTTCTTTCTTGCGTACACCTTAGTGTGGGGTATCATTAAATAGGTCTTTAAAAAATAATGTGAGTTTCCATTAACAATTTTTTGATAAAAAAATTCGTTTGTGAAATATTTAGCTTTAAAGTAAGTAAACTTTGCTCGACTCGAGTGTCCCCCCCCTTCTACCAGCTAAACGGTTATGTTTGGTGGTGTGAAAAAGTGCACAATAGTAGTATATATAACGAAATTTAAAAGAAAATTATCACGACTAAGTAGGCTTTACAACTTTACGAGTAATAGTCGACCACCTTATAAAATGATATCATATTTTCTTAAACAAGATGTATCGAAGAACATGCTCTTCAGCTGCAAATGTAAGTTTGTCAACTTCATTTTTACAGCTTTTATAGGTATGTTTTTTGGGGATAGGTAGGTTTTTATCGTCAACTACTCGTTTTTTAACTAACTTCAAAAAAAGGAGGAGGTTCTAAATTCATCGTAATCTTTTTTTTTATGTATTATCCCCGATTTTTCAAAGACTCCTGGACCGAATTTAAAAACTCTTCTTTTTAAAATTAAATTCAGCGAATCAGTTTAGTTAGTTCGCCTAAGTATTTTGATGGGCAACTACGGAACCCTACACTGTGCGTGGCCCGACACGCACTTGGCCGGTTTTTATTATTTAATTTAAAGTGACCTCTGGGAGGTTTTTTTCACTGTTGTTTTCCTGCTTATTTTGCCCTGAATATTTTAAAATAAAAACACGTAATGAATTAAGTAAATAAAGCTATTTACTTAATTCGTTACGTGTTTACGAGCAATAATGACAATGATTATTATCATTTAATATACATACGACTTTTATTATTTTTAATTGTTCAGTTATTACATTTTAATAACATGTGAAAATGACATGTTCTGTTGCGAAATTCGGAAGTAATAATAATGATTTTGTTTATAATGTTACTCCAATCTAGACAATGTATAACAGTAATTTAAAATCACATAAACAAAAAGCCGGACCTATAAGATATACCTGTAGCCCTGTAGTCATGCAAATAAATATTCCGTGGCATAATAAAACGGTAATGCACCCCGTGACATGAGCACAGCAGTTAACAGATACGTCCATACAGAGCCAATAGCCTCGCGAGGCATTTGCCGCGCGAGGAAACTGCCTCGCGAAGCATTTGCCGCGCGAGGAAACTGCCTCGCGAGGCTGCTTGCTCTGTGTGGACGCGCCTATTGTTTCTCGACCGAGGCATGAAACAAAATAAAACAACAGTAAATACAGTTCATGAAACAACAGCAAATACAGTTCATGTTTGCTTGCAAAGTTATCTCCGTCGCGTCGGCATTCCGCGACACGTAGCGACGTGTCCCTTATGTTGCTTGCAATTATGAACTGTATTTACTGTTGATACTCGTAGATTTCAATGTTATTTACCGCATTGTAAAATTCTGCTGATTCGGGCCGGTTGGTGGGAATCTTGCCTAACCAAGCTGCTTCGCACGGCAAATGCCTCGCGAGGGCTGCTCGCTCTGTGTGGACGCACCTATTCACTCAATTTCTGTGCCAACGATACTGTCAATTGCAATACTTAATTCCAGCGGTAGTTATAATATTGTGGCATTGTTTAGACGCAATTAGTTTTAAATACGTGCGTGACGTCGGCCAGTAGCCTCTGTTCACTAGCAAGTAACAACCAGTCGGCGGAAGAGTCAGACACGAGTAAAAATCTTCCGAGTAATTTTGTTACTTACAGTGATAAACAAAGAACAAAATTACTTACAAAGTAGATATTTTTACGTCACAGCACCGCGAAGTAAGATGACGCATTAGGTATTAAGATCTCAATTATTATGTCTTATAATGACAGCTAACATTACACATTTACACGTTTCTGTGTGATGTTGTGCGTTTATGATATTTTGTTATGTACGTTAATATATCTCCAATTCTGTTGTATCTGTACTCTTTAGTTATGGCTAGTGTTAGTTGGTTGCTATGGTAACGAGTAACGATTCTATGGTATTCAATAAAAACACAATTAATTAATTTGTGCTTATTATTCTACTAAATGATATAAAGTAAAGTGAGATACTCGTATAACACCAACCCTTGCGAATGGGTGTAGAATCAACCCCATTCCATCCTATTTCCTTTTATTTTAATATGTAACGTTTAATGGATTTGTATGATGGATCTTTGATGGCCTAATTAAAATAAATGATTTAACTTTGATTTTTATACTTACGCACATAAAAAAAAAAAAACTACCGTAACAAAAACAAAACGATTTTTCAAACATTTTTGATGTCTGTCTGTGTATAAAAACAATATTGCTTTATTTATAACCTACTTGTATAATTAAAAACAATTTATTTTAAGTTCCTAAAGAAGAAGGCCATAAGTCAATGCACTCATCATAGTCCTGAAGAAATAATAAATTGATAGGTAGTTAAAGATAATACAGTTATGGTCCAATATTCCTTTTGACTGTAAGCAATTTTCGACTTTTTTTGTATCAGATTTAGTGTTATACCTATTAGAATTAAGTGCAGATTTTAATAACTGCATTTATGAATTAATTAATTTAAATTGTTCATTGATCTGACTTAAATTATATGCATTTGCAATTACTTAATTATTTAATCATGTTTTCATTTACATGCATTATCATATAATTTAGAACGTGCAAAGTTTTCCTTTATCCTTTGTCTCAATGCATAAAGCATGGCAGTTTTTTTCTTAATTCACTTGCAAAAAATTGTACGCGTAAGCTGATTGCAGATTATGGTCTTCCATTAAAAAGAGAGGGCCTTATGTGTCACGCGTTGCACTCCACGGACTTATATGACTGCAGCAATTGTTTTTCAGTACCTATCTGCTGTATGATAAGGAGACAGGGGTCACTAGACTGTTTTGACGTTTATGTACGCACCCGCATACAATTTAAGGGCAGATTACACTATACGATTCATCGTACCCTAAGTCCCTAATTTCCGATGGATTGGGTGGTGTGATCACTGTTAGGCTGTTAGTGTCCTCAGCCTAACAGCGATCATACCACCCAATCCATCGGAAATTAGGGACTTAGGGCACGATGAATCGTATAGTGTAATCTGCCCTTAAATTGTATGCGGGTTATAAAAGGAAGTCTCGTCAGGGTTGGAGGGGTCATTAGATAACACCACCAACAACTTTTCTTCTTCGTAGTTGCACTCTTGGCAGAGTGGTCGTGGTCGTCATTTCAGCTGTTAGTGGCTCGCTTAACAATACGCCGCCATTCCTGTCTGCTGGCCGCCTTTCTGGTGTAGACATGCAGGGAACTGTCCCCAGTTGCTTTTATCTGGTCCGTCCATCTTATAGGCGATCTACCTCGTGCTCGGGTGCCTTCAACTTTGCCCTGCACCACTAGGCGCTCGATGGACTCGTCGTGGCCACGCCGGGATACTTGTCCAAAGAATGTCAGGATTCGAGTTTGCACGACTCTATCTAATCGTAAATTATTTCTAGCTGTTGCCACCGGCATTAACTGCGTGTGTCTCAAGAACATAACCCTTAGGAACAGCATACCGGGATAAAAAGAGTTTTATAAATGTTAATTCATATTATAAACTATGTGTAGTCTAAATTTTATCCCAAATCCGTTCTTATGTGAAAGAGTAAAAACTTCCATCTATCCATTCTCATTTTGCGCATTTATATAAGTTAAATTATTTTATTGACATGTTACCGTGTATATTCGCATTAAAAATAATATAATTAGATGTGCCGACATTTTAGTTTGGATAAGGCCCTTTTACCCGACGCAAAGGAGGGTAATGTGTTTATCATTACACAAAACACAAATCAATTGTCAGTTCAGTACATACAGTAAGAAACACTATAAGCTCATCCTTTGATCCCGGAACCAGTATTGATTATAATAAAATCATTGTAACTGATTAATGATAGAATCATAAGGTATTTTATTGATACTTTTTGCTCATTTTCAAGTAAATACCTATCTGCTAATTATGGTGCTTGGTTTTTGTAACTGTTCATTGAATAGCTATTTTACTGTACTGCTTTGGCTTTTTGTGTTTAAATTTTCTCTAAACAGCTTTAATTTTATTTGTTGATTTTTACGTGAGGGCTTAATCAAAGAACCCTATTTAATACACAGAAATAAAAAATGTAGCTACTGTACTACTACTAGCTATCTTTGAAATGCCTATTTCATTGCCTCACTATAATTTTATTTTTTTATTATTGAGACGTTACAATATCCAGACTCACTGGTTTACACTAACGGGTTACGGCTCTGGAACACAAAGGGCAACTAAAGGAATAAAGTGTGTTTTTATCTCTTCCGTTGGTAACAAAGAAAACATTACATTTATGACGGATATTACCTGTCAGTCCTAAAAAAAGTAAAATATTTGAATTTAAAAAAATAGTACGGAGGATGGATTAGCAAAAATATTTAACCCGCAATTTTTCTTTTGTTACGTTAACCGAATTGAAGAAGATACAATGCTTCTCTAAATCGCAAAACGTCACTCGATCGGTATAATTTAACAGACGTTATGACGTCATAAGCGAGTGCTAATGACGTCATAACGTCTGTTAAATTATACCGACTGAGTGATAGATGTATATAGACAAGACAAAACGCTTCGACATTGGGGAGTGAGGCCTCCCAAATTTCGAAGCATTTTGTCTTGTCTACATCGATTGTGTAAAAAAATACTTTTCTTTTTTTCGATGTTCTTTGTGACGGAATAAACAGATTTTAAATTTATAATGCAGTACTCTATTGTGTAAAACAAATCGTTTCAAATAATGATAGTAAAGGGTCACCGGATATATTTAGCATACGATTCATAATTAACCTTCTTAGGTAACTAATAAACTTAGTTTTTGTTTAAACTTTTGAATGAATTGTTATTAAAGCTAATTAAATCTTGAATAATCACTTGTAATGCGTCACGCCTGTTTACGTTATTGTTCGTCATCATACGACCCTCGTTATGTTTACGTATGGTCCTTTTCACGGAATTTTTCATTAATTACTTTCAGTTTGTTCGTTTTCATAGAGCTAGCGTTTACAGGATTCAAGAACTTGCATGCAAGTTTGACTACATAAGGTTTTTTTTTTTGCATTTTAAAATCGTCAAATGAGTCCTCCCACCCCTACTGTCAGACCTGTACTGACTGAAATCCACGGTGATCTTCAATAGCCTTTTATGTTCCGGCGTCACGGTAAGGAAATAAGTCCCGTAACCCCGGTGACTACATAAGGCTGAAGCTAAACGAGCGTAAATTTTGTGTTGAGTTGTGACTCACAACGTAATTTCGTATTCTGATACAGTACAGCCCACTAACTGTGTGTCACGAAAGACTTTTTCTATGAAAGCTACCGAAATTCAGCGACTTACGACTCACAAAATTACGCTCGTTTAGCCTCACCCGTACGGTATTTAGACAATGAGTTGAGTTGTTCATCAATTAAACTCATTGTCCATTAACAGTCCACCATTGTACTCATCTTGTATGCAAGTTGCATGCAATTTCATGCATTGTCTAAATGAGGCTTTACACAGTAATGAATCGAGCAAGAAAAAGTGTACTTTAGAATTATGGTTTTTTCCGCGTTCAACCCCTAAGATTTTCTTCCCACTTCCACATTCAACCCCTGAGGGTTGAACGCGGAACTAACCAGAATTAGGTTTTTGGGATTAGCAATTTGGTACGTATTTGGCATATTGAAAAATATTTTCGTATTTACCGATATTTCTTATACATGCACGAAACACCCAGCGCTGATGAATAAAAACCATTTACGTATGAATAAATTAGTTGAAACAAGTATATTATTATAAATAGTGCATGTATTTTTTTGTATGAACTTTTGTCGCCTTATACGAAAAATAAAAATGACATAATAACTATGTTGGACATGTTTACTACCTGGTCGGATGACGTTGCTGATTCTATTTCGAAGAATTTATGTTTTACATTTTTTAGATCTGCAAATTTTAGATCTTTCGAAATGTTTATAAATAAAAATCAATTGTCGTATGTTTGAAGTGCTAATGTGGATTGTTCCATGGATGAAGTCTTCAATGGAGGCGTGTGGATCGATTTGGCTAATTTTTGCTATGTGTCATCATCATTTTGCCTGCCTTTTCCCAACTATATTGGGGTCGGCTTCCAGTCGAACCAGTTGCTACTACAACTTTTTGGTATATGTAGTACAACAATATTTTAATTTTCGTCTACTACAATTTCGTGAAGTTATTTGGCTCTTGAAAACTTCAAGAAAGTACAGAAACTGAAAGCTTTTATTCTGCATAACTAACAAGAGTGGATTGAAACATTGTAGATGGTACATTTTTGCAGTTTTCTAGTTAGATAGATATAACAAGTTAATATCAAAAGAAAAAACCGGCCAAGTGCGTGTCGGGCCACGCACAGTGTAGGGTTCCGTAATTGCCCATCAAAATACTTATGCGACCTAACTAAACTGATTCGCTGAATTTAATTTTAAAAAGAAGAATTTTCAAAATCGGTCCAGGAGTCTTTGAGAAATCGGGGAAAATACATAAGAAAAAAGATTACGACGAATTTAGAACCTCCTCCTTTTTTTGAATTTAGTTAAAAATAGTTGACGATAAAAACCTACCTATCCCCAAAAAACATACATATAAAAGCTGTAAAAATAAAGTTGACAAACTTACATTTGCAGTTGTCTTCGATACATTTTGTTTAAGAAAAATGAGTACACAAGTACATTTTATAAGTTGGTCGACTATTACTCGTAAAGTTGTAAAGCCTACTTAGTCATGATAATTTTCTTTTAAAATTCGTTATATATACTACTATTGTGAATTTTTTCACATCCCCAAACATAACCGTTTAGCTGGTAGGGGGGGGGACACTCGAATCGAGCAAAATTTAGCACTTTAAAGCTTAATATTTCACTTAATATTTAACAATTTTTTTATCAAAAAATTGTTAATGGAAACTATCATTATTTTTTAAAGACCTATTTAATGATACCCCACACTAAGGGGTACGCGAGAAAAAAAAAATCCTCACTTTACGTGTAAGTACGGGAGGTACCCCAAAAAAAAATTTTTTACGAGACTTTATTTTACCACTTTTTTGGCACAACAAATCCGTATATTTACACCAAATTACAGCTCTCTAGTACTGTGCGTCTCTGAGCTAAACTGCGGACGGACGGACGGACGGACATGGCGAAACTATAAGGGTTCCTTGTTGACTACGGAACCCTAAAAAGACACATTCATCCGATTAAAGTAAAATTATTATGGAATAATTGAATAATAGCACCAGAAGCAGTTTAAAAAAATAAAAAAGCACTTACAAGATTCAATCAATACGGCATCGCCCTATGCTGATGGACAAACTCGTACTCCTCGTCTTCAGTCAGGGCACACTCCTCAAAGCACCAGAGACCAGCGATGGCCAGCAGGATCATATACGTGGCGTAGTAGCAGACGTAGACCAGTATGCTGAACAACATTGTAGGTTGCAGAGGAATGGGAGCTGTAACAAATAAATTGTAAAATGTAAATCATAAAATAAAGTAGATACTAAAGAAAAAGGAGAAAAAAAAATCGGGATAATATCTTTGCAATGGGCAGTGGTGGCCTAGTGGTATCCCGTACTTACTTAATTTTTTTTTCAGGAAATTGAAAAAAAATCAGCCTCACCATAGAAAATAATAAACTTGATTTGACAGTTTGTATGAAGAGGCTGATTTTTTATGTCATTTCCTGAAAATAAAAAATTGGGAGATTGTTCAGTTTCGTCTACTGAGCAATCCCTGAAAGTTTGCGGAGGGCTGTCCCTTACACCCAGTATAGGTTGTGGTGGCATTGCCTGGGTTAGACCGCTTGGCGTTTTGAGAATTTACAGGTAATATTGTAATTTAGAGGTTTATGCGCGCACTTCCTCTTGATTATTAAAACGCGCATTAGGAAATCTCCAAGTCAACAACCAGAAATTAACATACAAATCTTTTCAATGATGTAGGTAGGTGTCGGCTTCCTATTTCCAGAATGCAGCTGAAAACCACATTTGTGAAGCAACTACATAACAGACCTTTCAAATCCAGTTTTAGGGATATTACCTCTAATCCGGAAAGACCGGTTGTTAGTTTTTTAAAATTCTGCAACGACTGTCTAATGGTAGCCATACACCATACTGCCTATTTGTCAATTCGGCATAAAACTGTCAATTTGCTCAAATAGAATTGAACGTGTATGGGGGTGGAATGCCAATTTGATGGCATGACATGCCAATTTTGATAGGTCATCAAATCGTTTTTGACACAACGTCAAATCGGCAGCAGTGATGCCATCTTAGCAACTTCATAGATAGTTAGCCAATTTTATAAAGGTGCTAGAAAAAAAGCTAAAAAGTGTAACTTGTGGCTAAACTTTTTAGCTACTTTTCTACAGGGACGGTTAGGCCACGTTCACACGGCGATTATTTTCCCGTATACCGTACACGAGATTTTATCGAATAGAGTTGACCAGTTTTAGGACAACTTTGCACGGTACACGGTAAAATATTATAATTATCAAACACGGGATTTTCCCGTATGAACGCCGTTTAAACTATTTTTAAGTTTTCATTTGTGAACTGTTATTACTGCTCTATTCGATAAAATCTTGTATACAGTATACGGGAAAATAATCGCCATGTGAACGTGGCCATACCAGGAAAACTGAGGCTTTTCGCACACACATGGATCGCATGTACACTCGTAAAAAAAGAGTTATTCATTTTATTTTAAACCAAAATACGATTGAAAACTTGAGAGGTGTCAAGGGACCACGAAAGCAAGTTAAAAAAAGGTTCATGCTATTTTCGACCTTATTGACATTTATGCAAACACCTGATTTTAATGAAGGAGCAATGTTAACGAATGAGAATGTGAGAAAAACAAACTAAATTTTAAATGTCGATAAGGTCGAAAATCGCTTGCACCACTTTTTTTAACTTGCAATCCTTAAGCAAATGTTTTCCGACCTTCAAGCGATTTTCGACCTTATTGACAACGATGCAAACACCGGATTTTAATGAAGAAGCAATGTTAACGAATGAGAATGTGAGAAAAACAAACTAAATTTTAAATGTCGATAAGGTCGAAAATCGCTTGCACCACTTTTTTTAACTTGCAATCCTTAAGCAAATGTTTTCCGACCTTCAAGCGATTTTCGACCTTATTGACAACGATGCAAACACCGGATTTTAATGAAGAAGCAATGTTAACGAATGAGAATGTGAGAAAAACAAACTAAATTTTTAATGTCGATAAGGTCGAAAATCGCTTGCACCACTTTTTTTAATCTAATTCGATAGTCTCATGATGAAATGAAAAGGTGCTAGAAATTGTAGCTGTCGTCACCGAATAATAGCCAGATCTAGTTGCTGAGTTGGCATCACTGGTGCAGATTTGAAGTTGTGACAAATCTATCGTATCGATAGGCAGGATGGTGTATGGTGTATATGGACGAACTGCCGATTTGAAACAATTGCAAGCGTCAAATGAAAAACAATTGCAAATATCGATAGGCAGGATGGTGTATGCCTACTATAAGATCTAGATACGAATCACAACCGGTATTAAGAATAGAAAAAACTCGTTCTGTAGTTCCAAAAAAGAAATAAAGACTTAAAAAACATACACAGTATTTTGATACCTGCCTGGCTGATATACATACAGTAATTATTTACTTACAATAAAATTAACAATATACAACGTGTAACGCCAAAAGCGCAAAACCTCTCGTGGGGTAACTCAGCCAATATCACTGAACAATTTTTGTACTAAGACTTTTGGAAATTACCAAAAAAAAAATGGTTTTTCATGCAAAATGAGAAATTGGTCGGGCACATCTGTTTGAAAAACCAATTTTTTTTTTTGAGAATTTGCGAAAAACTTGTATGAAAATCACTAATAATTAATCGTATGGAAAAAACTAAATAACTACAAATCATTCTTAACGCTTTTAGCTGGTAATAAGCCATCTCTTGGGCCTCCAGAAAGTCCCCAAATGGTTAGAAAATATAGTACTGTTTTTTTTTAGCTTATTAAAATCATCAAATTAATTCGGACCCAGGGCAGAGTGACCACGGTGTCCTTCAATAGCCTTTTACGTTCCGGGGTCACGGTAATTCGTGAGTCCCGCGACCCCGACAGGCTTTGATACTGTTAGTAATATATAAAAAATAAAAACCAATAAAACATCATTGGGTTTTTTATTCTTATAAATACTAGACGTATTCCAAAACCTTCAAAATACGGATAAACCGACCTAATATACAATCTAATTAGTAATATTATGTGAAAATTAACACTTTTTGCGGATCTACATACTAATGCGTGTTAGGAAGCGTACTTGTTATAGGTATCGGTATAATCCAAAAGTACAAATAGCTTCTGACGGAAACTACAGAAAACTTATTTTATCATTGAGACCCACTGGAACACCAGTGGGTCTAAAACCCGACCTTGCCAATTCTTCATAATATTTGAGAAATGGTTACACACACAAACTGAATTGCATTTCATATCTGAAAACAGACATAAAGAATGGACTTGCCATACTCTCTATTTATCACGAGTGAGTCCCGTCCGCACTCGAATCTTTTCTTAAATTAAACTATTTCAAATAAGGAAGATGGGCTGAAAACTTCGTTTTAGTCTTATCACAACTTTTTTTTAATGTGTAATCAAAAAATCATTTTTAAAGCCGGAAACACATTATTAACACCCGACGCCACCCGACGAAACGTGATGCGTGTTGGGTCAAATCAAATGTATTGTTTTCTATGACCAGAATCACACTATGAACACCCGACGCGACGACACGCGCTCACTGCAAATCGGGTGTTGACACGTTGCGTCGCGTGGCGTGTTGTATAATGTGTTTCCGGCTTTATTGTTGCCAGTCTGTAACCATTGTGACGCGTGATGGGTCATTTACATTGCCAATTTGAACCTGAGAGAGTTGGAACCAGGTAAATAGATAATTCACGTTTTTTTAGGTTGTCTTATCATATTATCAGGAGGCCTCATTTGTTATTTGGTCTGGATGGAGCCGAAGTCAGAACAAAGACCTTAGCACGAGCTCTTAACGCGATCCAGTTTAGGCTGTGGGAAAGAGACAGAGCTATACAAATAGTCTAGCGCCATCTCGTTCCCACAGCCTAAACTGGAATTCGTGGTAAGGCCTCAGATCGCTAGTGTACTCGTATTTGTAAAAATGTTCATCAGGAGATATCCGCCAACGTGAGTGATGAAGTGCAATTCTAATGCATATCGCCAGATCGCTAGCGATTAAGATGATCACTCGTGTTTATCACCATCACGTGTCGGTCATTCTTGGTGCATGTGCAAACACGTGAATTTGGAAGATGTTATTTTTAATAATTGCATTTATTTACGTTAGGAGCTTTAGCCCGCGAGTTCGCTCGCGTAAGTTGTGTAGAATTTAATTTATCAATTAGGATTGTGCTCTGCGTGAAATAATATCATGAAATCAAGATTCGAAAGACACATGGCGCCGTTTATTTTTTTTCTTTTCCTCTGAAACTGTTTAAATACATCTTATTTTCGGGATGAAAAGCACCTCTGTTTCTGGTCACCTGACAACGTGGATTGAAAGAGTTTCAGAATAATCGGTCCAGTAGTTTAGATTGAAAAGGTAACAAATAAAACTTTCGCGTTTATAATTTTGATGTACAAATATAAGTATGAGTAATATATGTATTTTATTATATAAAAATATAAAATACTAAATTAAAATAAAACTATCTATCTATTCTTAACATTTATATAAATAAAAGTTAAGAATAGATTGATGTTATGGTAATTGCCTTTTTAACCGACTTCAAAAAAAGGAGGAGGTTATCAATTCGACTGTATTTTTTTTTTTTTTTTTTATGTTTGTTACCTCAAAACTTGCGACTGGGTGAACCGATTTTCGAAAGCTGGTGCTTCCCGTGTGGTCCCATTGTCACCATTTTAGGATCTGATGATTGGATCTTGGAGAAATCGAGGGCAACCCTCAAATTTTATTAGCTGACACATAGTTTTTCGCAAATCTTATGAAGTAATTCAAGTACTTGCGTATAGAAATCATCATCTCATGTAGCTGAGCTGATGATGGAAGGTACAACTCCTCAAGTAAGAAAATTATGTTCGTGTTCGCATATCTCCGGAACTACAAGTCCGATTTAAGTAATTCTTTTTTTGTTGTACTAGGTATCGTTCAACTTAGGGAATACTGCAAATTTCATCAAAATCGGTTCAGTAGTTTTTGAGATAGAATGAATGCAAGAGATGTTAACGATGTTATTACCGGTGCTACGGATTACGAAATTCTAGTGCACATGTAAGAAAATTATGTATTTGACAAGAATGTTGGTTGAATATTTAAACTGAAAAGAGTAAAATAAAAACTTTTTCTAAAAAAAATGTGACTGCCTTCAAAAATAACCACAAAAAGGGGAAAATAACCTACAAAACTTTTCTTTCGGAAGTCGGTGGCAAAAAAGACAATGAAATTAATAAAAAAAGTCACCGACTTCCGAAAGAAAAGTTTTGTAGGTTATTTTACCCTTTTTTGTGGTTGTTTTTGAAGGCGGTCACATTTTTTTTAGAAAAAGTTTTTTTGTGAAGTAAACAGATTGACCGTGCATAAGGTGGCTAGGTCTTTCTGTTCAAGCTATATGTTTATTACTTTTTTTTTTGTAGTATTAATTTTAAATGCAGACAAATATTAATAGGTAGATATACATGTACGAGTATATTATACTACTTAATTGACAGTGACGGAAAATTCAAATGGTGGTTTAGCTAAGGAATTAGCATTGCCATTCAACGTGGCAATGCTGACAGTCTTCTGGGCACGTTCATGATGACAACGATGCGGAGGAGTTTTTTTAGAGCACGCTTAAGTGTCTTATTATTTTTTGTGTTTGTTTTTAAATAACACATTTAGTTTTAACTAAGTTCTTTTACAAAATAATAAAAATAAATGTTAGTTAGTTAAAATATTTGTCCTGTTTTAGTTTTATTTCATCAGGCTTGTTTCCCTCAGGGGTGAGACAATGGGCCTTCAGTTAAAAAAGGTTATACCAGCTATATCGAAGTCCGATAATTATAATGTATAAGAACTATTAGAAATAAGATATGGAAGTACCTTCATGTTATAAGTACGGAGATAATGTCATGAAATATTTGGAAGGAACGGAGTAATATCTGAAATGAAAGTTCTGTTGAAAACTAGGTTGCTAAAAGGAAAACAAAATGGTTGAGACATTCGTATTGAGTCTAAAACATCTGCATTTTATTAATGATAAGAATGAACCTGAACGTCAAGTAGGTACAGGTAGAATTAAAAATCATCAACACTATACGTACGTAAATATTTAACCACATCAACAAAATTTTAAAGATATCTCTGGCTATAAGAGTAGAGAAAGACCAGCGAAGCGATGCCACGACTTGCCTTGACTTGCCACGATGATTCAATATATTTTCGGTTCAGCCGTTTTGATGTGAAAACAGAACGTACTTACATACACACTTTTATAATATAAGTAGGATTGCGACACTGGAGATAAAATAGTAGAAGCAGGAACTGCATCTAAAGAGGTATTTTAACACTTTCACTGTCCGCGCAGCAGACACAATAGCTAAACAATGGTCGTGAGTCACTTGTGATTCATCGGACAGGGAAGTGGTTAAGGTCTCATGTTCTAGAACCAGCTTTAACCGATTTGTTAGTTTCGTTTCAGAGATCACACTACTGTTATATTGCATAAGGGACAAACCCATTAAACAGTAAGTTTAATGAGTTAAAACCACAGTCCTTGTACCATACTCTGACCCTGACAAACCACAAGTGTCTATGATGTTTTTACAACACAAAAATAATGACATTTTCGTTATGGTCACCGCAGCTACGGTCAAAAAGTTATGTACTTTTGCATCGTATAAAAACAAAATCTCTAATAATTTCTGGTTATTTTAGACAAAGGTCAAATGCAATTACACTCATTATATTATGTGTCTCAAATTGATGCGAACTTGACATTCTTTTTTTAAGAAAATTGCATAGTCTTGTGGTCCAAAGGTTATAGTTTAAGGAAAGATTATAAAATTGAAAAAAAAGGTCAAGTGTGACTTGATAGCTAAAATATCTTCGAACTAAGCTAGGTTTAGGTCATTTAGATTTAAAATTAATCAAAACTACTAACTAGCTTTTTGTGTATTTTTGTAGTAGTGAAATATATGCTCTAACATAGAGATTTAGATATCACAGAGAGAGTGCTTAGTGGTCTAATTGCTTGATCAATTTATTTCCCAATCAATTTAAGAGGATAGACATTATTTTCTACAGTATCTATTTTCCCACTGCTTTGCAAAGAACTTCCGAATTCCTTACACGAACCCTTGCAGCTTTAAACCACACATCGCATGCAATAAATCCATGAAATTAATTAAAATATTTTGTTCCGTTACATGAAAGTAGGAGCACTAATCAATAAAAATTGTAAATAAATTCGACCATTTTTTCGTGCCGCTATCACAAATGAATTATAATCATATTGAAATAAATCGTCACCACTCGACAGCTTGAGCTTTTTTCAGGTATATGAAATAATATAGTGAAGGTTTCCTAAAATAATAATTAAAAATACAACAAAGAATTTCACATTATTCTTATCGTCAGTCTACCTTTTCATATCTTTGATGAATTAACTTTGTGACGAATTAGCACATCAACCGACTTCGAAGTGTCAAATGTATTTAATAGATTTTCAACCTCATCACAATAGAGGAAGGTTAATGTTTGATTGGTAAAATTTTACAGATGGGGGTAGGTTGACCAGGGCCCTGTTTCATAAAGCTTTACAATTCGACATTTATGTCAAAAAATGAATAAGTAGAAATGTCGCGCTTGTTCTGTTTCATAAAGGTGACAAATATGACAAAAAACGACTGCTGCAACAGGCGTCTGTAAGCAACAACTCAATGAAATCACATTACAATCATACGCTTTTTCAGTTTAGAAATTCATAAAATATATCTCCTAGATGTGGGTGGAGCGAAATTGTCACACTTGACTGACAAATACCCACCCATTCCATTCAGTTGGCCTTTGCGTTCTAGTGCGGAGGTAACCTGCTAACCCAGTTTCAGGAACCAGCCCCTGCAGTATCGACAAAAGACAGCGACAAAAATCGGTCGCTAAGTCGTATTGTTGTCAAATTCCTTTGATAGACTTTCAACTTTATTTCAAAAGCATAAGGCTGAAATTCTATTAACGATTAGACTTAACGAGCGATTTTTGTCGAGACCGCAGGGCCAGGTTATACGATACTATAGAATGATTTTCGACCTTCGCTCAACGAAGCCATCAACAGGGAAATTATACTGAGAAGAAAAGTCGGAAAAACATCAATGACTGTGTACAGTAAGTACTTCAAGATGTAATCAACATAATTATAATTTAATCATTTCCAGCCAGTAAGATTCCGCACTGAAAAACAAAGGTCAATTCGGACTATGGAAATCCCTTGGAAATTCGTCATCTTATGATGGGAATTACGTCTTCAATTAATTATTTATTATTGTCCACAACAAACTGGTTATGATATAAAATGACGGATCGCATTTAAACGCAATGATACTACATTTGTTGACGTGTTTTTGTATACTTCGTCAAGTTCAGGAAATGTAGGTACTATGTAGTTTTGTATTTGTTAGGTATCGAAGATTATTTTAAGACTTCTTAGCGGAAAGAAAAAACCGACTAGGAATAGGGCTCGAACCTGCGTCCTTCTGTACAAGTAGTCCAGAATTAGTTATCAACTAGGCTATTGGAGTACTACTTAGCGTGGTCGAGTCTTTCGTTTCATTGGAACGTATTTCTCTATTTAAATTAAATAATCAAAATCAAGTATTTTTATTTCACATAGGCCCATGAAAAACGTCGACAACAGGTGATTGGTTCGGGCTGGTCGATTCCATGGAGAAGAACCGGCAGGAAACTCCATGGCATAACATTAAGGTATTAAAACATCTATTAATGGACTTCTTTCAAAGGTTGCGAAATGTAGTTGAAAACCAAGCAAAACGTGTTCTACGCGGCTACGCATTTTTCGTAGGCGCGTCGTAGCACTCTGACTACGGGAACCGGCTCCAACTAAATTTTCGGTGACTGATTAAAACGCGTAACTTTTCTTGGCACTTTTTGTTGTGATTGAATGTTTATTCGAATAATAAATCTGTCAAATACATACCTTCCAAACCCGATCTGAGAAATTAAAATAGGGATATTGAATTAATATTGTGAAATACATAATCCTACCATAAATCTTACCATAAAAATTACATATTCTTTTGTTATCGTTCTCAACCACTTATATGAAAAAAAAAACCACGACGGCTCTGTGGTTTCCCGTGGAAAAATACAGTTATTAAAATAAAACCGGTACTTATAGTTTTCCTAGTAATAATAGCTTTATTAGGCAAAACAACAACGATTTTTATTTATTTGTTTCATCTCCACAGCAAACATAGTTGCATAATGATGTTGTGAATGACTACATTGATCATAATTAATAAATAATATGAAGGTAACGTGTAAAATTACGAGTATTACACTGCACAATGAAATGTAATGATATTTATATACGTAACTATTTTTTTGACATTGTAAACGTCTTATTATAAACTAGTTAAGGCCTGTGCCTGATTATACTCTGAAAAGAAACAGCCGTAGCCAACTGAAAGGTCACTGTTTCGGGTTCGCGGTACCGTCTTATTATGTAACGGTGACCCTGGAATGTAAAGCGCTATTGAAGAATCACAGTGGATTTCAGCCAGAGTCTAAAAGAGTCTCCCGCCCCAGACGGGAATGGCGGAACTATCAGACTTATTTGATGATTTAACCACGCTAAAAAAGTGAGGTCACTGTCTCTTTTAAAGTCGAGACACTAATTTGGTCAAATCTTGTGACCACTGAGTGAACAGGTCTTGAGTGAACCTGTTCAGTCAGTTTCAGCAGTCACTAAACGTGGTTAATCCGGAATTATTTCTATGCAAGTGTACATCGCTGAATATTACTATGCACACAGACAAAGCCTCGTGTCATCGTCTCAAATCAGATCGGGTTTATTCGGAGCAATGCACCATGCAAGTGCAATGAACTTTAGTGCAAAGTGACGTCAACAAATGCTTTGTCTAAAATTAGTATTTTGTTTGCAACTGTTATTTAATTTCGTGTTAGCAATAAACGATTATGTAGATATCTGCTAATATTTATATCTGATCCACCAAGAAAATCTGTATATATAAAAGAACAGGGGTTTTTCTTTTGACTCGACTACAGCCGAAACCGCTTAACGCAGAAACTTGAATTTTGGACAGCATTTGCAGTCGACAACCATGTAGATTGGCATTTAACGGGATTTTACGAAAATCCTCCTCTAAGGGGGTGAAAAGGGCTGAAAATTTTGTATGAAAAATCTTATTCCTTGGGTTATAAACTTGAAGACCACGAATAAGAACACCAGTAAATAAACCAAGATTAGTACCACATTTTTTTCGAAACTACTCTCCATTGGTAATCTAGACGATGTTAAAATTTGTATGGGAAAATCATAACGCGTGAGCCAATGAATTTGAAAATCAGTATTTATATACTAGATAAGAATTAATGAATCACGTGTTTTTGGATTTCTCGAAAATCACCCCCCAAGTTGGTGAAAAGGGGTATTCAAGTTTTAAAGGGAGGATCAAATCAAATCATTTTATTCGTGTAACATAGGTAGTAATTAATACAGTTCTTATAATTAGTTCTTAGACCGCTATGTTATGCCAAGAGGCGTACAAATATGGTTGCATGCGAGTTGTGACAATATTAGAATAAGGATAATTATAATTATTTATCATGCAAAAGCTAAATATGAATAGAATGTCAAAAAATTAAATGTCACATTATGGAATAATTTGTCAATGTTATAAATTTACAATAGAGAGTTAGGGTCACAATTTTAGATAACAAATTATTTACTTAATATTAATTTTACAATTTGGGATAGTTAAAAATTATCATTTACGAATTCGTCCAGTGCATAATAGCATTTCTGAAGTAGCAGCTGGTGTAGGGTACTTTTAAATTTCTTTAAAAGTATCCTATAGAGGATATTAAACCACTAAACGTAGAACTCTGAATTTTTGATGGTAGTTGTAATTTATAATGTAGGTGAGCATTAAGAAAGGATTTTGCGAAACTCTACCTCTAAGAGGGTGAAAAGGGGTGAAAACGTTTCTATAAAAAATCTTATTTCTTGGGTTTATAAACTTGAAACTTGGTACGAATATGAGTATAAGTAAATAATAAAGATGGACATTATTCTTTTTTCAAAACTACCCTCCATTTTTGTGTTTTTCTAAAATCACCCCCTAAATTGGTGAAAAGAGTAATTAAGTTTAAAAAAGGGAAGGATTTTACAGCTTGCTTCGATGAACTCAAAACTGGGCATAAAGTATCTCTCAATCGAATAAAAGATGCGTAATGACCCCTAGCGGGGTGAAAATCGTAAAATCAGTTGTCTTCTACGATTGATTGTTTGTTTGTAAGTATAAGGAGGGGTGAGCGGGAATTAATATAACTAAGTTCAAAGTTAGAAACACGCGCAGACGAAGTCGCGAGCAAAGTGCTAGTAATAAATAAGAAGATGAATACCTATATTGAACTCTCTAGTATCACCAAAACCAAAATCACGTCAACTAGGTATCGACTGTCAGGGTTGCCGAGGCAAAAATCTAAAACCCAACAAGTTCGAAACGCACTGAAATAGTTTTGGAACACCTTGTACTATAGAAGTATTAGTATATCACAGGATTCTATGGAATGGAAATAAAATTAACTAAGAAATGCTGTAAATCTTTTCGGTAGGTACTATACGAGCCGAACTGAACTACGAATTACCGTGACCCCGAAACGTAAAGGGCTATTGAAGGACACCGTGGATTTTAGTCAGTACGAGTTTGACAGTCCCTCCCGCCCTGTCCTGGGTGGGAGGACTCATTTGACGATTTCACCACGCTAAAAAGAAAGTACTACGAGTATGTTGCCCATAATTTGAGCGGTTGTATTACCCCTCTTTGATGAGTGGTAGTAAAGGCGAGGGTCACAGGTCCTCACTGGACACAGGAGTTTGGGGAGGTTCCTGTGTCTGATTGGGCGGGAAGAAACGCCTAGGTCTCGCCTTTATGAGGATCGTCCGGAGGCCGCGGTCGAGCATTATGTTGCAGGTTTGCCCCGCTTGGGCAGAACACCGCCGTGGGACGAGCAATAATCACCTATAATGTTATATGCACAACAGTTTTTTTTCGATTATCTAGGTGATGATAACGTTATTTACTAATTAACAGACTAGTCCAAAACGATAACTGTTCAAAAAGATTAATTGCAGTTAGACTTGCTTGACAGCTAAACTGTATTTTAAAATTTTTACGGTACACTTTTGTGTGTTGAATCAAAATTTCCTTGACGTCAATGCTTTTTTATAACGGTGCAATGACTGAAGAAAAACATCGGTACATGATTACAGTTTTTTTGTTGGTACTTAGTTCACTAGTAAACAAAGGTTTTCCTAGCGGTTGTTTGATTCAATCATCAACGAACGCTACGTCGTAAAACCCACTATACTTTATATAAACAATCAACATTATTCTTAATCACTGACAGTAAAAGCTTAGCTTAAAATCCCACTGCGAGGATCGTTTTCGTGAAGACTCGGCGGACAGTCCTGTACCGTATGCTCCACCGTGTCCTCCGGGCGATCCTCGCAGTAGCGACACCCAGGCGTTTCTTCCTGCCCGATCAGACACACCTCTCGCTTCTCCATCCACTCTTCAAAGAGGGGTCATACTACCGCTCAAATTATGGCCAATATACTCGTAGTGCCTTTATTTTCAGCTTAGTAAAATCATGAAATGAGTCCTGACTCGTACTGACTAAAATCCACGGTGTTTTTCAATAGCCTGTACCGTATGCTCCACCGTGTCCTCTGGTGGATTCTTGCAGTGGTAACCCAGTCGGTTCTTATTTCTTTATCTACATAGGTACCCCCCGAAACTTCCGTGTCCGTTGAGGACATGCGTCAGGCGATAGCATGGGGCAAACTTAACAAAACAAATGAAATAAAACTGAGGCTAAGTTATTGAAAATTTAGATATTGTACTTATCGTGGAAAGTAAACTTGAGTTTAGGTAATGTTTTATTAATGAGCAGTAACTCAACTAAAATTGTATCGTGTTTTACTGGTTTACCAAAACAAAGAAATATAACATGCTATAGATATCGATAAACCATTCTGCACGGCATTTCCTTTCACACACGTGAAGGTATAAAATTCCTGCAGTTAAAATGCACGGCGTAAAGCCGCTGGCGCTGTTAGATCAAAGAACGATAAACCGATATATTTGAATACCGGTTTTAGGGGCAGAGGTTCTAAGGCTTAACCTTTCATGTAGATACGTTCCTTTAAAGGTAATGTTTCTTAACGTAGCATAAGCAGATTTAGTTGAAATCAGTAAGAAAACCGGTGATCAAGTTTGAACTGTTAATAAAGGTTAAAAAAAATATCTTGATGAAGCCTTTACAGTATTTGATGAAATTAAGACGTGAATGATGATCATGATTATTCCTTCAAAAATGACATGAAGGAAAAGATAACGTTGACAGGAAAAATTATAGATATTTTTTTTTAAAGATTCCTTCACTCTAGGAATTTTCCTTGTGTCGTGGCTGTGTTAAGATTAAAAATCACATACACAAACAGCTAGACTCGGAACTATAACCGTGGATCATAGAAATCTTTGCTCCTTGGTTGAATGGAACACGTAATACGCACAGCACAAAAATGGCATTTATTAATAAAGGTAAAATTAATCCAACTGGACAAAATCTTTCAAAAATTATTTTATTAATATGATAAATAATTTTCTTCTTTGTCTACAAGTTGTACCTACATGTTATAATTTGTACGACAACAAAAGCATTTGGTATGATTAACCACATGTTTCACAAGTACGTCAACCTTGCACGAAAGGACAACAGATTTCATATAGAGATAAAAATAATCACGAAAATTCGTATTAAACATGAATGGACGAGATTTGCACGTGTGATTAGACGGGACCATTGAATATTAAGTAAATGGAGTGGTCATTTAGCCCGGTTTCTAGGGCATCAAAATCTGTCATAGCAATTAACCTACAGGTAAGGGTTCCTTACAATTCGTTTAGTGCCGTTGAAAGCTGAATTGAAAGCGATTTGCAACAGAATTTCCGTATAACTTTTCTACTGGAATTAAGAGAAGCGCATAATAGCTGCATAATTTGATCTTCGCATTGTAAAGGCAAAAGTACATGGCCCACAGATGTCTGACTTATAATAATAATTTTAAACGCTAATAAAAACTTCTTTTCTCGTATTAAGTTCCAGAAAAAAATCAGTGGCTTTTTTAGATTTTTTATTTTAACTGTTACTTATAAATGAAAGAAATTGTAGAAGAAGACTCTCCATTTATTCATTACTCCGGAAAGTGGAAATTTTAGCTCTTTTTAAAATAATAATAATTGTGTTTTGACAATCCTTTGTCTCTGGTCTTTTCCGTCATAGTAACTTCATTATGTTTACAATAAAATAATATATAAATAAGTATCTTATTTCTTACTTATTATTATGAGACAATTCAATTGGTATACGAAAATAAGTTTAAAGGAAGTCTGTTCTTAATTAAAGGCCTTTGAACCTAAAATATGAAACAAAGACGGAACCATTTAAAAATGATGACACTGAACTTTTATTCTAAGGTTATTTCAGGTTAAAAACGTAATTAGGTGTTACAGACTACTGTAAGACGTTTCGAGAGCGAGTGGTAACGACCCCAACTTATGTATATCGTGAATCAAGGGTCAGACACTTTTCTTTGTGAAAATGTTTTGATTTGTGGGATTAGTCTTGAAGCTTATATGACTTTTGATAGAGCAAGCTCATCCATAAATAACTGAAAGTCTAATACATTGTCGGAACACTGTAAAACTTGTAGGGCGTCGGATTTCGATAGCTTTCAAAATGTATAAGGACAATAATAGTAAGAAGATTGGGTTTTAATGGACGACTCGCTGTCCGACCATGGACTATGCCCGGGTCGACGGCGCATTGTGTTCCATGCGCGCCTCAAAGAGTGTCAGCACGATGACGGGGGTCCCCCTAGAAGACCAGAGCCTGTTGGGGTCCCGGGACTAACGAATTTGCCGTGACCCAGGAACGTAAAAGGCTATTGAACGGTACCGTGTATTTTAGGATAATGAAATTTCCACTTTTAAAAAAAGTTATAGGTTTAAAAGAAACCTTCGTCCACCAGTAAAATGCTTCATGGGTGATCATTTAGAAAAAAAATCAAAAAAAAGGTTAATTTTAAGGTTAAAATTAATCCAGGCAGAAAATTATTAAATTTAACAAAATATATTAAATGAACAAAATTATGATTGCTCAGTAGAACTTATGTAGTTTAGTTAAAAAAAAGAACACGAGTAACAAGAAGTTTCTAGATCACACAGTTTGGGCTGTAAATGTACTTGTACTCGTAAATATAACTAGGTAAAATAAACGACCTGTGAAGTAATAATACAAGGCATGATAGTACTAATAGGCGTAATAAAGCTAAGTAATCTAAGCGGTGATTAAGTCACTGTAATTAAGCCTTCAGGCGAGTTACTGCTCATTAATAAACGGAATAAAAAAGACCATTTTTGTTACCTTGGAAACTTATCAAGGTGTCACCTCTGACCTACAGGGGTCAGAAATTTATCGTAAACTAAAAGATTGTCGAATAAAAGAATACGAAGAACATAAAAGGGTTTATTTTAAATTAGGTGCTAATTGAAATAATAAAAGTTGTTACATCAAAGGATTTTTAATAAGTGTCATAGGTCAGCTCTTATGGTACAATCGACAAAGTGGAATCATGACAACAAATCGTTTGAATCCGTCAAAATTGACAAAGATCAAAGTCGTTACCATGGATATGTATGTTTACGCGAATGTGGACCTAATTGTATTTGAATGTTTGTAGGAAAATAACCTTATGGTGGGTCATAATTCCACTGGGTCGATTGTACATCATCATCATCATCCAACATCCAATACCACAAAAACTTGTCTAAAAAAATGAAGAAAAAAAATAAGGCCCGTTTGCAGTCACACTTTTTTTTAGACAAGTGTTCAACAGAAGTTTTTGTAGTAAGGCTGTTAGTTTTTGACTAAGGTGCACCAAATGCGGGCGGGGCGGATTGAGCGGAAATCTAGTTTACTTCGTGACCCGCCACCCGCTCCCGCTGCCCGATCCGCGCCACTGTAATTGCACTCACTAACCCGCGCAAGTGCCTCAACATGCTCAAGCTACATGCGCCGTGTACACGCACCACGCGGGTAACTTGATCAAGAAGCTTGCACATGTTACTCTCGCGGGTAAGCCGCACCTTTACTTGCGCGGGTTTCATGCGGCGTGTACAAACACCCTTAGGATCCGTCAGCTTACAAGATTTTACATACTTAATTAAAACAACACAACGCTGGATCTTCATAATGTGGTATATTGGAAACTTCTTTGGTCAGCTGTCTCTGTGCTAACGCGCTTATTTATAATAATTATACTGTCTGTTAAAAATCAATAAACGATTTTACGAAATAACAAGACTTGTAGAACTAGAACCTATTTCTAAAGAATAATCTGCCAAATAAAAAATAAATAAAACAAAATATTCAAAATTCAAAAATATTCCAAGGACAAAACTATAAAACCATACCCACACGCTCGGAAGCGATCGTCACGCGCCGCGGTCATTCGGATCTCGCTCCCTATCGCCACAATTCACTTAGCTTGGATATATCTAGAAAGGTAAGGTTGCAACATTGTGGACGGTTGCAAAACGCTCGATTCCGATGTCGTGGTGCCGGCTACCGGCCTGTGGAATGTTGTGTGATGGATTCTAGTAACCATTTGAGTTAAGGCCTTATTATAAGGACGTTAGATTCAAAATATATCACCTTTTTATCCAGAAATTGAAAAGAAAAAGAAAAAAAAAGATTTATTGGGACACACAGGACAAAACAAACAAAATTACATGAATAAAAGCAACAGAGAAAAACAAAAATTAGTATAAGAAAAACAAACGTTTAAAAGGTTCAACAAAACATAAAACAATTTAGTCCTGTGCGAGGCCAAAAGGCTCCTACCTCAGCAATTGCTGCGACATTTAACTGTCACAGCGCTGGTTTTCTGGTAGGGCCCAAAGTGAAGTCACGGAAATTGGTGGTTCCCGCTAAAGATCAACAATTAATTTACTAACGATTTTTTTGATCGAATCATGAAATGAGTCCTCCCAGCCAGGCAGTTTGAATAATGCCCAGCCATAACGGGCCAAGCAATTAATGGCACACCCCGACTCGGATAATTTAGCCATCCTCTTCGTGGTTATTTTTTTTTAAATCACCAGAAGTAGGAGCCCCGCGATGCGGGGCTCCGTCGACCTTTTGAAGAACTAGTTTATTATTCACATTAATCTTGTCCCATATTAACATCTTTACACCTGGCAACTTATTTGATTTCAGAATGATCGATTCAGTGGATTTGGCATTAAAGGTAACAAACAAACTTATTTTTGCATTTACCTACAATATTAGTTAGGGTTGTGAGCTAAGACGTAGTTCCCATATTAATTCTTTTAAATTATTATTTCCAATATGACAACATGATTTATTATTTTATTCCTTATTATGTCATAGGCATCACGGAAATGGATATTTATACTGTGGCTATATTTAGGTTAAAGGCGAATATTTTGTGGTTGAAAATGAATAGCTACTCGTACTAATAATTTTATTAATTTTGTCCTTGCGTTTCCGGGAGATTATTTAAGTCTTGTTATGTTATTCCTTATAACATAAATAGAAAGAGAATACTATTTATTTTATTTAGGCACACCTCTGGCCAACCCTTTGGGGATTACAAGCGTAATGTTAGGTTATGTTTAATTGCTTGAAATTGTTAGTTCTAGCAATGTTTATGATTATTTTGTGTCTCTCAGCACTTTCAGAAATCAACTAAATCTATGAAAATGGCGATTCTTCGAATTTGTGTAACTTGGCCGAAGGCAAATTGTACAATTTTTGTGCCATAATACCTATTGATCAAAATGACTACTACTAACTATAGGTACTTTTTTTTTCTTTTGCCTGCTCTTCCAGAAAAGGCCCCAAAAAATTATATTATCCTTTTTGTCACAAATTCAAGATGCGATGGTTTCCTTCAACGCACACAAAGTAATGCGCACTTAGTTCTAGTAACTACTCGGTCACATCGTTCGTCGGGGTTATAACACTCACTTAATTTTTTTAATTATTAAGCTTAGTTTTTAGTTTTTAACACTCGTATGTGTTGAATCTGCAAAATATACTTCAAGCAATCATTTCTGTTTTCTAAATGGTTTTTTTTTTTGTATTCTTTGAATTGTCAGAGAAAGATTTAAAAGAAAATTCCAGAGTACGTCAAATATGAAACCTTGCGAAGAAAAACCAACCAAAATTCCGAACTGAGACGCATCACGTCACCACCAATAAAAAATAAATTGAACGATCATTAATAAATTTTTAAACTCTTATTTTGATCCAAGTAATTTAATCTCCTTCTAAGGTGTTGCCCTTGATATATTATGATGGATGACTATATTTTATAGCCTGTGGCTTTAGGTATAGCTATTTCCAAAATTGAATGTATTAATATAATCAGATGATTAACAAACCTAAAAGTGAAGCCTAGTATTTAAATATTGATGCATGTGTAACATTTTTTTAAGCTCGATGAAAAGTAGCAGCGTTTTTAGAAAACTAAAAATAAACCAGCATAAAGTTCTTTCGGCTCACAAGCGAAGTTTAATCACAATAACTGTCAAACAGGATTTTCTTAACAATCGCATAAACAAAAAGAACTATGAAGTAAATCCTTCTTCGAATAAACTAGTTTCTTGAAACCGTAAAAAATATCAGCGCAGTTCCGTGTCTCAATAATATATTACATAAATAAATTATGGAGACAAAAAGTGCTACAAGAATGTTAATTGATTTATAATATTATTATGTCATGGGTGAATCCCTTTTTTTTTGTTAGGTCGCAAGGTCAAAAAATTTTATTATAAAAAAAACATAAACCCGTTTTGTCCATGGTAATGTGAGATAGGAGCTGGTTTTAAATAATTATAAAAATTAACATAAAAAACACAGTGTACCGGCACTCAAAAAAACAATAAAAAAGAAGAAAAATCTAAAGAAGTGAGCTACGACTGACTGGATGTGAAATGAAGTCTCAATATATAAGACTGCAGAGTACAGCGAGCGTCAAGATGTGGTTGAAATCACCTACGCTTTCAAGGGTTTTTTTTACTTACTTGATAAAATCATCTAATGAGTCTTCCCACACAAGGCAGGGCGGGAGGGGACTTTCAGAGTTACTGGTACTGATAGCCTACATCATCCCACAGCTGGGCAAAGGCCTCTCCCCATGACTTCCAATTTTCACGATCCAGGGCCAAAGTGGACCACTGGCCATCGGTTTTATCAAGCTCGTCCCGCCATATTCTTCGAGGTCTTCCGCGACGCCTTCTGGCTGTGTCAGGGCTCCACAAAGTGGTTATTTTGGCCCACAGCTCATTGGGCATGCGGCAGACGTGGACGGCCCAAGCTTAGACTTGTACTGATTAAAATCTCCGGTATCCTTCAATAGCCCTTTACGTTCTCTCTTCTCCTCTCTACACTTTGAGGCGCGCGTGGAACACAACGCGCCTCAAAGAGGAGAGACAAAAAACTGCTGAAAATTGGTCATACCTAAAGGGTTCGAAACGGTTCAAACACTTTTTTTAGAACTCTCCAACTATTATAATGCCACACGCCTATCGGGATTGTCTAATCGTCTAACTATGAAATCAAAACCAAATCGTTTACTTCAAGTAGGCCAGTTACAGGCACTTTTGAATTGTCAAAAGACAAAAGTAAAATAAAATAGTTTAAAAATAGTTACGGTGCTACAGTCCCAGCAACACGACATAAAAACTGTGAATGTACCTACTGTAGATGCCCATTCCAAAGCGTAGTTTTCTATGGAGAAGAACGGGCAAGAAACTCCATGGACACTCTTTTTCAATCGCCAAAAATATAACAAAACCTTTGTAACATCATTCAATGTGATCTTGGAATGCAAAAAACAACTGAAGAAGCAACCCGATTCTTAGCGCCTGTTCAGACACGGCGGGAACCGCGCGATTTCAGAATCGCATGGAAATCGCGTGAGTCTTATTTGTATGAGTTATTAAGCAATCGTTCAGACATAACCGCGCGATTCCCGCGCGGGAAACGCACGTTTCCCGCCGTGTCTGAACAGAGGCTTAGGGTTAGCACCCTAAACGTGCGGGTTACCCGCGCGAGTAAAATGCGCAAGCTACTCGATCAAGCTACCCGCGGGGTGCTTGTACACAGCGCATGTAGCTTGAGCATGTTGAGGCACTTGCGCGGGTTACATGCGCCGTGTACATACAAGCACCCTTAGTTAGTAGTTTGTCAGTTTCTTCTGCTTTGAAAGGTATTTCAAATTGAGTATTTTGTAATTAATTTCAGTATGATACGAATACCTCCACGCACTTTTGAGAAAGAGGGTCCTGACAGTAGACAGGTTTAGATTTTTTCATTCAAACAGAACCCTAAAAACGAACAGATGTTTCTTTGCGTAATAAAAGTAGAATCACTTTGTGCATCTTCAATACGGAACAAACAAATAATTGCAGGTTCAAAAATACAAAGGTCAAGGAACTTTCAAATAATAGACAGGAGATTCTATCGAACTATTTTAAAGTTACACAACGATTTCTTCTATGGTTATATTTTATAAAGTAAGGTCAGAATGTTTTAGTATAGCTTGAATTTATTAATGTTCGGTTATAGATTGCAACACTGATAGTTGGAACAGGTATTAGGCACGCCTACGAAGAATGTGGATACGTACAACTCGTTGACGTCCTTCAGACAACCTTTACGAGTAGGGGATTGGGCGTTCTTATATTTTGCCTGAAGATATTTGATAGTAGGTTTATGGTAATCTATGTTTGGAAATATTTTTAAGAAACTGGATAAGACCTATGAAATAAAACAAGTTTTACTATGTCACTAACTTTGTTATCCCTCTTGTTTAACTTGATACGATATCGAGCGAAGCGAGCTCTGCATTTGGGGCAACCCGACACGGAATGGACCCAAAAATGAACCAATATGTAATAGAAACCAGGGAAGCTATATTTTTTATATTACTGCTTTATCGGGACATGGCCAACCACCCCGTGTCGATGCCGAGCTCGCTACTCGGTAATGCAATTTTTCCCATCTAATCCGTAGACGGGGCAGGGCCAGCGGCTGGAATGAAATGAAACCAACCCAGACAAAGATGACTCCAAAGGTAGTAAACGTAGCAGTGACATTTTTCAAATAACCATGACAAGTTATTGCGTCAATCAACAAGATTAAACACGCCGATTTACCAATGAAAACGCCAGAAAAAGCATGAATCAGCTACATCTCACGCGTGTTGCATCAGTGAAGGAAAAACTGATTGGTTTTGCGCTGTTACCCACTTGCAACCTCCACTAGTGCACTACAAGTATTGCAATGTTACTATTAGATAGTACTTGAAATGGTAGCTTAAAATGACTCGCTTTGGTGTTGCGAAGTCTTATGCAGGTGGTGATTTAGATTACCGTCGTAAGAGGCAACCATGAGGGTAATAGAACGCAAATAGATAAACATTGGATTGATTAATGTACAATTGTGTATTGATAGTACCCAATAATGCTTTTTGGCACTTTTAGACGACAACGCGATTGACTCCTGCGCTTGCGAATCATGGGTCCGATTCAAGCATGGAACATGCATGACTCACAATTAGTTGTTTCGAGCCTGGCTGTTAGTCTATGTAAGATTAAATGTTTGCAAATGTATTCACAATACAGCAGAAATTCTTGAACGGAACAAAGTTAAAAAAAAGAAATTGATAAAAACGATATTAGCATTTTTATATCCCCATGAATAAATCCCGATTATTATCGCTTGACCACCAAATTAACAATAAACCAATATTAAAAAATTAGGTATCTAAACGTCATTTAAACCCATAATCATTATCAGTCTTTGTCATTTATAATAAAGCAACCTAATCAAAAATACAGCACATTCGACAACTTCCAAGAACAAAGACCCACCACAGCCTACATACATCTCAACTACAGAGTTTTCAAATTAATTGTCGTTCACATCTGGCCACATTATTTATAAACTGGGTCAAGGTTGTACGTACACGCCAACATAATTCTTTGCTATGTCCGTCCGTCCGTTTCGTCACGGTGACAGAGTTCAGCACGCATGTTTTGTGATGACAAGACATGCGTCACGAATTTTGTTCAGATATTGTAGGTACCCTTAGCACGAATTTTCACTCCTGTACTTTACAGTATTTACAGCGTTTCTTGTATGAAAAAATGGAATAGCGCCTCTGGTGTGCGAAGAAGGAACTAATTTTTTCAATGAAAATTGTCAATTTGAGTTCCAGTTTACTTTACGTCTCAAATACTGAAAACTCGTGCTAAGGGTATTGAATGGTTTTTCTTTTGTTTATTAGCGACCAATATTAAGCCGCGTACAGACATCGCGAGGCGTGCGATACGAATGGTTCGTCTCGCATGCCTCAACCTGAGGCATACAATGGTACATTTATTTTATACGTGCGTCCCGAACGAAACATGCTCAAGCTGAGCAAGCAAACCACCACGCACGGTGTTCGTCGGTATTGGCCTTCATGATGCATGCGCGCAACGCAAACAACACCTGTCCGTCCACACGGAGCGCATGGCTCGTACTGAGTCGGCGTTCGCAACGATCGTATGTCGCGAATGCTCACTGTGAGCACACACGTCCACACAGCCCGAGGCATGCGAGACGAACCATTCGTGTCGCACGCCTCGCGATGTCTGTACGCGGCTTTAAGTTTTTTTCAAAGAGTTGTGATTTGGATATTAATAATTCTAAGCAATAAACCGTGAGCTGTTTTCTTGTATACATGAAAAAAGTGTAAATGTAAAATGATCCTAAGATCAACGCCAATAATGTGGTTTTGCAGTTTTTAGACAGGTGTTCAACATAAATGTTTAACTTTTTGTAGTAAGACGGTGAATGTCTGTTTCAACTTTAACATTGAACTGTGAATATTTTAGGCAAATTGAATATCTTTTCACTTTCACAATATAAAAGTCTAAATGTCTTCATCAAAATGTTATACGAGTAGCTTCATAAATATAAGGCCTAGTTCAGTTCCAAAATTCAAGGCGAGCTTGTTCAACATTTTTAATGACAGCATTTCAAAATAGAATCACCTTAAGGCAGGTGGGTGGGTGCAGACAATTAATTTGCAAACGATCAGACTATCGTACTATCGGCACGAGTTCAAAGGGCAAAGAGAATGTCAGGAGGCCAAAGTCTGGGATCGACTAAGTGGAAGGAGCAGGTGTTCAATCTTAGACAAGTGACTAGATTTTAAATTTACCACAAGTTAGCTGGTAACTTTAATCTATCCCAAAAGCAAAGATAAGACAAAAGTTAGAGCGAGTACATCAAAATGGAATTAAGAGTAACGAAAGTCATAAATTTGTAAATGGATGAATAGGTGTTTATTACTCAATCACTCCAGAACGGCTGGACGGATCATGATGAAATTAGGCTCCGGATAGGTAAGTTGTACACACAGTCCTGCCGGGGTTGCGGACCATACGTATACCGCAACTCACACAAAGGGCTACCGAAGGACACCGTGGATTTTCGTCAGTACAAGTTCGACAGTCCCTCCCGCCCTGCCCGGGGTGGGAGTACTCATTTGATGATTTTGCCACGTAAAAAAAAAGGATACAATTTATCCCAGTCACGGGCGAAGCCACTGGCTGTCAACAGCTAGTGATTTTATTAAACCTTTGAGAATATCATGTAACGTTAAATGAAAATTGCAAAATCGAACTCGAAAAAGCAATGCAACAATGTCCTACAATGCAGTCTATTGTTAAATAATGTGTCTTAATTAAAACCCGTGGGATCTTACGCAACTTAAAAAACTAAGTTAAGTTCATTGTTCAAGTTTACACTCTATCTTGGGGATTTGACTTGACTGACAATGCTGATTCTATGGTAAATCCATACACTAGCGTTCCCGGGAAATGTGGATGAACAGAATTAAAGGATAGACCATTTCCAATTATTTTACCTTCGAGACAAAGTGTGCTATTTTTACGGTCCAAAAGTTAGGCAACGTTCTAGTGTTTAGATAGGCAACGAATGCATAGAAATGGAAATGAATTGTTAATTTTGTTTTGGTTTGCTCTTACGTCAATGTAAGTTAGACTTAGATAATTATGTCTTCATTCATTGATAAACATGAGAGCAAATAATATATTTAATGAAACAATAGGTCATTAATAAAATTATAAAAATTTACACAATACATTACTCTTAACAAATAAATATAAAATCAGTTTTCAACACCTTTCATCTTATTTGAACGAGGGATAACTCCTCTTACATACATGAAAGAGATATTTCAGTAAGAGAAAGAAGTTTGAATAGTAAAGGGAAAGCAGTCAAAAGCAACTTCTCAACATGTGTTGTCACTTAGATATCGATCTAAAAATGGGCCGGAGTTTGGTACCTTCGGTAATTCAATTTTTTTTTTATTGCAATGTATTGTTAACAGGAAAAGCAGGATAAAACGGTAACTGCGCCATCATTTTGTGGTAAACGTATGTATGTTCTCTTATCCGTGGGAGTGCGCTGACTTTTCAGGCGTACACATTAAGGATCAAAATCACCCATCACAAAAAAAAACCTAATTCGGCTTAGTTTTATTAGTCAGTCAGTCTTTCCCAATCCTCATCACGCGAGAAGACTATAAATCATAAGCACACACCTAAAATATCTATTTTTAGTAGAGTGTGCAATCTTCAACATTGACCCCGCCCTTTGGTCCAAGGTCTGAACGACCAAATATTGCGGGTCAGCCTGTCTGTAGATGGTGTTGCGAAAATGTGATGACATAGTGTGATTTGGAGTTTATGACACATATACGTGGATCACACCTGTCATGACAGTTAGGTGGAGGTGACAGTAGTCACGAAAAGCGAAAAGCTGAGCGATGCTTTCAGCATTGCCTAGATTTTTTGTTTATGTACACACATTGAAATGTGCTTATTTAAGTGTCGCCACACATGAGCCACTCGCGACAGCTATAAACGTCGCCACGAGAGGCTAGAAGCGGCTACAGAGGTAGCTGAAGCGCGCGACAGCCATCTGTGGCCGGTGGTCGACACTTGCGGTCGTTGGCTGCTACTTTTTTAATCAATGCATTGGTAAGAGAGAGACGGGTGTGAAATCGCGCGAGTAATGTCGTGTGGCAGCGTTTTGTGGCCCGTCTGCGGGAGCCCAAAGAATTCTTCAAGAAGTATTTGAGGTACAAGATAATGAAAGATAAAAAACAGTAAATCAATGAGAGAAAATTGCTGAACACATCTTCTATTTACAAATTGACAATTTTTTAATGTTCAAGAAAATGAATACCTACCTTATCATCACCAAATCTAAAATGAATGAATTAATGCAATTACAAAATAAAGAAAAACTCATGAAATTAATCAGTTCCAAAATCGTATGAATTATACCCAGAGCTACTCTAGAAATCAAATTGCATAAATAGACGAAATTAAAAATTACCAAGAGGATTTGAATAACTCGTTTCTGTTTGGACACGAAAGGCTAATAGGCATTTCGATAATATTTCTAGATGCCACAGATTATTTTGTAGCAACCAATGAGTTGATGAGAATAATTAAAGCTGAAGAGTTTGTTTCATTGAACGCTCTTATCTCAGGAACTAAAAAGTATTTTTGTGTTGGATAGACCATTTATCGAGGAAGGTTATCCATGTAATAAAATGGTAGGAAAGTCTAAACTGTACATTGTTTTTTTTAGGTATAGGAATACTTGGTGTGTGATGGTGGTATGATCTACAAACTGTCTGTATCTATGTCCAGGATAAGGGGAGGCCTATGTTCAGCAGTGGAAGTCTTACGACTGATATGATGATGATGATGATGTCCGGAATAAACTCAAAGGTACTACATGGATTAACTTTAATTTTGGGATGTATATTATTCAGATTTCAGGTCAACATATTACCAGTTTAGCACGTACGGGGAACGAGCAGTGAACCTTTATTTCTTCAACGCATTCACGCAGACGAAGTCGCGGGCAGCAGCTATAGTTAGCAATATAACATCAAGCTCTGACCATAAGAACCCGAGCAACGGATGAAACCACAGCTAATTCGACATAGCCTATGAAAAGACGAAAACCAAGAACTAGTGCCGCAGGCCTTAGCACGAGCTCTTAATGCGATCCAGTTTTGGCTGTGGGAAAGAGACCGAGCTATGCAAGTCGTGTAGCTCTGTTTCTTCCCCACAGCCAAATCTGGATCGCATTAATGCCGATACCACTGGCCCACCATTGCTCTAAGCTCTCTTTAATCCTTGATAAACAATTGAAATGAATTGGATGCATTTTTCTTTGTTTTTCTCTTTCACCTCCACTAAGTCATTCTCGACAACTATGAAGAATTTATTCATTACACCAAAAGGTCGTTTTTACGTTTTCATTAAGCGATCTCACTTTCTCACAATTATCACATTACAACATAAGCACAAACATCGTGAGGCTAACCTTCAATATTAGCCAAGTGACAAGTGTCTGCTAAGGCTTACGACACACTTGCGACACGCTATCGGACGTTAGACCGGATATCTGTGCGTGTGGACCAGTTTTTTATATACTAGTTTTGTAGGAAAAAGTAGGTAGTGCATAGGAATGATAAGTTTTTGTTGACATTATTTGTTAGTTTGCTTACCCTTTCCAACCGACATAAAATGATCGTGGGTTTATTTTTATTTAGAGCACTGGTGACATTTCATATTCACTAACGTACTTTACATAATGTACTAAAAACCACATTGTTCTTTTAGTGGCCAATTGCATTCAAGGGCCATTGTTGTCTGCCTAGATAGTCTCGTGTCCCCGGTATACATGTGGTATTAGACCATCATCATCATCAATTTATTGAAAGCTCCATGAGGCGCAAACACAGACATTTTTTTGCTAACGTATGTTCTTTTGCTGTGATGCAATTTTAGTATACGTCAAGCCACTCCTAATTTATCGCAGTCCTTATTCAGCTGCTGTTTGTGTACAAACTACTACGGAATTTATACGAGGAACATAATTGCCTTTAGGAAACCCACGCTCATTGTAGGTTCAGCATGAATTTTATTGATTATACCATCATGTAAGTAAATGCTGGAATTAGTGAGTAGGTATTACTTTATGAGAGACTAAAGCTGATCGCACATTTTGTCAGCTCTTCAGCATTTGACATGCCTGTTGGTCTAGTGGTTAGTGACCCTGACTGCTATGCCGGAGGTCGTGGGTTCGATTACCGCCCAAGACAAAATATGTTTGTGTGATGGGCACTATCATTTTTTCTGTGTGTGAGTGTTATTTATCTATATAACATCTAAGTATTTAGAAATAAAAATAAGTATGTTTATCAGTTGTCTAGTACCCATAACACAAGCTCTGCTTAGCTTGGGTCTAGATGGCGTTGTGTGATAGTTGTGGAATATTATTATTATTATTTAAGAATTCTTTGTATTGAATAGGAAAATGCTGCCGCCAACCGAATTTTGAAGCAGAGATTATTTACTGATGACGTCATAAACATGGACCACGTCCAGGTCGATAGCACGTTGTGTTCTACGCGCTTTTCAAAGTGTTGTCAAAATCTGACGGAAGGGGGCAAAGCCTGCCGGGGTCGCGGGACTAACATAATATCAGGGAATCGTGACACTGGAACGTTGATGGCTGTTGAAGGAAAATCGTGGATTTTAGACAGTTCGAGTCTCACAGTTCCTCCGTCCCAATCTGGACTCTCAAAGAATTCATTTGATGATTTTACTAAGCTAAAAAGAAAATTATGTAATGCACAGAGTGTGTACCAGTTAAGTAGCGCTCTGAAGTTTAAAATAAAACCTAAGATAATGTATGTAGTAATAAAAAATATTGAAAGAGTTCGTCTGCAATTGTAGGTAATACAATTTCAGGTTATATAATTGTAGCAACAGAATAGTTATTTTGGTACAGTCATTGTGCAACAAACTAGTGCGATAGTTTCGTTGCAATAATTTCGAAGTGGTGCCACAATGTTTACTAGTCCCAATTTAATAGTGGGCTACGTGATTGTCTAAGCAGGATATGGTGGCCTTAAACGAAATTCTAATTCTCTAAAATCCTAATTATCAAATTTTCATAATTTGTCATGACATGAAATGACTCAGTTAAATTGGAAAGATGAAGCCTTTTATAGAATTGGTAAAATTGAGAATTAGAGTCAGTATACAGCGAGACGTGACGTGACGGAATGATACTGGAAATGTGTTTCTTTACATGTAGTACCTAAGTAAAGTTAGATCATAAGTCACTCTATTGAAATGTGTGCGCAGCGTCGTCGTCGCGTGTACGACTGAATTGGCCTTTAGTCTTTAAAATTTGCCATTTTGAGAATAAGGCGTTTAGAAAATTTGTTATTCTGAAACTTGTTATTTTGTGACTCGGTTGCCATTTTGAGAATTAGTCCTTCTGTGCCTCGCATGCAGAAACAGACCGGGAACCATTACAAAAGTAATAATTTTACAACCCGCGTCGCTTGTTTTTTTTTTAAAACGTTGTCCCACACTGGAAGTTTCTCCTGTATTGTGGGTGCGTTTACAAACATATTCAGATACTCAAATCCGAAACAGCTACTTGTAGATCATAAAATTATTTCTTCAGTGCGGGGATCGAACCGAGCAGTCGATCACTCAGCCAGTCCGCCAATCGTGTTGACAATTGTCTTAAAAAAAAAATTGTACGTCTAACAAAAAAAAGTTCATTGACTGACGCCTACACAGAAATATTAAAAACAGGAGAAGTGGTAAGGGGGCGTGTCGTTGACACCAGGTCCTGAGCGTTTTGGCTAGCTATTGACTTGGACTACTTTATTTTTGTTTCCTTTATTACTCCGACTGTATTGTTTTTCATAAAATACATTGCTCTTTTACAACGATCTCACATTATCACTGAGTGACTGGACCAGCAATGTAAAGCTAACATAACGATACCTCAACAAGCCGTAATGTCGCGTGGTGCGTCCGTAGTAAAGAGCGGGAGTAGTTACCGCCCCTCGCGTGTCGCGACAACACACAATGATAATTGTTAGTGTGAGTAAGTTACACGGAAAAAGAGTACGCTGTGGTTTTAAGAATAAGGTTTATATTTAAATGACTGAGTTATCGATGGCGCGTGTGTGCACTTGTTCGTAGTATTGTTTTGATAGAACTACATATGCAATATTATCGTTATGGTGGGGCTCTTCCGGCTTCACCGGTTTTCTATACATTTTAAACTCCATGCCATATCTCCTTCTTTAAGATATCTGTGGACGCCTACCTTGTCAAATGCGCTGAAATTGGCCATTGTCCTTTCTAAAGTAGCTCAGTTTCTTTCGTCATTCAAGGTTGACTATTACGTTTGTTAAATTATAGTAAATCTGCAGTTTTTTTTACATTAGGCATGTTGCCCGCATCAATAAATTCCAAGTTTGATTAGAGTGTAAGTTAAAATTTTGAAAACTAATGGTCTTTTTCTCTTGTTGAATTGCATTTTTAACGCTTCAAAATTCGAGAGTGAAAATTGCACTTGCTTGGGAAATTTTGCGCCTGAGCCCTATAAAGGTCGCCGGCAGACGCTGGATGCAGGTCGCTTCCAACCGGTATGTGTGGAAGTCAAAAGGGGAGGCCTATGTTCAGCAGTGGACGTCCTACGGCTGAGATGATGATGATGATGTATAAAAATGTGTAAATATCAATTTAATATTTAAAGATTCGATGATGACTTCACTAGAAGCTATTCAGCTTATTATAATTTAGATTGTTTTATAAATTATTATAAATGTAATATTAGAAATAGGTATATAAATCTTACATTTTTTAGACAAAAATAAATAATACTTGTTTGTGTCCGGGTTCGAGAAGCAATCATGTTGTTTGATGCACGCATTAAACAAAAGCTCGTTTATAGCTCATAATACAAGAAATCAAATATGGAACATCAGCTGTTTCTATAAAAAAGGAAGGTAGGTGCACAAGATTTAAATATTGTAGGTACGAATTTTCGTTTATGTATTTTATTACACTATTTTAATTCACGGATTAATGACGATATCGTTAATCTCGCGATATCCCAGTAGCTGTTTCATTGTTTAGTTCCATCATGGAACTACTGGGATTTTTCCCCCAATAGTTCCATGGAACTGGCATTCTGTTTATGCAACATAAAATCGTTAGGAGGCATCTCGTCCACTTTGAAACTGCATTGGGACCAGCTTCATCTTTTCTTATAAGAGGCTACTGGGCCATAAAAATAATGAGCAGCTGACCGTACCAATTGCAGCTACATGTGTACATGTGGTCGTGTGTCCACCGTGTTATTGGACGTATCACGCCGCGCTTGGCGATTAATACCAATAGATTTATTGCGTTGTTAGTTTATAATTATCTTAATTAGCAGTTCGGAATTTTATGATCAAAGAATTATAATTAGGTATGATGAATCAATAACAGCATCAATAAATTACAGATCTATTATGTCAGTCAGTTACAGTATTCAAATAAATAGATTTATGTATTTTTTTAAAATGTTTTTTGATAAAAACAGTAAAACGCATTTAAACTCGGCTGTGGGTCTTGTGACGTCTGAGTGCACAAAAAATATTCATCGACGTGACGCATTATAAATGTCGTAACGTCGAAAAACTAGACTAGAATAATAATTAAATGCTTATAAATATAAATAGAACTGATAAAATATGTGAACAACATATTCAAATTATAGTAAAATGGGCAGCCTTGAATAATTTAAATAAAATAAATAAACATAACTCACGCGCACTTAACACAATTTCAACACTCGCAAACTTTTTCAATACACAAAATAATATTTGTTCACTATGCATAGAACCCGCCCTTAATTATCACTTGCGACCGGCAAGTCCGCGTTAGCACTAACTTACCAAAACGTTACAGAAATGCAACGTGTTACGTAACGTTACGGAGGCAAGAGGTTACAAAATACGACCGCGAAATATTCGCAATTATTTGCAACAGAGTGTTAACAGTTTGGTAATTTTGTCTCAAGATTAATGATTACTTGTTTTTAATTTGTGATTTAGTTGTGACGAGCAGATCCGTGCCTGCTCCACTGGGCGTCGAACATTATTATTTAAAAAAATGGGGCCGTAAGAGGATAGGAAATCCTTAATGTTCCTTTCCAAAAACTTCCAAATTTTCATCATCTTTCTGCCCTTATCCCATTTTACTTGGGGTCGTCGGTGCAACACTTTTTTTTCTTCCGCTCTTCCCTGTCTGACGTCACAGTATCATTTACTTCTTTTTCTTTCATAAATATTATTCCTTAGACAATCCATCGCTATTTTCTTTGGCCTAATAATTTCTAAATACTTATACAAAAAAGTAACCGCAGTTCTCGAGATCGTAATACGATATTTTTGTATTCTAAAATTGTAACACGAACATCCCTTAGGTGGTGATTCAGACCATTTCATGTAGGAACTTTACTGCAGAGTATTTATGAAAGAAATATTTTTTCACTATATGCAGTTTCCACAAGTATGGAGTGATTTTCCACAAGTATGGAGCGATTTTCCACAAGTATGGACCGATTTTCTATGAGACATCCACAATTTCACAATGCGTTACATGATAACCCAAGGCCAATAATAGGCTATAGTTTCCTAAAAAAATGTAATTAGTCCGTCTTTTAGATTATTCAAAAATAAGGGACACTTATTTTTTTATTTGTAAATTAGACCAAAAATGACAAAGATATAGCCTATTAAAGTTACGTGTGACGTCACAATGCGTGGCATTTTTCGCGCGGAGTGACGTCACAGGTAACTTAAATAGGCTATTATCTTTGTTCTTTTTTGTTTAACCGAAAAAAGAAAAAATACGTGTCCAGTATTTTTTTATAAACTAAAATACGGACTAAATAGAATGTAATTATTTTGACCCTGGAAACTACCCTATTGTTTGATTAGAGGTTTATCTCTGATCAAAGAAAAGTCAACGATTAATTAGAGTGTCTAATATTTTAACATATTAATTTCAACTAATAGTTCGAGTTATCTTACCTGGGCACTGAAGTTTCAAATATTTTTGTACAATAGCTTTGAATAGTAGTAAAGTTACAGTTACAGGCGACATAGAAAAAAAAGTAATGTTCGAGAGAAAATCTGATGCAAACTATTACAAAAATCTATCACAAAGTAATTATTTTGTAATGTTCGAGTAACATTTGGTTGATGTAATAACATTGTGCCTGAAATTTGAGCGATGGAAGCGATTTCAATTTCATCAGTGAACTTAAAATACTTTGTGTAACACAAAAGAATTATTGTATCAATAAGAATGATTGTGCATTATTATTATGATAAAGTTTTAATCAAACAGATACATTTGTAATTGCGCATTCATTACAAATCAAGTGCACTTCATTAATTGTTTGATCGTTTGTCTGAGAGATAATCAAGGTCTGTAATGGTACCATTTTATGACGATTAAAATCTTGACTCAACTCATTATGACTTAACTGCAGATTGTCGACCTTTATACACGGCCCCATCGGCAAGATCAAATCGACATGAACAAGCCAAAAGAATTGAAATTCGATTGTGCCGTCAAGTATAACTGTCATACCAATCTACGCCCACACACAGTCAGTTTTAATCGGTAGCGTCATGCCGATTGAATGACAGGAAGGAGAGTTTATGGCTACCGTTACCAAAATCAGAATCATGATACTGAAAAGACAAGAGAAGAAATTCGACAAGTAATAAAAAAAGAAAATTTATCTTTTATTGACGTCACATAACAACCGAGAGTAATGTACTTGAAGCGAAGTCAACAACCAATTTGTGTTCACTATTCACCCTATTCATTATAGTAAAACAGACCTTGAAGGCTGTTACTATGATAGTCACTTGAAACTCAATGTGGCGTTGCCTCACTGAAGTACGCAACAAGGTTTTCTTAGGTTTTCGTAGATAAACATAAATTTTTCGGACGTTGCTGAGCAATTATTTCCAGCCACAGTAGGAGCGGGGTTCCGGACTACGTGTAATGGGAAGCTCGCCGTCTGATTAAGGACCAGGCATGGGTCGAAGACACTTTGTCTCCCAGGTGCGCCTCATAGAGTTTTCGTATCGAAAAGCAAAGACAAGTTTAAATAAAATGTCGTTCAGCGTACATGCTCTTAAAGCTTTGAGCACATTGACGATTGCTGGGATCGCGAAACTGTCTAAACGGGAAAGGGGTGTAAGGAATAAGTTGGATTTTAGTCAGTCGAGTCCGGGACTAACGAATTACCGTGACCCCGCAACGTAAAGGGCTATTGAAGAACACCGTGTATTTTTGTCAGTACGAGTCTGGCAGTCCCTCCCGCTCTGCTCTGGGGTTTGGGGACTATATAATTTGATGATTTTTACCACATAAAAAGCACATTGAAGATTCGCATTGACAGTTCTATTCTCTATCCGGAAGATAAGTATTGACATGCAAACGTGGTTAATTTTATGGTAAGGATGTTAATTGATGATTATGATCAACTAATAACATGGCACAAACGTTAATTTTATTGTTTGTAACTTGTATTGAAATTGTAACTGATCAATTTTCTTATTATATTTGACCTCTCTATTCAATGGCCACAGTTTTTTTAAAGAGTTATAATTTTAAACCGTGTTGCAATGCCAAAGAGTGCATCTTGATTGAATGTTTTAAGAAACAGAAGTAGCTACGTATTTAAAAGCTACTATGTCCGATTATGGAGGAAAACGTAAGTAAATGGCTCATTCAAAAAATAATTATGCAGTATTAGTCCTCTTATAATGACATTTGAAAAATTAATAATGTAATCTGAAGCAGTAAAACGTCGTAAACAAGTGAAATTGTAATAGTGTGAAGTTGAACCATCCTAGTATGTCGCATTCCTTATCCTGCGACCACCATCTTTTAAAGGAGGGGGAGGAAGCTGCAGGTGGTATTTATCTGTCCAAAGCTGTAATAAATAATTTAATTTGTAATTAATTACCTTTGGTCTTGCAACAAGAAGTAAAAAAGTTACGTAATAAAAATTCGAAAAAAAATCTTCTTATTAATTATAGAGTGAACATTTGTTTTATCTTAAAAAAGCATTGTTAAAAGGAACTCGCAGCCACCTTGGTGGTTGCATCTTTTATCTTCATTTGCCCCTCGAAACAACTTCAAAACTATTTATTGCACTAATATAAGCAAGTAAACATCGCGACATATCCACCAGAAGTGTGTGCAATCACTTCCAGATACAGCTAGAGGTTTTATATTGCAATAGTGCATGCATTAGGGAGGTCATTGACTGTCTAGAAAATTTTAAACATGTTGAACTTGTATTTTTTTATAATTTTGCAGTGTGCTGGGGTCTAGCTAAACAGTTAGACTTGGAAGATGGAATTTTAGTTATTATTAAATTAAAAAGATGTCTTTAAATTCTTTTAAACTAAATAAAATAAGACATTGACAATCTAATCTGAAAAAAAGTCCGATTTAAAATACAAAATTAACACAGATTCTATTTGATATTGAACGATTAGATCAAATAGAAGTTCAATGAACAGATACAACAATATTTATTAAATAAACCTCAATAGTGCAATGATTTTGAAAATTAATGTTTGCATGCATTTAAAACAGTGCTGCGTCCCTAATAGGGATCCCCAATGATATTATAAATAAAAAGAGGTAGATATCGCACTAGCACGCACAAATTGTTGAGGACAAAGTAAGACAAATTGTTGCTCTTTACTATCCCTATCTCTTTCTATCTTAATACGTTCCGCATTATCTATCGCTGTCGTAGTTTTAAATTACTATAATAACAACGCAACAATTCTGAACGCCATTCAATTATGAACATGGCGTATCTTTCTTTATAATATCATTGGGGATCCCTATTATGGATGCTTCCCTGCTGCGATTTACTAAAACCAATCTATTTAAAAAAAAATCTATATTTTAATAAAACTAGCAACCCTCCCCGACTCCACACGGGTGTAATGTCTACTGTATTATGCAGATTGAATACTTATAAACCTTCCTCTTAAATTACTCTATGCATTTAAAAAACGTTATCAAAATCCGTTGCGTAGTTTTAAAGATTTAAGCATACTTATGGACAGACAGACAGCGGGAAACGACTTTGTTTTATAATTATGTAGTGATATACATAGAAGAAGTCGAATTTCGACGAATTCATTAAATAATGAATAGTCCTGATGTTCCCCTTGAACGGGTGCAATAATGACGTGCGAATTCAAATCAATCTCAAAGAAATGATTTTTTTCACTCGCGGTCCACTTAAAGGAACCTTGCAAGACAATAATAAATTTCAAAGCGACCCGTGTCATTGTCACATTGTTTATGTTAGTGACGAGAACTCATTAATTTCGCCTTAATTGAGGCTGCAAATCCATTATGTTGTGCTGAGAGTCTGTGACCCCCATAGTATGTAGCGAACAGTAGTGCAAGTTTGAATGATCTTTGATTTTTTGTAGCTTGTGAAATATGGAATAAAAATCACTTTTGGTCACTTAAGGATAATATTATTGTATGGTCATGCCACAAAATTTTATCGAATGTATCTTTTACAGTTCTGTATGTTACTGAAGATGCCACAATTGAATGTTTTTGTTCTTTCTGATCTGTTTGATGATTATCTATACTATTTTTTAAATGAAAGTTTGTTTGGTTGAACGCGCTAATCTCAGGAACTACTGGTTCGAATTGAAACATTATTTTTGTGTTGGATAGCTCATTTCTTTAGGAATTACGTAAAATCCCGTTATGTCTAATAGATCCGACGAATGACAAATGAAACCGCGAGAAACAGTAGTACTGACTAGTACATACTACTCCTATCATTACGTATTTAAATAAAGCACCAATTAATTAACGAAATAACAATATTGTGTTAGATGGCCTTTAAATTTTAATTTAATTCACTGAGCGACTGATTCATAAACTATCGTGAGATTTCGCACAATGTTGACATCTCTTTTATAAATTCAGATTATGATGATTGAATTACGTAACAGCAAAATATAAAACGCTCAATCAAGCAGCTAACACTGATTTTTATTTACATATTAGTATTAAACAAAGTCGTAAAGTCCGTCTGTACAGTGTACAGTTGTACACGCATAAATATCTACTGTTTTATAGTCATTATTTTTGTTTACTTAATATGCATTTGTACATTTATATAAATTTGAATTGTGTTTTATGAGCCTTAGTTGCCTGAAATTCGGGCCGCTAATAATAATTATGTTTGAAGAATGAAAACAAATGCAGCGATTCCGGGACATTAATTAATTCTTGTTGAAAAACTCAGTAAACATTGACCTTCGGGATCCAGACGATAAGCGCTTACAAGTTTCTCAAATAAAAAATATTATGTATTTTTGATTTACTGTCCAACATACAACTGTGTTAAAGCCATTGTCGGTATGTTCAACCTTGACCTCATGTGATTGGAGTCACATGATATCATATGTTATGTCTCGTTTCTTCGTTTGCACGCGAAGAAACGAGACATAACATATGATATCAAGATTTGGTTTTGTATAACGATATAATCTATATCTATACATATAATAAAACTGTAGAAAAGTAATTTTTGTACATTCAAAAAAAACTCAAAAAATATAGCCAGGGTTATAAAGGACAACCAATAGAACCCATTTATAGCATTTTTAGAATTTTTGGGATAAAGTGGGATGGAGTGAGATGGAGTGGTATGGAGTTGGATGTAGTGGGATAAAGTGGGATGGAGTGGTATGGAGTGGGATGTAGTGGGATAAAGTGGGATGGAGTGGGGTGAAGTGGGATGGAGTGGGATGTAGTGGGATGGAGTGGGATGGAGCGGGATGGAGCGGGATGGAGGGGGATGCAATGGGTGCTTTGAACGCTGCTAGGTGGGCTTTGAACAACAGAGGGCGTTTATCACAAACAGCTCAAATATTCTTGAAAAATCTAAATAAATTCTAATAATAATAGGGTTTATATGAAAACGATTATCATTTATAAAAAACAAGGCGAAAATTAAGCGCTTCGCACTAAGAAAACAGTTTTAAATTCCGACATCCACGCGGACGAAGCCGCGGGCACAGCTAGTTTTACATAACTTTGGTAAAATTGCTTGATTTTCTTTGAATTGTTTGTAATTCATTAACAAATTATGTATAATATTAATATGTATTTAATTGTCATTTGACAATAACAATTTTAAATCAAATACAACACGATTGACGATCAAATACGACAAGATTGTTCTCAAAGGTAATTTAAACATAAAATACAATTCGTTATGATGGTGGTAGATGCTATAAAACACAATGTACCTACATCGTGATTAATCTTCCGATTAGTCATATATTAATCTCAATCTCAATCTCAGAATCTCAGTCGTTATTTGTTTTTATTATGACCAAAAATAATGAAAAAAAAATGTTTTAAAACAGACAGACAATGTTTTTTTTCTGATAAAGTTATGTAAAGGTGATATCAGACGGTTCACTCGAATGATTATTCACTCGAGTGAATGATACTGGATGCCAAAATCCAACACTGTTGGATCGGTTCACTAATGAATTCATTCGGCACTCGTGTTTCATTTTTTGTTCAGACATTTCATTTCGAGTGAAATGTACCGAATGAAAGGTGAAAATGAACAAAAAATGAACCGTCTGAAAGTGCCTTAACTAACTGTCTTGTTATATCCATAGCGCCACTAACTAGATTTAACAAAAATAAACGTGCAGGTGAACTCAAGTGCAAAAAACATGAAAATCAGCGAAGACGTTTATGAGAAGAATTACGAAGAGACGCACACACCTGTATCCCAAACAGTTCTTTCCACCTCACCCAGAGTTCCAGGACTCATTTTTGATGATTTGACTCATTTAATAGAAAAGGGTATAAGCACCAAAAATATAATTATGAACCGCCTATGTAATAAGTTCGTACGAAAATTGTACTCAAATTATATTTAATCGTTAAAACCTCTTATGCGAAGGGAAGGATTGTAGGCAATCGCTTGGCTTGATAATATTACTCCATAACACACCGAAAGGTAGCAATAAAGAAAAAACTTCAAGGTAAAAATCGAAAGTAAAAAATTTGAATCTCTCAATTATAAATGCCTGGCCTACCCCAAGAATACCTAGATTTTGAACCATAATAACAATCAACGGTAAAAAAATCATGTTATCATGCTAAACGGGCAACTAAATTATGCATAACTTACATAGCTACATAAATAAATAATTTTTGAACACAATATCCTCTTGAAATAGGCTTATACACATTTTAACTCTATAACAGAATGAGTCATACCAAAAAACTACAATTTATTCCAAACGATATTATAATTTGAAATTAAAATTCTACCCTACAAACTACTACTAAAAAGGAGAAGAAACATTTCATCCACCCCAAAATTTTTTTATAGAATCAAATTAATTTTCATCAAAACGACCGAAAAACGCGACAACGGCTACGAAAACAAAAATCTTCCATCCGTAAATGAAATACAAAAATAATTCAAGGTCAAGTTCAGTTGCGCCACTTACCCAAGGCCGTTGCGAAGGTCGCGTGCGCAGGAGTTGCACAAATGTTACCGTGGCTCGTTCACTACTGAGAGTCTGAACGACTCGGCCGGTGTGTTTCACAACCCCGGCTATGTCTTAACTGGTGATTGTGGCAAAGGGATTGTATTAGAACATGTTTCTATTTTTTTCTATATTTTCGTGTTAGAAAGTTCAGGTTGGATTCGGGAAAATTTTTAGGGTGGGTTCAGCCGCTATCCAGGGTGCTAAAACACATTTTTTATTCTGCCAAGGTCATTTGAAAAATCATAATATTTGACTATTTTGTACGATTTCTGGGGAATCATATTTTGAAGAGTGCCCCCTAGCGCTCCAGTGTAGCTACGTCGACGAGAGGCTCAACCAAGTGAGTTGCTTTCATATCGTGTCGTATTTCTACAACACCTTTACAAACATTTTTCTTCGGACTATCCCGTCACATTAAAAACTATCTGAAATCCTGTTCCTGTCCGAGATAGAAGTCCACCGGGAAAACGATGAGCATGTCCTAGAGAATGCATTTAACTTTCTTGGATTCCGCAACGAAATTAATCTTGAAATTATAGGAGTGGGTTTTTAACTTTTTCATCAATGTTTTTTTTTCTTATTTGTTTTTGAACGTACGCACCCCGAGAGGCGGGCGATCGTTACTCACTGGACGCCTGAGGGAGGACAACGCCGTCGAGGTCGATCGCGACGGAGGTGGTGTGACGATCTGATCATGTTCGCAGGGTAGACATGGCCAGAAATTGCCCAAAATAGAGAGGTTTGGAAGGAGAAAGGGGAGGCCTTTGCCCAGCAGTGGGACACAGAATAGGTTAATAAAAAAAATGATTTTATTTATGTCACGTTTAGCACTTACAGTTCTGTATACATCTTCTATTGCTGTGGTGAATGGAAATACATTCAGCACGTTATAATCATGATAAAGTTATAAGATGCTAATATTTAATAAAAGATGCATTATAATGTCGTTCCCGAAAAAGAACATCTCATTGGTTCAGTCTATTCTAACTTACAGAAGCTTTCACAAGCTGGCAAGATATTGTAAGCCCACTGAGGAGGCTTCGTTAATGAAAGAGGCAGTTGATGACTAATGCGCTCACAATAGTTAGTTTTTTTTATAGTATTATTATTTATAACGAATTTATTCTCTAATTATTTATAATATAAAAAGAATTGCTTCGAACTGTTAGGATTACCTCACTTCTTTCACCTACAACAACACTTATCAACGTGTAACGATAATAGCGCAAAACCTCTCGTAGGGTAACTCAGCCCATGTTACTGAACAATGTTTGATCAAAATCGATTGGAAAAAAAAAAAGATTTTTATACTGATGGGCTCGATCAATTTCTCATTTTGTATGATTTTTTGTTTTCTTCTTTTTTCCAAAAGTTTTTGATCAAACATTGTTCAGTAATATGGGCTGAGTTACCCCACGAGAGGTTTTACGCTATTAACGTTACACGTTGTATACCTACTAGTCAAATTATGTGCATTTGTTATAAATTCATTATTTATTCATAGGTAGCTTAAAATCTTTATGCCACAGACTAGGTTAGATAGTGAACTCTGACATTGAAAGACTTTACGGTATAGTAAATTCAGTCGTAAACAGAAATAACGAAACCACATTGCGTTCCGAAACAGCTTAATAAATGACTAAACTAGCTAAACTTGGGAAAATAGGCTGCTTAGCGGAAATAATAATTGGTGGAATTCAATTACAGCATGTACGCTTCTAAAATATGATCCACACCTCCGAAGTGGATCTAAGAGGTGACCAGACGACCTCGACGTGTACAGCTGGCTGGTTCTTAGTTACGTGGTGCCCAGCGTTGTTGGGCAAAGGCCTCCCCTTCCAAACCTTTCTGGGAGATATCTGGCAATGGCTCGAAAACGAGATCAGATCGTCACAACACCGTGGTGTCAGTACTGTCTCATTAGGTACCCCGTTTGACGAAAATGCAAAAGGCTTTTTTTAAGTTCCCTTCCCAAAGGGTATAACGAGATCCTATAACTAAGACTGCACTGTCCGGCCTTCTATCAGTCTGGTCGTTTGTCTGTTAGATTGTATCTCATGATATACAGTTGAAATTTTCAAAGATGATGTATTTCTTTTGCTACTATAACAAAAATTATAGGAGTTCCCAGACAACAGACATGATCATTTTTTCCCAATGTTAAAGATACGGAACTCTTCGTTCACAAGTTCGACTTGCACTTATTTTAAATCACAATTTAAATTAATTTTGTTGTGTATACCTCATTTGCTCATTTATTGGTCAAGTTATATAAGCTGGAAAATTTTCCTTATACGAGTACTTCACGATGATTTTAACAGAACTAATGCAGCATTTAAAAGCAATTCGTTACTGTTACTAGCGCTGCTATTGTGTCATAACCTCTGTAAATTTATCAGGAGTTATTCAACTCGACTCGAGTTTTCCGTTCCGATGGGGCGCGATGCGAGCCGTTTGGTGTGAATATTACCTATGACTGCGGCGGTTTGCCCCGTCATAGTGCGGGCAGCATTTTTAGGCATCGTGAATTGTATGCTCAACTCCACATTATTTTACCCCAACCATAAACCTTTAAATAATGTCCATGAAAATCAGCGCCAGGTGACAAACTTTGTGCTGCTATTTGGTATTATGCTGAGTTGAGGCCCTTTGGTATTAAAATATTAGTCTGTTTAACTTAGTTTTAAGTTACCTATAGTGCCAATTAACACAATTGCCTTTCTTTTTTAACGCAATGGCTGAGCGCACGCAACAAGGCCCATCTCAATGCGTTGAAAGGAACTTCGTGTGGACTCCATTGACTCAAAATAGTTCACTAACAGCCACCTTGATCTATAGACGTGTGTATATAATTGACACAACTAACACGATTGCCCTAAAGTATTTCAGCAAAATTACCATCGTTAGAATTAGTCACGATGTTCATTGTAATAGTAAGTATGAAGTTCACTCATCCTATCGTGCTTATGTAAAACCAAACCGTAACAATGACATTGTATTTAGAGTTACCATGGAGTTTCATGCCAGAGCCTGTAGCCAAACGGCAAGCGACAATCGTTAACGTTCAGCAGACGCTAATACATTTTTAACTTTATACTCCATCGTATAAATTTGAAAATCTAGTAAAGACTGCTGAGCGACAGCGAACGAAAACGATCTGTGTAATCTTTGATAGATTTTCAACTATAAGCAACTGCTGAACGTTAGCGAATGTCGCTTGCCATTTGGCTATAGGGCCAGTTCTTCTTCACGAAAACGACCAACCTGAACCGAGCCATTTTTTTTTCTTCGACGTTTTATAAGTGCCGTATTGAGGGCCATGTGAAATAAAATATTTTGATTTTGATTGATTGATTGTATCATCCGTAATCTGTAGGTAAGTCTTTAAAACCTTCAGATTACGAGATACCATACAAAGTAATAATTTTGTAACTCATGCACTCCATATCGCAAGCCAGGGCACCCATGATGAAACTGTCCGATGCAATTTATTGTGATATCTCTCCACTCTTGCTAAATCCTTGTTTGCAATTTGTCACACTTGCACTTACTGTCCCTACATGGTTTTTGTTCTTTGTCTTTCCAGTAATACAATTTTGTTGACGCTAACGATTTTATGTGTGCTGTGACAGGCAAATAATCTCTGGTGTTTTATCTACCCATTTGTATCTTACACAGAGTAGGGTGATTGCGCCGGATAGCGACCAGTTAGCTGGGTTGCCCACTTTAGATGAAGAAAAAAAAATGTTGTTTACACGCAAGATAGTATATGTTACTGTGAATTTGTCCCAAATATAATGTAGTTTGGATACAAAACATAAAATAAAATACTTTCACACAAAAATATTTATAAAATGCTGAAAAAGTGAAAATATAGCGAAAACGCCGGTTTGCGACCATTTTTATCAGTTTATGACCACCAGTGAGCTGGTTTGCGACCGCTATAATAAATATGAAAAATATGCCAATAAAACAATTATAATCGCTTTAAAAATATTTTAATTTTTGCTATTTAATAAAAACAAAAATGGTAATCATTTGGTGTAATGTTTTCTTATAATTAAAGATAACAATCTCACATTTTGTAGAGAATTAGTCATAGTTGTAATAGAATCAACAATCATTGGTCAAACAATATCAATAATACACACATCAACAGAATCTAGGGATATTTTATATTTCATCAAATATCTAAAAATCTATGAAGAATTTTCTGATATAGTAAATGGAAGAATGATAGGTTATTTTAAGGTCTTTATTAAAAAATAAAAAACATTTCGTGATTCTTTTGTTTTAAATTAAAAAATATATTTTTTTAATCACCGTAGCAAATTAATGTGGTAAAAACTTCATTTTCTTCTTTTATAACTATTAATTTTAATGAAAATTGAAAAATTCTTATTAAACCTTATTATTAATAATCAGTGTTGCCACCTCTTACATTAATTACACATCGACATCGATTGTTTATGCTTAAAATTACATTGTCAATGTCTTGCTGCGGTATGAGGTCCCATGTTCTTTGAAGTGTTCGTAAAGTTGTTGCTCTGTCGTTTGATTTGGCGGGAAATATCTCAAAGCTTTTCGTTGGGGATGTAGCTGGACGGCACACGAGTAAATATCGCGTTACTACGCAGAGACAGGATCGATTTCTCCAAATGACCGCTAGAAGACTACCCAATATCACAGCGATGCAACTAGTACAAAGGCTCCAGGCGGACCACCAGCTGCTGGTAAGCGACCAAACCGTGCGAAGGAGGTTGCATGAAGTTGGTCTTCATACTCGAAGACAGCTACGTGTTCCAGCATTGCGACGTGGCAATCGCGGTCGGCGGCTTTCGTGGGCTCGGGAGCATTTATCATGGAGTGACGAACAATGGTCTTTGGTGCTGTTCACCGGCGAGTCCCGGTTTGGGTTTCATCTGGATTCACGAAGAACACGCGTTTGAAGAACTCCAGGGAAAGTTAGATGTCTACGGCACCCTCAGGAGGTCCACTCATACCAAGGCGGGACAATCATGGTGTGGGCAGGAATTCGTCTTGGCGGACGAACCCAGCTCATTTGGATCCAAGGTAGCCTGACTGCACAAAAATACCACGAGGAGGTAGTAGAGCCTGTTATTGTCACACACAGAATCCAAATGGGCCAGCAATTTCTACTCATGCACGATAATGCTCCTCCCCATACGGCGCGGCATGGTGTCTGCCGCTCTCCGAGACCACGATATTTAAGTTTTGGATTGGCCTGCACAGTCGCCCGCCTTAAATCCTATCGAGCATGCCTGGGACATGTTACAACGAAAAGCTTTGAGAGATTTCCCGCCAAATTAGACGACAGAACAACAACTTTACGAACACTTGCAAAGAACATGGGACCTCATACCGCAGCAAGACATTGACAATGTAATTTTAAGCATGGACAACCGATGTCGATGTGTAATTAATGTAAGAAGTGGCAACACTGATTATTAGTAATAAGATTTTATAAGAATTTTTAAATTTTCATTAAATTAACTAGTTTTTTATGAAGAAATGAAGTTTTTTATAACATTGGTACGGCGATTAAAAAAATAATAATTTTTATTTAAAACAAAAGAATCACGAAATGTTTTTTATTTTTTAATAAAGACCTTAAAATAACCTATCATTCTTCCATTTACTATATCAGAAAATTCTTCATAGATTTTTAGATATTTGATGAAATATAAAATATCCCTAGATTCTGTTGATGTGTGTATGTAGTACATTTAAAAATAATAAACAACATTTCCGAGGGCAAAACGCCTGGGGCACGGAGCAGGGGTGAGGTGGTGCTGTTCTTCAAAAAAGGTGATAACAGCCAATTGAAGAACTACAGACACATCACGCTTCTAAGTCATGTTTATAAGCTGTTTCAAGGGTAATCTTGAACCCTCTCGAACACAGACTTGATGACTTCCAGCCTCCCGAACAAGCCGGTTTCCGAAGAGGCTATAGCACCATAGACCACATCCATACGTTGCGGTAATTATACAGGAGACCGAAGAGTATAACTTGCCATTATGCTTAGCGTTTGTGGAATCTAAGAAAGTCTTCGATTGGGTGGAAACATGGGCGGTACTTAAGTCACTCCAGCGATGTAGCGCTAACACCACCATGCGTCGCGTCGGTCCGAGTACAGGAGCAGAGCACGAAGGCGATTCCATTGAGAAGAGGTGTAAGCAAGGGGACTTTCTCCCCGAAACTGTTTACTGCCGCAATGGAAGACGCCTTCAAGCTCCTGGAATGGCAACTCCTTGCCATTCCAGGCATCAACATCAACGGCGAATACACCACTCTCCTTCGGTTTGCCGACGACATCGTAGTCATGGCAAAGTCGATGGAGGAACTCAGCATGATGCTCGATGGCCTCGACCGAGTTCCACAACGGGTGGGCTTGAAAATAAACATGGACAAGACGAAAATTATGTCAAATGCCAATGTTGTGCCCACCCCAGTCTCTGTTGGAAACTCGGTACTCGAAGTTGTTGACTCATATATAATCTACTTAGGACAATTAGTCGAATTAGGTACGTCCAACTTCGAGAAAGAGGACAACCGCCGAATCCAACTGGGTTGGGCAGCGTTCGGGAAACTACGCAATGTCTTTTCGTCCGACATACCTCAGTGCCTCAAGACGAAAGTCTTCTACCCAATGCTTCTACCAATGTGTGTTAGCAGTGATGACTTATTGCACCGAAATGTGGTCTTTCACAATCGGCCTCATCTCAAAGCTCAAAGTTGCTCAACGAGCTATGGAGACGGCTATGCTCGGTGTTTCTCTGTGTGATCGAATCCGAAATGGGGAGATCCGTAGACGAAGTAAAGTCACCGATATAGCCCACCGGATTAGAAAGCTGAAGCGGCAATGGGCAGGCCATATTACTCGCAGAGCAGATTGCCGATGGGGTCGAAAAGTGCTAGAGTGGAGACCACGGACTAGCAAGCGCAGCGTAGGACATCCACCAACAAGATGGACAGACGCCAGAAGACGCTGGATGCAGGTCACTTCCAACCGGCATATGTGGATAATGTGGAGATCTATCTGTATAAAGGGGAGGCCTATGGCTATGTTCAGTTGTGAACGTCCTATGGCCGAGATGATGAGGTACCTACAACAAATAATAATTATGAAACGGACATACGAAATACAAAAAATCAGACATGGTCGCATACTCAATGAACTTTCATACTTATTTCTGTTAGCGGCCGTTATTTCTCTCATACTAAATTATGGTGGTCGGAAACCAATGTCTTTATTTCGCTTACTTTGGTTTACGACCACCTGTTTAGCGTCCAATTTTGTAGGGAAATTAAATAAACTTCTTACAAAGAAACTGGTGGTCGCTTACCAAAGGACTACAAAGAAAGACTTTTACAATACTACATTCAAAATTATAACAGTCCTGTATAGAGCATAAGGATCATTTATTGATCAAAACAAAATAATGCTGATCTCGTCGGTTTGCGACCATGTGGTCGCTATCTAACGTTTTTGATAAATAAGCATTTCGGTTACCGACCACTTGATTTTATCATAATAATAAGTTTAAAAAAAGCAAAATACAACAAAATTATAATCCATACTTATCGATTATACAATTGAACATGTAACTGGTGTGAAAAACATGAAATAAGTATTAAAACTTACCTTTGAGCGCCGCGCGCCGTGTTAGTTTTTTTTCAACTCGCGGTACCTCCACTCACCACGGAATCAAGACGCGCATTGAACAATATTTTTTCGGCTCTGGTTTAAATTGTGTGAATTAGTTTTAGTTTTATTTTCGTATTGTTTATGTATTGTATTTGTTAAGTTTTATTGTATTGTATTATAGTATTTTATATGGGCCTAGAAGCCTGAATTAAATAAATAAATAAATAAATTAAACCTTTTGTTTCAAACTATATAAATTCTTATTTCATAATTAATTAGAAAGCACGTTATATTTATTTTTTATGGATATTACCTCTACAAACACTATTTTCTTGATTTAAAGAAACTTAGTCCGTCAAATGGTCGCCTACTGAAGGTGGTCGCGAAACCGGCGAAACGACCCGTGATTGCGCCGGATAGCGACCAGTTAGCTGGGTTGCCCACTTTAGATGAAGAAAAAAAAATGTTGTTTACACGCAAGATAGTATATGTTACTGTGAATTTGTCCCAAATATAATGTAGTTTGGATACAAAACATAAAATAAAATACTTTCACACAAAAATATTTATAAAATGCTGAAAAAGTGAAAATATAGCGAAAACGCCGGTTTGCGACCATTTTTATCAGTTTATGACCACCAGTGAGCTGGTTTGCGACCGCTATAATAAATATGAAAAATATGCCAATAAAACAATTATAATCGCTTTAAAAATATTTTAATTTTTGCTATTTAATAAAAACAAAAATGGTAATCATTTGGTGTAATGTTTTCTTATAATTAAAGATAACAATCTCACATTTCGTAGAGAATTAGTCATAGTTGTAATAGAATCAACAATCATTGGTCAAACAATATCAATAATATGTAGTACATTTAAAAATAATAAACAACATTTCCGAGGGCAAAACGCCTGGGGCACGGAGCAGGGGTGAGGTGGTGCTGTTCTTCAAAAAAGGTGATAACAGCCAATTGAAGAACTACAGACACATCACGCTTCTAAGTCATGTTTATAAGCTGTTTCAAGGGTAATCTTGAACCCTCTCGAACACAGACTTGATGACTTCCAGCCTCCCGAACATGCCGGTTTCCGAAGAGGCTATAGCACCATAGACCACATCCATACGTTGCGGTAATTATACAGGAGACCGAAGAGTATAACTTGCCATTATGCTTAGCGTTTGTGGAATCTAAGAAAGTCTTCGATTGGGTGGAAACATGGGCGGTACTTAAGTCACTCCAGCGATGTAGCGCTAACACCACCATGCGTCGCGTCGGTCCGAGTACAGGAGCAGAGCACGAAGGCGATTCCATTGAGAAGAGGTGTAAGCAAGGGGACTTTCTCCCCGAAACTGTTTACTGCCGCAATGGAAGACGCCTTCAAGCTCCTGGAATGGCAACTCCTTGCCATTCCAGGCATCAACATCAACGGCGAATACACCACTCTCCTTCGGTTTGCCGACGACATCGTAGTCATGGCAAAGTCGATGGAGGAACTCAGCATGATGCTCGATGGCCTCGATCGAGTTCCACAACGGGTGGGCTTGAAAATAAACATGGACAAGACGAAAATTATGTCAAATGCCAATGTTGTGCCCACCCCAGTCTCTGTTGGAAACTCGGTACTCGAAGTTGTTGACTCATATATAATCTACTTAGGACAATTAGTCGAATTAGGTACGTCCAACTTCGAGAAAGAGGACAACCGCCGAATCCAACTGGGTTGGGCAGCGTTCGGGAAACTACGCAATGTCTTTTCGTCCGACATACCTCAGTGCCTCAAGACGAAAGTCTTCTACCCAATGCTTCTACCAATGTGTGTTAGCAGTGATGACTTATTGCACCGAAATGTGGTCTTTCACAATCGGCCTCATCTCAAAGCTCAAAGTTGCTCAACGAGCTATGGAGACGGCTATGCTCGGTGTTTCTCTGTGTGATCGAATCCGAAATGGGGAGATCCGTAGACGAAGTAAAGTCACCGATATAGCCCACCGGATTAGAAAGCTGAAGCGGCAATGGGCAGGCCATATTACTCGCAGAGCAGATTGCCGATGGGGTCGAAAAGTGCTAGAGTGGAGACCACGGACTAGCAAGCGCAGCGTAGGACATCCACCAACAAGATGGACAGACGCCAGAAGACGCTGGATGCAGGTCACTTCCAACCGGCATATGTGGATAATGTGGAGATCTATCTGTATAAAGGGGAGGCCTATGGCTATGTTCAGTTGTGAACGTCCTATGGCCGAGATGATGAGGTACCTACAACAAATAATAATTATGAAACGGACATACGAAATACAAAAAATCAGACATGGTCGCATACTCAATGAACTTTCATACTTATTTCTGTTAGCGGCCGTTATTTCTCTCATACTAAATTATGGTGGTCGGAAACCAATGTCTTTATTTCGCTTACTTTGGTTTACGACCACCTGTTTAGCGTCCAATTTTGTAGGGAAATTAAATAAACTTCTTACAAAGAAACTGGTGGTCGCTTACCAAAGGACTACAAAGAAAGACTTTTACAATACTACATTCAAAATTATAACAGTCCTGTATAGAGCATAAGGATCATTTATTGATCAAAACAAAATAATGCTGATCTCGTCGGTTTGCGACCATGTGGTCGCTATCTAACGTTTTTGATAAATAAGCATTTCGGTTACCGACCACTTGATTTTATCATAATAATAAGTTTAAAAAAAGCAAAATACAACAAAATTATAATCCATACTTATCGATTATACAATTGAACATGTAACTGGTGTGAAAAACATGAAATAAGTATTAAAACTTACCTTTGAGCGCCGCGCGCCGTGTTAGTTTTTTTTCAACTCGCGGTACCTCCACTCACCACGGAATCAAGACGCGCATTGAACAATATTTTTTCGGCTCTGGTTTAAATTGTGTGAATTAGTTTTAGTTTTATTTTCGTATTGTTTATGTATTGTATTTGTTAAGTTTTATTGTATTGTATTATAGTATTTTATATGGGCCTAGAAGCCTGAATTAAATAAATAAATAAATAAATTAAACCTTTTGTTTCAAACTATATAAATTCTTATTTCATAATTAATTAGAAAGCACGTTATATTTATTTTTATGGATATTACCTCTACAAACACTATTTTCTTGATTTAAAGAAACTTAGTCCGTCAAATGGTCGCCTACTGAAGGTGGTCGCGAAACCGGCGAAACGACCCGTGATTGCGCCGGATAGCGACCAGTTAGCTGGGTTGCCCACTTTAGATGAAGAAAAAAAAATGTTGTTTACACGCAAGATAGTATATGTTACTGTGAATTTGTCCCAAATATAATGTAGTTTGGATACAAAACATAAAATAAAATACTTTCACACAAAAATATTTATAAAATGCTGAAAAAGTGAAAATATAGCGAAAACGCCGGTTTGCGACCATTTTTATCAGTTTATGACCACCAGTGAGCTGGTTTGCGACCGCTATAATAAATATGAAAAATATGCCAATAAAACAATTATAATCGCTTTAAAAATATTTTAATTTTTGCTATTTAATAAAAACAAAAATGGTAATCATTTGGTGTAATGTTTTCTTATAATTAAAGATAACAATCTCACATTTTGTAGAGAATTAGTCATAGTTGTAATAGAATCAACAATCATTGGTCAAACAATATCAATAATATGTAGTACATTTAAAAATAATAAACAACATTTCCGAGGGCAAAACGCCTGGGGCACGGAGCAGGGGTGAGGTGGTGCTGTTCTTCAAAAAAGGTGATAACAGCCAATTGAAGAACTACAGACACATCACGCTTCTAAGTCATGTTTATAAGCTGTTTCAAGGGTAATCTTGAACCCTCTCGAACACAGAGTTGATGACTTCCAGCCTCCCGAACATGCCGGTTTCCGAAGAGGCTATAGCACCATAGACCACATCCATACGTTGCGGTAATTATACAGGAGACCGAAGAGTATAACTTGCCATTATGCTTAGCGTTTGTGGAATCTAAGAAAGTCTTCGATTGGGTGGAAACATGGGCGGTACTTAAGTCACTCCAGCGATGTAGCGCTAACACCACCATGCGTCGCGTCGGTCCGAGTACAGGAGCAGAGCACGAAGGCGATTCCATTGAGAAGAGGTGTAAGCAAGGGGACTTTCTCCCCGAAACTGTTTACTGCCGCAATGGAAGACGCCTTCAAGCTCCTGGAATGGCAACTCCTTGCCATTCCAGGCATCAACATCAACGGCGAATACACCACTCTCCTTCGGTTTGCCGACGACATCGTAGTCATGGCAAAGTCGATGGAGGAACTCAGCATGATGCTCGATGGCCTCGACCGAGTTCCACAACGGGTGGGCTTGAAAATAAACATGGACAAGACGAAAATTATGTCAAATGCCAATGTTGTGCCCACCCCAGTCTCTGTTGGAAACTCGGTACTCGAAGTTGTTGACTCATATATAATCTACTTAGGACAATTAGTCGAATTAGGTACGTCCAACTTCGAGAAAGAGGACAACCGCCGAATCCAACTGGGTTGGGCAGCGTTCGGGAAACTACGCAATGTCTTTTCGTCCGACATACCTCAGTGCCTCAAGACGAAAGTCTTCTACCCAATGCTTCTACCAATGTGTGTTAGCAGTGATGACTTATTGCACCGAAATGTGGTCTTTCACAATCGGCCTCATCTCAAAGCTCAAAGTTGCTCAACGAGCTATGGAGACGGCTATGCTCGGTGTTTCTCTGTGTGATCGAATCCGAAATGGGGAGATCCGTAGACGAAGTAAAGTCACCGATATAGCCCACCGGATTAGAAAGCTGAAGCGGCAATGGGCAGGCCATATTACTCGCAGAGCAGATTGCCGATGGGGTCGAAAAGTGCTAGAGTGGAGACCACGGACTAGCAAGCGCAGCGTAGGACATCCACCAACAAGATGGACAGACGCCAGAAGACGCTGGATGCAGGTCACTTCCAACCGGCATATGTGGATAATGTGGAGATCTATCTGTATAAAGGGGAGGCCTATGGCTATGTTCAGTTGTGAACGTCCTATGGCCGAGATGATGAGGTACCTACAACAAATAATAATTATGAAACGGACATACGAAATACAAAAAATCAGACATGGTCGCATACTCAATGAACTTTCATACTTATTTCTGTTAGCGGCCGTTATTTCTCTCATACTAAATTATGGTGGTCGGAAACCAATGTCTTTATTTCGCTTACTTTGGTTTACGACCACCTGTTTAGCGTCCAATTTTGTAGGGAAATTAAATAAACTTCTTACAAAGAAACTGGTGGTCGCTTACCAAAGGACTACAAAGAAAGACTTTTACAATACTACATTCAAAATTATAACAGTCCTGTATAGAGCATAAGGATCATTTATTGATCAAAACAAAATAATGCTGATCTCGTCGGTTTGCGACCATGTGGTCGCTATCTAACGTTTTTGATAAATAAGCATTTCGGTTACCGACCACTTGATTTTATCATAATAATAAGTTTAAAAAAAGCAAAATACAACAAAATTATAATCCATACTTATCGATTATACAATTGAACATGTAACTGGTGTGAAAAACATGAAATAAGTATTAAAACTTACCTTTGAGCGCCGCGCGCCGTGTTAGTTTTTTTTCAACTCGCGGTACCTCCACTCACCACGGAATCAAGACGCGCATTGAACAATATTTTTTCGGCTCTGGTTTAAACCTTTTGTTTCAAACTATATAAATTCTTATTTCATAATTAATTAGAAAGCACGTTATATTTATTTTTTATGGATATTACCTCTACAAACACTATTTTCTTGATTTAAAGAAACTTAGTCCGTCAAATGGTCGCCTACTGAAGGTGGTCGCGAAACCGGCGAAACGACCCTATATACGGAAGCTTCTATGCTTTGTGAGCGCTAAATGGTAAGTTAGAATACTAAAGTTTATTTTTATTATAGAAGCCGAGATCATCAAATTGATTAAATACAACTGTACTATAGACTTGACCAAAATAAAAATATGGCAATGTCTTCGACTTTCGTAAAGATTCAGTTGGCATGTCGCCGGGTAGGTAACAGTTTGACTTATTGTTATACTACTCCTTGAACTCACTACCAATCTAGAAGTCTTGGTTTTTTGCTTAAAAATTAGTTCCACACACAAAGCTTGCACCGTTTCCGTTAGTGTTGTTTAATAAAATTGACGCCAGACAATAAATACTAGAAAGACCAGAGTTCAGGCCCTGTCTCTTTCCCACAGTTCAGGCTGTGGGAAAGGAAGACAAGGCAATACAAGCCGTCTAGCGCCGTCTCTTTACCACATCCTAAACTGGATCGCGTAAAGAGTTCGTGTTAGGGCCTCAAAAAGATTTCTGCTAAAAGGTGTTAGTAACAACAATCAATACAGGATGACTTTTTTAGCACCGTCCAAAATTTTTCTAGGCATTAGGTATCAATCACTAACCCCATTTTTGAAAAAAAATCGATACTTCAAATTGTCATATTAAATCATTTTCTCATCCGCTCTGCGTGGTCACTAAGCTAAATGTTAAATACACTTGCCGACGCATGAAACGGGCAGAGCGCACCCCGCTGACCCCGGGGCCCCGTCCCGCTACACCTGAACGACACATCACAGCGCGGTGTCCAGATCCATCAACTTTTTATAGATAACATTGAGACGTGATAATATCTCGATATTTTTGTATTGAGTGATAAAAAGAAAAAACACGTATTCAATGATTTTCGCCAAAGATTAATATGTTAAAATTTGCATGGTGACTAAAAAATCACCCTGTATAATTAGTTATTTTTCCCACGTTTTTTAAACGCATTAACGCATGCGACGTGGATCGTAAAGATGGCAATTGAGGAAAGATAAATTCAGCTGTGAGTGAGATTTGAACCTGCGTCTTCTGGATAAATAGTAAGTACTCCAGACGCGTTACCAATTATGCTTCTGCAACTCACACTCAAAAGTTGAATCTTCATGTTTGAACATTTTACGGTAACGTGGCGCCATCTCTTGAACTAGTTTTTAACTACTTCCAAACAACAAAATCAACTTTATCAATCAATTTATTTGTTAGATAGAAATGACACAAACTTCCTTTTAAGAGAGTCGCGGGACTTTTTTTTAAATTATGACCCTAGAATGCAGTGAATTTTAGTCAGTACTGGAAGGGGTTGTCTGACTCGTCTTTCAGCCCTTTCGTTCCACGCAGCGAAGATTTCATTAGATGCTTTTACCACGAAAAAAATTGCTTCCACAACAGCTACAAAAATATATCACTCACATACATTCGCATTGCTCTAAATATACTTAACAAAAAGTAGACAGTACATTCGTCACCTCCAAAATATGTAGGGACATGTAGGTAATTTCTGTGATGCGTTGAATCAGCGGTAGTATGGCCTTCTGTTCTAACTGTGATAGTTACCTTGGCTGCCGTATGAGCGATGACAGGTAGCAAGTCATATAGTATTGACAAATTCTAAGAGGTATTGATGTAAGCCGTAAAGTCTCGTGTTTTCAAGTACTGGTTTTCATTGCCATCGGGGAGTTCTCCATAAATTAAGTTGACTAATTTTGAAATAAATTTGAATATAGTTTTATGTCGAAACTCTACTCCTAAATATCTAGTCTCATTAGGGTCTACCCCGGTCGACCCCGGGCAGCAGTACTGCAAGCTTTCCTTGATTTGCGGTGATGACTGAGCAATCCAACTGGCGTGTTCCATCGGCGTGGGTGCGCCTGCGCGACTCTCTCGATACTCGATCCTCATCTAATTAGAAAGGGTTTTATGACTTATAAGAAGACGGAAGAAGGTCTTTGATGACTGTTTTATGAATTAATAAAAGGAGATGAAGCAAAAATTCAAGAGAACTGGAAGAAATGAAGGGGACGCCATTGCTCAAAATTAAGTAAATTTTGGTTAATTTACAAAAAATGTCCATACACGCAGAAAAGAGTACCTATCTGCCTCAGTTTATATCTGCAGGGGATTGTAGAGTTCGCAGTTCGAAGAAAGTTTCAATGCCCAGATAAATTATTAATCACAATTACATTACTTGTGATTAAAAGAATTGCTGTCAGCGGTTTGTTACAAAGAGAGAGTTGTGCAGGGTCAGTCTTTGTTATAGAAGTCGCCACTCGCTCATAAAATGATAATAAAGCAATTTGAAAAACATTTGAACCCGTAACCCCTAAAGCACCGTGCAGAGACCACATACTTAAGGACTCTTTGTTTGCCAAAACCACACCTCAAAAAACCTCGTTCTTTGGGACTATCATCAAATGAATCCTCTTGCCCTGGGTGTAGTGGACCACCCTATTCTTTCACTTGCCCTTTGTGCTCCAGGATCATGGTAACCTGCTTAGATAGTCTCACAACCCAGGCAAACCTAAAACCTCTAAAATTCTTACGTACGCTTGCCTACCGCAACTACATAAGTAATTTACAAAACGGTTATGTGTACTTCGCATTGTAGGTCATTACTAAGAAGTTCGAATCAGCGGTTATGTGACCTTGAGTTGTATGGTTGTATGGCCTTCAGCCTTCAAATCATGTTATGTGGTGTCTGATGATTGTGAACGTGTTTGTTGACACAACTTTTCGGCGTGTAAGAGGTGGAGCTTTGTGTCGATCAATGGTTATATAAATGACTCATTAAGAAATTTTTCTTTTATTATTTAAAATAGTTTTGGTCTTGATCTCATAATAATCTAGCCCAGGAGAATAATAAGATTATTGAAACTTTAAAAATTGGGGGTCTACTTTCCAAATTTGACAAATACTCAGGTACGAATACAAATGAACGAACGTAACTTAACTAATCAAAATCAAACTTTCGGACGGATAATAATTCAGCCACACGATTGAAGCCCTTTTAACGCGTTGCTAGTATCTTTGTCATGATATCAGGTGAATTAAAAAATCAGGGGCCGCGGGATGGCCTTGGGGTCACAGAACTATCTAAGCAGGTTCTTCTTCTTCGTCGTTCCACTATTGTTCGTCATTTCAGCTGTTAGTTGCTCGTCTATTGAATACGCCGCCATTGCTGTCTGAAGGCCGCCTTTCTGGTACAGACGTGCAAGGAACTGTCCACAGCTGCTTTTACCTATCTGATCTGTCCATCTCATAGGTTGGTAGGATCTGTCTATCTCGGGCTCGGGTGCCTTCAACTTTGCAAATAAGCAGGTTATGCGTCTAGAAATGCGAAGGCATCCGAAGAAAACGAGTGGATTTCCAATCAGTAAGATTTGAACAGTCTCTTCTGCGCGTCACTAGGCGGGAGGACTCATTTAATGATTGTAACAGCAAAAAAAATGCTGATTCATCTACAAAAATCAGCTGTTGAAACTAAAAAGTCTACTAACCACACGTGCAAACAAAAAACGTATAAAAATTGTCGTAACGTTCTTTGATCAATTTGACACTGGTCGGTCAAGGTTTATGTCAACCTATCGTTTCATCATTCAATAATTATTCATTTACGAATTACAACAAAATGAAATAAAATAATTATAAATTTTTATCGTTTTCGTTATTTTCGTTTATTTATTTAATCTAAAAGTATTACATTCATAACAGTAAAGAGGCATGTTGACAGCATTAATAAATTGGAAATTAAATTAGTCCATCAGTAGTTTTGAAAAAGAAGGGATAAATACGTATTTTTATTTTGTTGAATTAATGCATGTTTACAAAGATAATTATAACGCATTAAAATTCGAGAGTGGGGGCTCGTGACGTCAGAAAAATGTGAGAACAGACTGCACTTGCTTGTGTGGTAATTTAAAAGTGTCCTTTGCTCAAACGGGAATAAATAATTGCTCTTAAAAAACGTGTTCTGGAAATAGTTGCTCAAATGGGAATACCTCTCTTGTCTTCGTCAATTTTAGTTTACTTTACAAAAAAAAAAAGCGGACGTGTACCACTTAAGTTTTTCTGTGAGGTAGACGCTGTCCTCTCCCTTACGTCCTGCCACCTCCTTCGCTAGCATGACTGCTTCGCAGAAGGAGGCGACAGTTAGCAGAGTCTTTTTTTTTTTTTTTTTTTTTTTTTTTTTTTTTTTTTTTTTTTAGGTGGTAAAATCATCAAATGAGTCCTCCCGCCCTGGGTGGGGTGGAAGGGACTGTCAGACTCTTACTGACTAAAATCCACCCGTGTTCCTTCCTATGCCCTTTACGTTCCGGGGCCACGGTAACCTGGGTTAAGAAAAAACCCGCGACCCCAGCAGGCATTTGGCGCGAAACACGACGCGCCACCGACCCGGGCTTGGTCCTTGGTCGGACGTCGAGCTACCCATCACTCACCGTCCGCAAGCCCGCTCCGCCGCTGTGCCCTCTGCTGATCAGAGGGACACGCGTTGGAGCATCCACACGACAGGCTATTCGCATACGGGCAAAGAGACCACTTAGGCACACAGTGCCTAAGGAAGAGTTTTTGCCCGCATCCCAGGGTGCACCGGCCCGAAAAACTGGTCTTCCCCCTGGACGTATCCAAGAAGGAACTCCAGTCCACGGGCGCACGTGGAGGTTTCCTGTCATAGCACCCCAGTTAGCAGAGTCTTAGTAAAAGATTGCCGTGTTACCCCCAAAAATCATAAAAATGTTTATTCATATTGTGTTGAATAGATAGTAAGCTAAATCTTATATACCCTAATACCTATATGGAGCAGTGGTGGCCCAGTGGTATCGGTCCCGACTTACGAGTCGTAGGTCGTGGGTTCGAACCCCGCCAGGCGCATTACTTTGTGTAATTTATTTCATCACCACTTCTCTCGAAACGGTGAAGGAAAACATCGTGAGGAAACCGGCTGGCATCGGTAGGAAATGTCCTAGAACCAAAAATTCGAAGAAATGTGACATCCACCAACCCGCACTGGGCCCGCGTGGTGGATTATGGCCCATTCCCTCTCACAGAGAGGAGGCCTGTGTCCCAGCAGTGGGAACATTATAGGCTGATGATGATGACCCTAATATGTAACCAGTATCCACATAAGCCATAAGGTAGGTACTGCACATATTGACACACGGATGAGGAAACTAGTTTGAGCAGTTAAGCGAGAAACTCACTATCCTACGTCCAAATTATCTTAGGCATCTAAATAGGCGAGTCTCACGGAATACTGAGTGCCGTTTGCTCGCAATTGCTCAAGTGAGTACATTAAGCATGGAATTGAGATATGGAAACGATTGCTTCTTGGTACGATGTTAGTGAAATTATATTATTTATATCACGGTTGGAGCAATCGCTGAACTGGTCTTTGTAAATATTTAAAAAAAAACTAGGAAAAACATAAAAACGACTATACCTACATAGAAATAAGCAGCACTTTAACCAGACTTACCTACGTATATGGTGAAGGTCAGATAGGCAGAACTAATCAATATGATCCAAATTCGTAAAATGGCGTAGAACGAAACATTCAATGATATGTGACATAGTCTACCAACCCGCCCGCCCTGTGCCCCTGTGTTTAATTCCTTGGTCTTCTAATATTTTTCCGAATTGAACCAACGGAGTTAACCGTCATTCCAGAAAACGTCAAACATCTGTTGAACACTTGTCTAAAAGTTGAACTGCAAAACGACCCTTCGATTCTTCGATTATTTGACGATGACAGCTATTTTTGACAAGACGTGTTCAACTGTTCAATGGATGTTATCTTTTTTTTAGTAAGACGATTATCGGCTTAATTACTACGACGATATAAGGGTCGTTTTGCAGTAACACTTTTTTAGACCAGTGTTTAACAGATGATTAACTTTTTGTTTAACGACGGTTCATCTTCATATTTTCGTAAAAATGCGAATAAACCAATCGTGCAGGATGAAATATCAAATTAGATTGCGATAACTTGATGATCACCTAGAACTCTGGCGCAACTAATCTGACATTTGCACAACTTCTGGTTAGTCTTTATACTGAATATAACTTTCTATCTGAACTAAGAATGACTTCAGTTGAATAAATTTATTTTAATATAATGAATAATTTTCATTTCCGTTCGACCGTGACATGCAATATTTCATCATTTAATTCTTTATTAATATGCCTATGTTATGGTATTTACATATCGACGCTTGAAAGGCAAAAGTTACCAAGCGACATTTTGGGCGATATTGAGTTATATATAATTATCATTGAAATCAGAAAATTTTTCTGCGTCGATTGATCCTACTCTCGTACCGCTAGGAAGACTTTTGCTGTCGCTTGGTAACTTAAAAAAGTAGAAATTTTCATTAATTTCGGCGACTAAGCGACCAAAATTTTACCGATTTATGAATAAACTTCACTTGGTAGATATTTGATTTCAAGTTTTAACACTTAGTAACTTTTGCCTTGACTTGAATTAATGCGATTTAACATTTAGTATTTTTTACTTTACGGTATCTGTTGTGTGAGCATTGCTTAAGAAATTTTACCTGATTATTATTTTATATTTTTCTTCATATTTTAAGACTTTTTAACACACCTTAATGATGTATTCATTTTCATTTAGTATTTTCTTCCTAAATACAGTGTACTTTAAAACGTAATATAGTACTATTTTACCTGCCTAAAATAAATAAATTTTGTCGTTTGGTAATATTTTACCTGCCGTTTTTTTTACTGTTTTTGTCACTTAGATAATTATTTCCGATATGAAATTTGTACAAAAATCAGTTTATTCCCGTTGCACCTATTTTGTTTTGTCGCATGAACGCGTTGCAAATCAGATCATGAATGGCTGTTGGTCAAATAATTTCGAATATTCTTCACTCAACTGTCGCTAAGGCAAACCGCGTGATCGCGCGCATCGCACGTAGTACGTCGCGTAGCTCCAAATATTGATGTATCACCTACTCGTCTTGCCTATCATAAGTTCGAAAAATATTTAACCGAATTTCATTTCACGTAAAACTTTTCGCCGTATCCCAGCAGTTTCTTTTTCTTGTTCCATTATGGAACTACTGTTTTTTTTTTTATCCAAGTAGTTCCATGGAACTGGTTTTCTGTTCATGCAATATAAAATAAGTCTCATAAGTTAAATTACAGTCAAATTGTTATGGCAATTCGAGTACATGAAATTAATTTACGAAAATTTTTAGGTGACGAGATTAATAACAGTTCAATCGTAGAAACTGGAAACGGTATGAAACTGAAAAGAAACTGCTCTAAGTCTTTTATACCCCGCCGTGCAAATAGACCTCAGAAACTTTCCGACATCACTCTCAACCTCATGACTGAACGACGCTTATTAAGACTACGGACTTTCGGTGACGCCGAGTCATATAGGCAGATCAATAGACAAATTCAAAATCCTTGCGGCACGGTGATCTCTTTAATACTAACCACATTAAAGAGACGACGAACGACGACTAAAAAAATGTTTGCAAGAGATGTATCTATTGGGCAAAGCCAGCTGACAAAGCTGAAACGAGAAGATGCAAAGAAAGCAGAGGTATTGAAGGAGGTCGAAAACCTTTATGCGCAGCTATAAGCTTCGGTCCCCAAACCTGTTAGCAGCGTGGCCACAGATCCAAGGGCTAATCTAACCCGACACCACATTGAAGACATCGTGAGCCCCTAATCAGCTGAAAATAATAAGGCACCGAGTGAAGATGGAGTCATTTCAGAGCTTTTGAAAGTGGGTGTAAATTGGTGGTTCTTTTCTTTAAGAAGGATGACAACACCTTATTAAGAAATAACTCGCTCTTGAGCCACGTTTATAAGTTTTTTTCGAAGGAACATCATCACGAACCGTCTCGACCACAGGTTTGATGACGAAACAAGCCAGTTTCCGAAAAGGTGACCATAGACCACACACACACGCTGCGGAAAGTTATACAGAACACCGGAGAGTATAACTTGCCCTTATTTTTGGCGTTTGTGGACTATGAGAAAGACTTTAAAACTTTAAATCGGTGGAGATGTGGGCAACTGGGCAGTTCTTGAATCTCTCCAACGATGTCGTATTGACTATCGGTATAACGAAGTGATTAGATGCTTAAACAATACCACTATGTCGGCCCGAGTACAGGTGCAGAGTTGGAAGGCGATTCCTTTGAAAAAAAGCGTAAGGCAGGGAAACGTGATATCATACAGACGTGATAAGTTGTTGACTCGTATATCTACTTGGAATAAACCTAGGCAGGTTGAACTTTAAAAAAGAGGTCAACCGCCGAATTCAACACGGCCGGGTAGCGTTCGGGAAACTGCGTAACGTTTCCTCGTCCAGAATACCTCAGTCCCTCATAGTTTTCGGCAAATGTGTGACAACTTATGGCGCCGAAACGTGGTCTCTTACTACGGGCCTCATTAGTATGCTCAAGGTAGCCCAACGAGCTATGGCGAGGGCTATGCTCGAAGTCCCTCTGCCTGATCGAATCAGAAATGAGAAGATTCGTAGCTGAACTAAAGTTGTAGACATAGCCCAGAAAACCAGCAAGTTCAACTGGCAGTAGGCAGACTACATAGCACGCAGAACGATGGCCGATGAGGCCGCAAGGTTCTCGAATGGAGACCACGCCCTAAGGCAACGCTGCTAGGTGGACAGACGATCTGATGAAAATCACAGGATCGCACTGACTGCAAGCAGCTTCCAACCGGACCTATTGGAAATCTATGAGGGAGGCCTATGTACAGCAGTGGACGTCCTACGGCTGATATGATGATGATGAATTTCATTACGATAAACAAGATGAATTTTTGAACTGTGCGTTGATTGCCGTATACAAAACTATGACGATTTTAGGCTGATTTTGACTAAAACTAAAACTACATGATTGGCTTTTAGAAAATTCAATAATTCTGGCAAGGAATCGAACCCGCTGTTTTTGGAAAAAAAATTGCACCCTGTACTATTACACCATTCGATAATGTTGCTAATAAGGATTAAATTCTGGGAAGTAATCATATACGGCAAACTGCTGGACAACATCTAATTTTTTTTAAAGTGATATTAAATCTTCAAGGCAATGACTGTATTCGAAACAACTTAACCGTTTCCTCTTTGAAATAATGTTTTTTTTTTCAACTCAGTAATTTCGTGTACCTAAATACAGTGCGATAGTTGACACGTGTCAAATTCAGTGAAACATTGAAAATTGTGATGATGGTGACGAAAAGCTTTAACCAAAAGTTTTTAATTTTGTGTGTTAAAACCTAAATTTATTGCTACTTATTAAAAAAAAACCTACACTAACCTCATTTAATTTGTAACATGGTTAAAATTGGCTGTTAGAAAAATATATTTGTTTTCTATATAGATCATTTTACCTGTAAGTCAAACATGCGCCAATCCAGGATACGTCATCTTGCTTCAAACACAATAATAAAATAATCGGGTTTAGTTAATTTTAGTTGTTTTATCATTAAATTTTGATGTCGGTACGTAACTTTTGCCTGTTTGTGATTTTGTACAAAATTATTACCAACCGACACTATTTCATAAACTAATGAGAAAATCCATAATCTTTAAATGCCAGATAATTAAGCCTGTAAAATGTATTTAAATTTCGTTGGAATTACGTAGTTATGACTAATAGGTGATTTTATACGATTTATTTTCCAAAAATAAAAACTTTAAAATGCTCTCCTGTAAAGTTGGCTACATGTCGCTTGGTAATTTTTGCCTTTCAAGCGTCGATATGATGTTACCGATGTTTTCTTGATTTGGAAGATTCTTATTGAATAAGTAAAGCGTGGTCAAGGGAAGCGATTTATTGAAAAGAAAAAATAAAGACAATAGTATTTAAGACAATCGTCTACCGAGCGCTCGTCCATACTAAAAGAGAAACGTTTTCCTGCCCCTAAATGGTATCTTATCTCAATGATTTTTTGGAATGCTTCTGACACAGTAAAAGTTTTTTTGTTTACTGGGGCTAGAGTCATCACGCAGAGAGCGCCGTTACTGAGGGAAGCTTGAAAAACGCTAAAAGAGTAGAACGTTTTAGGGAAAGCTTCGCTCAGCTGTGGGACAGTATAGGCAAAATAATAATAAAAAAAGAGGACTAAGTAAGGGCCTATCACGGGTTTTTACGATTTTGTGACGTAAAATAAACGGGGACTTTCACGTTAGTTTGATGAAAAAAAAATCTTATTCTATACAATTTACGACGTAAAAATTCAGGTACGCTGTACGTCCAAATATATAGAATTCTTACTAGAGCCTCAGACCTCCATAACTCAGTGGTGTGACGGAGCCCAAAGACATAGCTGACCTCTTCAGGCAACAATTTTATGTTAAGTCACCTTTGGGGTCATCTCGGACGGTGTTTAGTGTTGGGGCCGCAGTGGAGCCGGGGATAAAATTTAATGCTAAGGAAGTTGCTCGAATGATACATTCGATGAAAAAAGGCAAGTCCCCGGGCCATGATGGTCTCAGTATTGAGCATCTCCGATATGCCGGACCTCATTTACCGAGAGTTTTGGCTATGTTATTTTCTTTCTGTTTGAATCACAGCTATATGCCTGCGGAGATGTTACAAACTGTGGTGGTGCCTATAGTTAAAAACAAAACAGGTGATCTTGCGGATAAAACTAACTATAGGCCCATATCGTTAGCCACTGTCATCTCGAAGGTGCTTGACGGCATGCTTAATGCACAGTTGAATAAGTATATTAATTTGCATGATAACCAGTTTGGTTTTCGCCCAGGGCTATCAACTGAAAGTGCAGTTCTGTGTCTTAAGCATGCTGTCAACTACTATGCGAGGCGAAATACTTCCGTCTACTGTTGTTTCCTCGACCTTTCTAAGGCTTTTGACTTGGTTTCCTATGATATTCTTTGGCGGAAGTTAGATAAGTTGCAGGTGCCAATAGCAGCTATCAACATTCTAAAATATTGGTATGGAAACCAAGTAAACAGAGTGAGGTGGGCAGGGACTATGTCGGACTCGTACGGGTTGGAATGTGGGGTGAGGCAGGGTGGGTTGACCTCACCAATGCTTTTCAACCTCTACGTGGATGAACTGATTGGCGAGCTCAGCAGCGTCAGTGTTGGATGCCGTATTGACGGAATAAGTCTAAATAATATTAGCTACGCTGATGACATGGCGCTGCTGAGCGCGTCGCCTTGTGGTCTGCGGAAGCTTATTTCGATATGTGAAAGGTATGCTGAAAGTCATGGCTTGATATACAATGTCAAGAAAACTGAGATCATGGTTTTTGAGGGAGGGGGAAAAAGCCCACAAGTAACTCCACCCATCTTCCTTAACGGAGTGTTGTTGAGGAGGGTTTATAGTTTTAAATACTTAGGGCATATTTTGACTCCTAACCTCAAGGATGATGAAGATTTGGAAAGGGAGCGGAGGGCATTGTCAGTGAGAGCGAACATGCTAGCTCGCAGGTTCGCAAGGTGCTCGAGAGGTGTGAAAGTTACTCTTTTCAGGGCTTACTGCACATCTTTCTATACTTGCGGCCTGTGGGCTGGATATACTCAAAAGTCTTACAATGCCCTCCGTATCCAATATAACAATGCGTTCAGGGTGCTGTTGGGGCTGCCGCGCTTCTGCAGCGCATCAGGGATGTTCGCGGAGGCGCGAACGGATTGTTTTTTCACTATAATGCGCAAAAGGTGCGCCTCCCTGGTGCGCAGGGTGAGGGCTAGCTCCAACAGCATACTGAAGATGATTGCAAGTAGGTTGGACTGCAGGTATGTGAATCGCTGCTGTGCAGTTTCTCATGGGATGGTGCACCGGTGATTTGCGTATTCTTAATTATTTTGTTATTATTTTATGATTTGACTTTTTCATTTAATTGTATTTTAATTTATTATTTAATTGTATTTGATATATAATTTAATTGTATCTTATTGTATAGTTTTATTGTATTGTTTTGTGGTAATGTAATAATTATATTAATGTGATAGTCCCTAATATAGAATAAGTTTTTCTGTTTTACTAACAAATATTTGAGTCTTGGATACTTGATGAAATATATGATATTATTATTATAACTCAGTACCGGGTAATCCAACACGTCTGGGTAAGCCTGGCTGTCAGACTTTCGGGAAACTGACTACCAGTTACGATTTTCAAAGATCTACAAATGAGAGGGACCAACGACTTTATTTGCATCCCGAGGTACGGAGGAAACTCGTTGTGATCAAGATGGTCACCCATCCATAGATCGACCTTGGCAAGCGCAGATTGACTTATGTGGCCATTGTCATTTAACTTTGGGCTCCTCTTGTTATAAAACTCATATTAACAAAAACCATGTAAGTACGTACTTTTTGTTTATGCCATTATACTTTATACGAGGGATCTTTTTTTTTCTTTTAAAACAAAATTTTTAAGTTCCCACAGTTCAAATTTTAATCATGATTCATTGTTGTTCATGTTTCGACTTCCTCAAACTTATGTACGAGTTTGTTGTGTATGTAGGTACTAATAAAAATCTTTTAGAAAAAATACACGTTTTTCTAAGTTAAAAAAAAAAACACTTAATAAAATAAGTGTTCAAATTATGCAACCACGTTTAACCGTTTACTTTTTTAGTTTACTGGTAAAACGACCACCAAAAAAAATTAAAGGCGTGATTCCATTAAGCAAAGGAGGTGTTATTTTTTCGGCCCAACCATGTACCGAGGTACAAATTATTATTAAAATCCCTTCCAATAATTAGTATTTTTAGCAGTATTTAAAATCCTTCAATACTAGATAGAAAAAGAAATAAAAGTATATGAAAAAACACTACTTCGCAACGGAACTGCGTTCAAAGAAACGTTTATGTCAGCGTTTACGGCTGTCAATCTGTTTCATCTGTCAAAATCACGTCAAAATATGACATCGATGTTTCATTATTTGACAGCTTTTTGACAGTAATGAATATCAACAACAATAGAAAAAAACTATCGAACTAGGTCGGGAACCCTGGCTTTTGGCCGGCAGATAACCAAACGCAAAAAATAATACGAAATGTGAAATAAATGCATTTTTTTTAAATTATTGTTCCCATGATTATTCACAAAATATGTGTACTAGTAATTATAACTTATTTGAAATACATAAATAAATTCTATAAAGTACATTTTTGGGTTTTCACACGTTTATAAATGAAGTAACGAAACGCATCATGTCGGAGACGTATGACATTGCTAGATTGAAAATCAATTCTTGGGTTGCAAGTTTTAACATTTTGGATCGACAATTTCTTATTGTACAAATGCCCAAATAAATACAACATATTTTTTTTCAAAATCTACGATTTTTTTCCTATAATTTCGTATTTTTGTCCTTGAGGTACACGGCTGGGCCTTAAATGTAGGGAAAAAATTAACACCTCCTTTGGACACAAGTCTGACGTCGCATTGGAATACAAGTTGATTGAATTAAAAAAAATATATATACAAGCTACAGTTCAAATTACCTTCTAATAACTTGTATGCAAGTTTGTTCATACAATTTGTAACTTGTATACAAATTACTGGAATAATGGAAACGCGGCTTTGAAATTGAAACAAAAGCTGCGGATAGCGAAATCCATTTAATTTATTGCCTGGAAGCTAACTCTACTTCTATTTGCTTTGTCATTCTAGACTAATATGATGTTTGTGTTCTCTTTTGAAAATCATGTTTGTTACATGATTTTCAAAAGTGAACACAAACATCATATTAGTCATTTTTGATTTTTTCGTAATGATGTATTTTACTTTTTTTGACACATTGACGTAAGTATTTCGCTCCAAATTATCTTAATTGCACATGTACCTCAGCACATCAACCTACCTTAATTTATCAAATATCTTTTTATTTTCAGCTTTATCACAATTATAGTGGAACGTTTGTCTGTGCCTATGTGTAGATAAGTTATGAGTTAATACCGCGAAAAAAAATTGGGTGTTAGCCCGAGTTTGAAATCGTAGCCTCTTACACGAGAGGAGCGGTGTTCTCCTTTGGGCCATAACGACTATAATCGTGGCGATGATTCTTTCAATTACAAGTACATAAGCATAGGCTACCTCCACTACCTCAATAGTATTGGTATTGGCCTTGGAAACGTTGCTCAACGTAAGGCCGTTTCGCAAGAAGCAGGTCTCGGGAGTAACCGTTATCGCCAAAAGTCCAAACACCTGATAATATTGTTATGGCAAAATGCATACACACGTTTTCTAAGCTCTCAGTTACGCAAGGCAATCGGCTGAAATACAACAAATACAATATAATTGACCAAAAAGAGCTGTGGTGGCCCAGTGGTATCGGCCCAGACTTACGAGCTGTAGGTTGTGGATTTTAACCCAGTCAAGCGCATAATTTTTTGTAGGTAATTTTTTGTCAACACTGCTCTCGAAACGATGACGGAAAACATCGTGAGCAAACCGTGATGTCGAAGAATCAATTGGAAAACATGTGACATCCACCAGCACGCACTGATCCCGCGTGGTGGATTATGGCACACTCTCTCTCACAGAGACGATGCCTGTGTCCCAGCAGTGGGAAAATTTATAGACTGATGATGATGATGATGACCAAAAAGTTTCTAAAATCGAGGTTTTCGTATTATGTATTTTTAGAAGATTGTCTCTTGTTTCTAACCATGCTTTTTAAAACTGTTTTAAAAAGTGATTAGATCTAAATAAATCTAAGTTTCTTTGAATGAAGTACCTAATCTCTGGAAGTTCGATTTTTTAAATTATTAAATCAGTAGAAAGCTTCATGTGTATTTCATTTCTAAATTACACATGTGTCAAGAAACTACAATATTTGTTATAGATAAACCTACAAAAAAATCATAGCAACAAGTTGTGTTCTTGCCAGAAACTTGCACTATAACGTCAGGAGAAGTCTTTCAAGTTTGATTGCTGGGCATGAAGAAGGTACCGAGTTTTCAAGGTCAGTTTATTCCCAAGTTGGTTAAAGTAAAGTGCACAGCTTATGGTAAAAGTACCTTCTAAGGCAGTTAATATACATTGAAACCTCCCTATCCTCAACAAGCTTTATCCGGATGATCCGGGGATACCGCACGATCGCCGGCGAATCGGCCAACCTCCTTGCTGGATTGCTGCCCTGGGATCTGGAGGCGACTGCCCTCCAGCGCGTCTATGAGTGGCGCGTGGAGGCGTAGCGCCGGGGTGTAACCCCGCTGCCTCGAGAAGTCGAGGCGCGGCGGGAAGAGCTCCGGCGCGATCTCAGGGCAGTATGGAGGGGACGACTGTCGCAACCGAGGTCCGGGCACGCCGCAATCGCGGCGGTAAGACCCCTCTTTGAGGAGTGGCTGGAGAGACGTCACGGCGGCGTCCTGACCTATCGGATGACGCAGGTCTTCACCGGACACGGAAGTTTAGGGAGGTTCCTGTGTCTGATAGGGAAGGAGAGGAAACGCCCGGGTGCCATCACTGCGAAGATCGCCCGGAGGATACAGTAGAGCATATGGTGCAAGACTGCCCAGCTTGGGCAGTGCACCGACGTGTCCTCATAGGCGGAGACCTCTCGCGCCCGGCATTGGTTGCGGCCATGCTGTGGGGCGAGACGGAGTGGGAAGCGGTCGCCTCCTTCTGCGAAGCAGTAATGCTCGTGAAGGAGGAGGCGGGCCGCGAGAGAGAGAGGACAGCGTCCTCCCTCTGCCCCAACCGCAGTGGTAGGCGCCCGCGGCGTTGGATGTCAGCAGACCATCTCTGGCCACCGCAGGCGCGGGCATGCGGGTAGCGAGTAAAGGGCAACTTGCTGCCCGACCATGGGCCATGCCCGGGTCGACGGCGCGTTGTGTCCCACGCATGCCTCAAAGAGCGTCAGCATAATGACGGGGCCCCCCTGTCAGAGGGCCAAAGCCTACCGGGGTCACGGGATTATTTCCTTACCGTGACCCCGGAACATAACAGGCTACTGAAGGACACAGTGGATTTTAGTCAGTAGAAGTCTGACAGTCCCTCCCGCCCTGCTCGGGGCCGGAGGACTCATTTGATGATTTTACCACGCTAAAATCCTCAACAAGCTTCTATTTAGTTCCACGTGTCTCGTTGTCTGTAATGAAATGGTGCAAGTTAAATTTGACCCACTGCCCAAATTCCGATTGAGCTGAAATTTTCTGTACATGTATATTGCGTGACAATGCAATATTTATGGCATGGAGCTGATTAGATGATAGAGCAGGAAGGTGGCCATAGGAACTCTGTAATGAAACGCCGCAAACCCGTCGAGTTGAGACTCGTCTGATTCGTTTTGACGAGTACTTTGTCTATGGTAAGTATTTTTAACACACCAAGGGTTTTTTTTTTAATACTCATGTTAGTCATTTAAGAATTTTTAAATGACTAACATGTTTGTGTATTAAAAAAATTGTCATCAAAATCCATTGCGTAGCTTCAAAGTTCTAAGCGTAGGGACAGACAGGTAGCGGGAAACGACTTCGTTTTATACTATGTTGATGATTAAAGAGTAAGATAATATTTTAATTAATCGGAATGAACCCGGAAATAAAATCTTCATTACCAAACATGAGTAGTCACTTCATGCATGTTAACAGCCTGTAATTGCGTTCCCTATTCTGTTGTGTTGTGTCATTTGAATACGAACTCATTTATTTGTACTTAATCCATATCTACTTTCATTGGAATTTCCATTATGTTTGAGACTACAGTTTTCCTCTGGTATTTCTCGCGTACTTTATTTTGCTCCTCCTGGAATGTCTTTTCCTGTCCCTGTATGGTCTTTGTGGAGTTAACGGTGTCGAGAAGGTGGTTGACCATAATTGTCGTTTTGTAGCTCCAGTATTGCACACGGAACGGTATATCTGAGTTGGGCCACTGATTGACGACAACTACTAAGTATTCATCATTCTTCACAATGGCACCGGTTAACAATATACACTCGAGAGCAATGAATCCGGGTCACTTACAGAATGTTAAAAATCTCGGAAACTAAAAATGTTAGGTTAATGCAATAAATTGTATTTAATAGACAACCGTCGTCGTCTCTCAGTGTATTTAGCTAACGTGATTTAAAGCGAGATAAAAACTTCATAACTAAATCCCACACTAACATTAAGAAATTAGGATACTTACTCCAGCTAATTCACGCAATTCGTTTATTGGTCGTATAGTATGCAGCCAGTTTGGAAGTCGTTGGAGCAAAGCTCTCACCGAAGATAATTATTTTTGCAGACCAATGGCCGGAGTTAGGTAGATGACATACAAAATATCCCGGAAAAGGGTATCATGGCAGTGAAGTCTTACAACTCAGAGGTGTATAAATCAGTAGTGGACCAATCGAGATTGATAATTTTATATCCTAAACCAAAGCGTATATAATTAAAAGTTATTATAATATGTACACAGGTAACTAAAGCTAGATATAAAAATAAATAAAACTATAACTATATTTACAACTAAACTAAAACTAAAACCAAATACAGCAAACATGCAGAGACACTTAGGCGTCAAAGTACTCCTCCGCATCGCTGTCATCCGGAAACGTGCCCAGAAGACTGGCAGCATTGCCACGTTGGATGGCAATGCTTATTCTTTGACCAAAAAAGGAACCAGCCCTCTGGTCACGCGAGCTGTCGATCAATCGGCGCGAAATTTCCTTAAAAAGGTGACGCGCACTCGGACCCCATGACCCGAGCGTTTCGACCCCAAACGGCTCAAATATGTGTACATATTATAATAACTTTTTATTAAATTCGTTTAGAAAAAAAAAGCGTATATTATTTAAATATTTGTTTAGTAATAAATAAGTTAGGATAATTAAGTCCTTAGTAATTAACCTTTGAACCGCCAGACTTCTTAACAATTTTCGTGCCCCCAGCCCCCAGCGCCACGCATCGGTGAAATACAAGTTCCTCTCCGTCTGGTCCTCTTAAGTAAAATATTGATGGCGTACAATAAAAAGTATTATAAGCTATCTATCTATATAAACAGAGAGATAGAATAGATGCAATAAAATTAAACATAACAACAAAAATCGTGAATATTCTCTGTAGGATTCACCTATCCGAGGTTGGCAGTTCAAAGGTTAAAAGATCTTTTTAAAAGAATTATTCATAATCTTACACAATGGCAGGATAATATAATAGGTATTAACACACGACATTCCAAAAATGTTTTCGATTTAAGATGCACTCTATTGTTCTCAAAAATGCAAATTATCACTTCTATTTATTATAATTTTTCACCTCTAACTGAACTTTTGATTGTATTAAAGAAAACATTCCCCAATGATGCACAAAATATTTGTTCATATTTTCTACCTACAATACTCGTATCAAGAATTTATCATGAGACTTTGGTATTTGTACATTAACACCTCTTGAAATATTTTGAAAAATACATAATTTTGAGTTTGTTTATAGCACGCTATTTGAAGATAACATCTTCAAATAGCGATAAAGAACATGAATCTTTACTGAAGTAATGGAGAAGGAGGCAAAGATAATGGTCATTATTTATACTTCACGACTTTAAAATTTTTAGATATTTGTACGAAAACATTACAAAATTATTTAGTTCATCAGTATCGGGAACAGGGTCCAGGCTGCAGGTCGTCTGGTCTCTTGAGATCTTTTAAAAGTACGCGTCTCGTCCTATAAATCAGGCGCTTCATCCAGCTGCCAAGCGAGTGTGTCATAATTTTATAAATTTGAGTCTTTTCCACTGCAATTTGGCACAAAGATCTTACTCGCCTACAATATTCCAAATCCCGGAACACTTGTCTATTACTTATAAGAGAAAAGTAGCTCCACCACTTGGGCCCAGTCTGGTTTGGTTTTCCATGTCTTCGAAATGAAGGAAAAGTTTACCATTGATTTTAATAATTATTTTGGATATCTGTGACTAGGAGGGTAGGACAAAATAAAAAAATCCAATAAGTTACTGAAATACGAATACTTTTTATTGTAAAAATAAAAACACGTAGTATCAAACAGTATGTACAAAACGTCTTTAGAACTTACAACAATGAGTTTTGACAAAACGAAAAGGTTCATAAATTAGAAACTACGATTTGTTGTTGTCACCGTCAAGCAAAATTATTCAGAGATGATGGATATTAAAGATCAAGAATTTTCATACATAATTTAATTATAAAGGGGAACAGTGTATAAGACGGGACGCGAGGTATAATGAATGACGTAGCGCAAGCACCATCATGACGTCATTTGCGCTTGCAAATGCCGTCCTGTTGACGCTTGCGCTACGTTAGTATTGTGATAAGTTAGCCTTAAGTGTGTGATTTCCCATCATACCTCGCGTCACCGTCTTATACTCCGTTCCACTATTTGCTTTGCGTCTTATCATCTCTATCTGTAGTCGTCCATGAATCAGTGTAGTTTCTTCTGCTGCTTATCCTTTCATAAGAGTTGTTAATTTGTTCACTTGTTGAGATAAAGTATTCCAGTTATTCTTCATAGTTTTATGATCAAAAGCATGAGCTATTTGTCTGTTGAAATTTCTGGAGAACTGTTGGAATTTTTTTTGTAATCTTGTCCAATAGCTGTCGGGTCGTTTCCGCTTCCCGAAAACTGGAGTGCTAGCTAAGCACAGAAACAGCAGAACGACCAACATCTTATTCATGTTCCAAGAGTTTGTTCATAGAATTTCGCGACTCAGCACTAGAATACACAATACAGTCTTCACAGAAGCAACGTCCCTTATTTTGATCAAGGGAAGATATTTGGTCCACTCACTACAACGGTCGTAGGTCATTTGATCTTGCAAGCTAATGAGTTACTAAACTTCAAATGCGTTGTTGAACGTATTTGACTGTTCGTTTTCAAGCGTATTATGGTTTGCGAGTAACATAAATATGGACTATACAAACCTAAGGAACTCGTAACCATCATGAGTTCGTATTGATCCATTATCCATTAGACACGCACTGGTCACTTCCCAAACAATAGGTTGAGGTATGGATTTTTGTATTGTTAATAGATAAAAGGAATAATAACATATAATTGTGAAGCAACAAAGGTCTAATGGTTGGAACCTCAGAGAAAATTCAACAAATAGAATACCAGAGGTTGTGGTGATTACTATCACATTCAAGTATCAACGTTAAGTGAAGTGCGATAATTTTCCAGGGAAATCAATAAATTATGGGATCTCCGCGTCAATTGGTTTTGGTGTAAATGAAAAGGAATTTGCATCGCTATCAATTTTTAGATTGTACCATCTTAAATCTGTATTGATAATTATGGTGGTAAGTAAAGTTGTAACTAAAAAAATAAAATAAGTACATCAAGACAGACCAATTATTTTACTTAGCTGACAGGAAATAGAACGCACTTTATTTGAATACAATAGGGAACATAATACTGCACCAGTTAACAACTAAATACATCTAGTTGGCATAAGTTACTTTATTTCCATTTCTTTAGAAATCTTCATTTGCAGTGATAATCGTGATATAGCTAAACGTGATATGGAGTAAGTTGGAGAAGCAGATAAAACAAGTGAAAATCGTTTGGATAGCAAAATGGATGCGGGATTGAAACATATTGTGGAGGATCTTGGCATAAACAACGCAAACTGTAAGTGAATATAAATAATGGCATTTATTTAAGAACACAGATTAATACCAGTATTTTGAATTTGATCACTTAAATAAAATGAGAATTTGAATAGTTCACTCTCTTATTCAATCGGATTTCTTCTCAATCGGATTTCAGTCGGTTCTAATCAGTGAATTTGATTACAATGAAAAATTGTTGTAATTTAACTAATCAAAATATTTGCATTAAACAACCTTTGTTCATTGATTACTGTTGCAGTAGCTTTTAATTTCCTCATATAATATTTGGGTACAGGCGCGTGCTATTGCTCTGATTCGTACACTAAAGAAAGAAGTGACATTATTATAGCAATGTTGTCATGCTTGAATTCGAATCCCATTTCATCTTTCACAAAATTAGACCTTAACCGTCGTACCACTTAAACTTTTAAATGTCTGTTGAACACATCTTGTCTAAAAATGTCAGATTCTGACGTTGAAATAAGGTACGTTTTCCAGTCACATGTTTTTTAGACAAGTGTTCAACAGAATTGTTCAAGTTTTTGTAGTACCTAAAGCTCTAAGTGTTCCTCAACGCCGCAACCGCAACGGTAAGAATCTTCTTTGAAGTGTGACCGGAAAGGAGCCGAGGCTTCCTCACCTTCCACCTGCCACACGGCTCATTTACAGCACACAGATGTTTCGAGAGGTGCTTGTATTTGATCGGGCGGGTAGAAACGTCTTCTGGATATCACTACTGCGTGGAGCATTGCAGGTGTGCTCGACGACACTGCGTCAACCATATCGTCAATAAGGGCATTAGACATCCAATTCTTCAATTCGTTGTGGACCTAAACTACTTAATTATTCGCCAAGAATAAATCTACAATGAAAAAAACACCATTATTAATTTTGTGTGAATATTTCTGAATTACAGTGTCAATACCAACATGGACTTTGCAAGAGACTTTGACAGGATTAGCCATAGTTGTAGGTCTATACCTAACGCTGGTAGTGAAGATATTACCAACATTCATGAAGAAAAGGCAGCCGTACCAACTGAAGAATATAATGCTGGCTTATAACGCATTTCAAGTCGCCTTCTCAGTATACGTAGTGTTTATTGTAAGTGGAATTTATTGCTTTTATACTTTTTGTAGGCGCAACGTTTAAATCTTCATCTAATTTTAAACTTTGGTTCTTTTATAGTTTATTAAACTCTCGAGTTGTTCAAGTAGTTGCAAGCGCTACACCTACGTGTAGTTAGGTTCTATTTCTAAGTCTCGTCACGCTAAGTGTTTTTGGGTTTTACCTTCAAAATATTTTCTAATGTAGCTCTACTAGCTACGTCTGGAACATTTCTAGGTTTACATCAGCAATTAAACAAGTTTGTGTTAACTGATTGGTTAACCTTTAACCTAATATTTAGTGACAGAGTTAATCTATTACCTAATCCATAGTATAGGTACACTCGACACCACCATATTTCACCTTTTATCTTTAAGTCCCATGTTATAGGGGGCGAGCCATTAACTAGGGACTAAACTAGATTGTGGAAGTACTGAAAAATTCTTAATGGAAAATTTTATAAAACTTAAACCATCCAGGGAATAGAACCACTACATATTACAAGGGAATTAACATTAAAAGAAAATTGGGCATTTTTAATTCTTTGTATCTCTGGTAAACTTTTCTGGAGTTTTAGATGCAGTAGAATCTCATGTTTTAATACTCTGTAGACGGTTTGGTTCCACCATAACATTTCTCTTCTCTGCCGCATGTTGCTATAATAAATCGACAGTACACTTGATAATAAATTAATCAAGACGAACAACAAGCTAAATATACATATTCTAATTAGGGCATTTGTAAACATGACTGTATGACCAACAAAGCTATAATTAATTAGATGTCCATTTGTAACACATTTTCTCTGATTACCGAGTATCTTGGATGCTATATTAGTTGATGACATATTTTAATCACATAAATACTGAAGTTGGTTCGCTACCAAGTTCAGATTATGCAGTATTTGAAACTTGCAAACATCTTGTATCTCACGCAGAAGAGTCCTGTGTCCCAGCAGTGGGAACATTATAGGCTGATGATGATGAAACATCTTGTGGCATGTTCCCAATTTTTTTTTCATACCAATCTTGACTCTTTTTCACTGAATTCATTCCAGTTGAAGGTCTTCATAAGGATAATATAAATGATAGCCTGTGCTGCTCTTGTTTAACTTTAGTTAATCTTATATTTTATTGTTTCAGTACTTGAGATATATCTATAGATATAATATTATAACAACGAGATGTCCAAAAAGAGATGATTTACAAGGGGTAATAATTTTTCTATCATTATCAAATTTACCACAATGACATAATAATTATTATCAGTTGTGCCTTTCACTCCCGCAATATAAGTTTTTTTTTCCATTTAATTTCCAAAAACATTTACAAAGACTTTTTAAAAAAAAACAACATACCGCACAAACCATCGCGGGTTTTACAGCGGAAGGCACAACTCCCATAAGCTTGATTTATTTGAATAAGTTTTGTTCATACGACCAATCTAGTGCTAACACACAGCAATTGATAGCAATAATCTAAAATGCTTCTATTGCAATATGTTTATCAATCATAGTTTTGGGCTTCATTTCTTTATTGACATTGGCATTGCCTTGTCTATGAAGGGCGTTATGCTTACCGATATGCTGTCTCCGGTTTTATGCTCAACTATTAATTGTAAAAAACTAAAGATACGTTTAAGGCAAAATATTTCTCAATCATAGTTCTGTATTAAAGTAAAGTAATGTATCAACGTTTTCCAGGTGATCAACGACATCTACCCATACTTCATAGCTAAACACCTGGATCTCCTAGACACAGTTTTCTTCGTACTCCGCAAGAAAGACAACCAGATCACCTTCCTCCACCTCTACCACCACACTTCCATGGTTGCTTGGACCTGGCTTCACTTCATGTACTATCCCACGGATAACTTCGTGGTTGTGGGCATGCTGAATAGTCTGGTCCATGTTCTGATGTATGCGTACTATGGGATTTCGTCTCTAGGTCCTGAGTACGCGAAGTATATTTGGTGGAAGAAACATTTGACTAAAGTTCAGCTGGTAGGTTTCTTATTATTTAAGCTGGTTTCAGGTTTTATGTTTTATCACTGCAGTAGCACCACACAGGCTGAAACAAAATATTAATTATGCAAAATTGATAATTTGACTATGTAATTTAAATTAGTCCGTAATTTAGATCAACACAGTCATTAGGTATTTGACCCGTGTTATAAAAAAAATCGTTTTTAAAACTCTTAGTGTAATTTCACCGAATTCGAACTTCACGAGAACTTTCTAGTTGTGACGTGACAAAAAAATGTTTATTATTTTTCAAATCTCTAAATTACGGCCTAATTAGATTTATTTATCTAGTCAAAATGCCTTTTATAAAAATGAATACAGAACAACTTCAAAAGAGCAGGTTATGAATGAAACAAAAACAATTTAAAAATAGATATTGCGGATGTGTGGATAATTCAATTTTATAAATTGTTACTACAGCTATCTATTAATAAATTTGAACAGCAGTGTGATATTCTCACAGTATTACATACAAAGTAATTGCGTGACATCTTCAATACTCGCGTTACAAATCTATCTCACGGTATCAAATAACAGCGTTCCATGATTGGTTTCAGTTCATTAGTCGAGATATAAGTATTGCACTTGCATGACTAATTAATACTTTGGTTTCAGATATTTTTAGTTAATGTCAAACTAGCTGGTTACTATACTTATACCAAATCGAAAATTTTATCACACAAAACTTATTTCTTCAAATGAATTTTAAATTGTTCTTGTACATTCGTTGCATTCTTTTTAAATTTATTATCTTTAACTTTCAGATCCAGTTCATCTTAGTGGTTTCTCATCTCCACTTCCAACAGAAGCTCTCTCCGTGTCCCATCCCTAACTTCTTCCACAACTTCTGCATGTTCCTAATCTGTTCCTTCTTCGCTCTCTTCATGAACTTCTACATCAGCAACTACAAAAGCAAGACTAAGAAGAATAGAGAAGAAAATAAGAATGGAAACGCGGAATTTGTTGTAGACGAGAGATTAATTAAAACTCGATAAATTAGGGATAGTTTTTGAATTTTTGTGTTACTGTAGTTTTAAGAATAAAGTATTTTGTAAGCTGCTGCTACTTTGATTTGAATGGTCGTCTTTCCGAAAATAAATATATTTTATTGGCTCCATGGGAAAGATACCACTGATTCCACTGTTGAATGCAAGTTACTGAATACATAACCATTACCTTGAGCATAGTGCTCAAACTCAAAGGTCGAGCGAATAGTGTTACCACAGACACACGGCTCGAGAGATTTATTTGAAACTCATGATATTTGAGCAAAATCATCTTCATCATGAAAATCAGCTTGTACCGTTTAAATTTAAATTATAGCCATCTTTAAAAACAAGACATTAAAATCTATAAATATTGAATGATTTATTGAATACCCTAACACAAAAAATGATTTCTAAAGCTAGTTGAGGTCGATTTTTTGTATCTGACTATGTGAAGAAACATCCGAAACCAACTCAGAGGTCACAAGTCCCTTTTAAAGTCCAGACATTATATTGGAAGACGATCTTTTAAGGTAAGAACCGCAGATTTGAGTGGAGCTATCCAGTCAGTGCAAGCATTAATTGTCAGTTATCGTATAGCCCGACTCATAACTCGAGGAGCTCAATGACACGACAATCAGTACAGAAGAAAGGACATGTGACAGGCTGTATAAAGTGAAATAATTCATGTCTAAATTCACCATAAGGCGAAACGAATGGAATGGACGATTCGAAGCTCTTTAAAAGAGCTACTGATGTATGGAATCAGATAGTCGCAGATTGAATGCTCGCAATTTCTTTTTACAACAAAAAGCTTCTCTATGTTTATAAGTATAAAATTTCGATCGATTCTTTTGCAGTGGACATTAAAATGTCACAAAAACAATTGTCCCAGACATCCTGCAAAAAATCATGAATTTGGTTCATTCATCCCGCGGGTCCCATCTGAGCGGGGTCAATCGACCAAAGAGCCCAAGTGAAACCGTTTACCAAACAAAGTCAGCAGTGACCGCATTTTTCACTAAACCGTACTTAAAATTCAATTAATATTAAAATAAATTTAGTTGCACATACTTACCGCTTTAATGAGTTAAGTGTTTGCGGTGCATGAAAGTGTGAATGTATGAAAGACAATCACTTTAAATGATGTCCTAAAACTAACAATGGCTATGTTACTTGTTTGCCTTTTCACTGACTTCTAACTAAAGTTTGAAAAATAATCAAATGCGGTCTATGCGGGAGGACACTCGCTCTCGATAGAGTGGAAACCTGTAAGACAAGACTGACTAAAAACAAACCTGTTCCTACGATTGTCATTCGTGTTCCAAAGCCTTAGATGATGGGTTTTCAACCTAGGCCTGTAGTGCTGTTGTTTAAAGTCTCAAATTCTCAACGAACGGCCGTTCGAATTTCGAATCTAGTGTTTAGGAGATAGAATTTGCGATGACTTTAAGGCTGAGTTTCCATTATACAAGTTAATCTTTAGTATATTTCTCATCATCTATGGATCTACAATGGTGGCATTATCACTGAGAACGGCACATGTTCATAAAGCGTGACACTCATGATGTATGTGTGGATTCGACTCTTTTGAATTCAGCATGGGCTAAGCCTTATCAGACAGAAATTGGTTCCATTTCCTGCACTCGAACCTAGCGTTCAGTCTGTAGTATCCAGTATGACAAGCTACTTGCGAAATTCATCATTATGATAGATTAATTTTAACAATTTGCTATCAAGTTGGTGGTGCCATTCCCTGGTGTAGACAACGAGAAGGTATTAAATGTGTATACAATACTAGGTTGGAGCAGTGGTGTCCCAGTGGTATCAGCTCCGACTTACTAGTTGTAGGTCGTGGGTTTGAATCTATCCAGGCGCATTACTTTGTGTAATTTATTTCATCATCACTGCTCTCTAAACGGTGAAAGAAAACATCGTAAGGAAACCGGCTTGTACTAGCGCCAAAAATTCGAAAATATGTGACATCCACCAACCCGACTGGGCGACTCCCTCTCTCAGAGAAGAGGCCTGTGTCCTAGCAGTGGGAACATTAAATTTATAGGCTGATGATGAAGGACTACGATTACAAAACCACTCCTGGTCCATCTTTCAAGATAGCAAGCCCACTACCATTTTTAGCATGGTTGTTTTAATCTTCTATTTATTGGTCAAAATCACTGATAAATAAATTTGATATTTGACTTAACTCGATAGAGGAGGTAATAGCGGATACCCGCTTAATCTATCGTGTTAAGACTAAAACAGAAAAAAATACTTTTACAGAAAAATTCTTTTCTTTTGGTTAGGAACAAGAAAACTGTAATAGTCAAAGCCATACATACCCATTAATTGAAATGTAAATAATTAATGTATCAATAAACAATGATAAACAACTGTTACATGACAAAACCTTGACTTTGCTGAAACTATTTGTGAATAAATACATAAGTGATTGGTAAACATCACTTACTTTTGTTCCATCCTACTACTATTATAAAGGCGAAAGTTTGTAAGTATGGATGTACGGATGTTTGTTACTCTTTCACGCAAAAACCACTGAACGGATTACTGGCTAAATGCACTTGAATTTGTACATTACATAGTTTATAATCTGGATTAACACATAGGATAGTTTTTATCCCGATTTTATGTTCCCGTGGGATAACTTTCGAGTAGTAGCGGGTGAAGCCGCTGGCAACAGCTAGTTACACATAAATTTATAATAACTTCATTTGAATTATGATAAGTTAAGCATTAAAATATATATTATCTTCATCCTACATGATCCCGGAGGCATGTCCATATTAATATAAATGTTTCAAATGACTGAATCAGGCGTTACTTTGCAGAAATCCATGACATTAAATGTTATGAAATTATCTAGCCTTAATTCCGCGACAAAAATCCAGGCCTGTTGCAGGATGAAATCCCACCCTAGATGCAATCATGCATATGCACATGCAGCAAAGGAAACATGCATATGCACACGTGCAACAAACGGATTTTTGATTGCATGGCATGTTTTTCCGTGACATAACATTTAATAAATGTTTCAGGTTAATGACCACAAATCAATCTACCTACCGGCTTTGGTTACTATAATGATTGGCACCGACTTCGTATGGTTGGCACGACAGTATTTGAATTTTGGAAGCCCATATCGTAATAGTAAACCTCTGGGCGAGATGTTTTCATAGGCTTAGTTTACATCACGCTACAACCTCTAAGTCGAATGGTGGGGCAAACAGAAGGCACCGCTGTTATTAAATATTACACATTAATATTAATTTTTGTTATATAACTATTATTCAATGTTTTGAGAAAGCATGTCGTGCCCAAACTAGAACATTACTGTGGCTTGGTAACCTTTCATAGGTAGATGATTAAGTGAAACTTACTTCTTCCTTTTGATTGTCTTTTCAGCAAGGCTATTGGCTAACTTGATAGTCACTGACCAGTGACTGCGTCTATTTCAGTTTGTCGTAACAAAGTTTTGTCGTTGAATCTGGAAATGGAAAGAAAGAAAGAAAGAAAAAACGTTTATTGGCACATGCCACAAGTGCACACAGTATTATAAAAAGAAACAAACAAAAATAACTTAATACTGAACAATTTTAAACCCAAACAAGCAGGAGTTTAAACTCTGTACATCTTTTTTTTTATCGTGGTAAAATCATGAAATGAGTGACACTTGAAATGAAACCCGGGGCAGGGCGGGATCCAGGCTCGTACTGACTAAATTCCACGGTGTCCTTCTATAGCCCCCCACTTTCCGGGGTCACGGTAATTCGTGAATCCCTCGACCCGGGCAGGCTTGGGCCCTCTAAAGACCCCCGTCATACCATCATGGTTTAAGAGAAAATATCTGGTTGACCGAGCTTCGCTCGGTTTCTAAAATGTCTATATCTTGGGAACCGAGCTTTTCTCGAACCTGGAACCTTGATAAATCGATTCCTTGAGCCGAAAAACCCCTAATCTGTAACTTTCATGAAAATCCTTGGAGCCGTTTCCGAGATCCTGATTATATATAAAAATATAAAAGAATTGCTCGTTTAAAGATATTAGATATAAGCAATTTCAATGTTGACATCACGACATTAATTAATATACGAACAAAAATTATTATCATACAATCATTTCACCTATTGTACATTAGGTAATAGCAATATATCTTCGTATATTTACAACGGCAATTACCAATACAAAGTGTGGAAATAATAATGGAGTAACAAGCGAATAACGAATGGTTCACAATTGATTCGATTACTGTTAACAGTAAATGCGCGTTTACAATATTTGTGGTAAAATATAAGTTTTTTTAAACTAATGTCACTAACCCCAGGTCCCGGGATTGTCTTATTAGGTAACCGTGGCCCAGGAAGTTAAAGAGGTATTGAATTATCACCGTGGATTTTAGTCAGTACAAGTCTGACAGTCCCTCCGTCCCGTCCTGGGTGGTAGCCAGCGCCTTTGTGCTCTTTTATCTTAATGTTATTTCTTGGTTTTGTATGTTCTGTGTACATAAATAAATAAAAGACGTAAGACGCAAACGGGACGGGGACATAATGTCTCTTCGGCGTCTCTTTCATACAAAATGTATAGAAGCGTCGCGTAAAACAAACAGAAGAGACGGGGTGCGGACGCGACTCTCATACATTTTCGCAAGTCCGCGACGCGTCTTCGTCTTACGTCTTTTCTATGTGGCCCGCGCCGTAGGACTCACAGAGGCCTTTACCCAGCAGTGGGATAAAGTAGGCCAGCAGTATCAATGCCAATAGAACCTGAAAATGGCAACAATGATTTTAGGAATCCGTGAGCACGTAACAAATTCTCTCAACTCCATCATCTGCCTAGCCTTTTCCCAATTTTATTAGGGTTGGCTTCCGGTCAAACCTGATGCAGCTGGATATCAGTATTTTACATGGAGCGACTGTCTATCGGACCTCCACAACCCAGTAACTAGGTAATACGTTAGCCCATGATAAGACTGGTTGTCAGACTTTATAGCTTCTGACTAACAGTAATGACTATCAAAGGTCTACAAATGACACAGCCGGGACCATCGGCTGTACGTTCTTTCCGAGACACGGAGAAAACTCGCTATGATAGATGAACACAGGTGACCCATCCACAGATCAACCTCAACAAGCGCAGTTTAACTCGAAAGATCGGCCTATGCGCGGCTGTATTAATTATTCGGCCATTCTCCAAATAGGTGTTATTTGCCTAATTACCGTGCCCTTTTTGAATTTCACTGATATGACGTTAATCACATTATATTATGAAACACATCAAAGATAGGAATTCAATAGTCATTTTGGCATTTTACTATTACTGGTGGTTTTCTAGATAATGAGATTTAAAAAAAAGATTGGATATGGTAATTAGACATGTTGAATATTTGATGCTACGGTAATTAGAAAATATTTTGTATCTCCATACTTGTATCTTTATTTTCTTTCAATTGCTCAATATTGCTTAATAATGACAAAGTACTAGTAGAAGAAGATGAGAGAGCACTAGTTGGACGTGGAGTTGATGCTATTAAGGTAGGTATGGAAGTGTTGGCATCACCTCCAAACTCCTAAAAACTGCGGGCCGACCTGTGCTCGGCGAGCTTAAGAAGCAGTTCAACTTCGTCAAAGCCAGTGGGAATACCCCGGAGGCGTAGAACAGGGGCGTGGTGACATTGTTTTTCAAGAAAGGAGACAAAAATCTCCTCAAAAACTACAGACTAATGCCGTTCCTGTGTCACGTCTACAAACTGTTTTCGAGGGTCATCACAGATCGGCTTTCCGCTAGATTTGACGTTTTCCAGCCACCGGAGCAGGCTGGGTTTTGCAAAGGCTATAGACTATAAACCTTAGACCACATACATACAGTGCGGCAGGTTATACAGAAGACAGAGGAGTTTAACCGGCCGCTGTGTCTACATAGCCTTTGTGGACTACAAAAAAGCCTTCGATTCCATCGAAACCTGGGCCGTTCTGGAATCCTTGCAGCGATGCCAAGTCAATTGGCGGTACATAAAGGTGCTAAGGAACCTATATTATAGCATAGCGTCGATGTCGGTCCAAGTACAAAACCACCATCCAGCTGCTAAGAGGTGTGAGACAGGGAGTTGTAATATCCCCTAACTAATCTGTTTACCAACGCGCTGGAGGATTTGTTCAAGAAGCTGGACTGGAACGGACTGGGGCATCAAGTCAATGGTGAATACCTAATGCACCTTCGTTTTGCCGACGATATAGTTATTATGGCGAAATCGCTGCAAGACCTGCTGAACAGTCTCAATGCTGCCTCGAGACGTGTGGGTTTCGGGATGAACCTGGACAAGACCAAGGAATGACCATGTACATCTCAGAACCAATTTCTGTCGAAGGTATAACACTCGAAGTTGTCCAAGAATACATCTACCTCGGGCAGGTATAGGAGCCTAAACGTGGAATATGTCAGTCAAGCTGGCCCACCTGGACTTCATGTCACGCAGCTATGAAAAGGTCTATGCTTGGGGTCTCACTAAGGGATAAAATCTGGAATGAGGTACGGCTAAAGACCGAGTTACAGATATTTTCCAAATCTGCAGCAAGTTGCAGTGGCAGTGGGCTGGTCACGTCTGCCTCGATAGGTGGAGTAGGGTGGTTCTTGAATGGCGACCGCGTGTAGGTAAGCGTAGTGTGGTACGCCCCCCCGGCAAGATGGACTGATGACCTGAAGAAGAAGGTGGCTGGCAGTGGCTGGATAAAAAAGCAGGAGATCCTGCGCTGGGGACTGCAATAGGCTGAGATGATGAATGCTGTTGACAGAGTTTCAAGAGGATCTGATATGCTGTTATCAAGCACGTCTAGATCTATGACTACTTCTTCCTCGATTGTTTCCAAGTTTCCCTTTTCCTTTTGTCTTTTATTACTCTCTACTCTGATTTTTCAGTATAAGTTTTTCATACAATGGTAATTATTAACACAATACATGGTAATTAGTATACGGTAGTTAGAAAACGATAGACTTTCTTCAAAATTTCGAAAACCATCACAGCCTGCAAATACTGGCTTATCATAACATACGTAAGCCATAGTACTGTTTCATTTACATTATCAACTAGGGTCTAACTTTAAAAATCAAGTATTTAAATAAGTATAACGGTAATTAGAAAAGTTTTGAACCAAGGGCTACGGAAATTATATACTCAAGTGCTTTGTCGGCGCTAGAGTAACGTTTGAGACGTACGACTGCTAATGGGCTGCAGCACACCCTGAGGACATTCGACGCGTGCGGTACTGATGTGCCAAATACCGTTATTTAGGCATGTGCACCCAAGAACAGATAATGTCACGGTAATTATAACTTTCTATCGGACACGCGGTTATTCAATTATAACTATTTATAGACTGGGTCTATTGAGTCCATATTTTGGTAGGTGATACACGTTGCTTCGTATTGTCTAAAACGTTGAATGGATCAAAGTAAATCTGCAGGTTTAAGAAATTACAAGCAAGTTTTAACATTAAGTTGGAGTGCGGACACGCCTCGGTAATTAGAAAATAGTGCTTTTTCGAACAGAGATTCAATTAATTTGGGCTGACTAGTTTAAAACAGAACCCAATATTCTGTATACAGCTAGATACGGTCGTAATCTAACATACAAAAAAAATCCACGCTTGAATATGATCATATTACGGATTAAGTAAGCGCGGACAAATAAAAACTTGCAACCGGAGAATGGCCGTATTAAGCCACGAGGTCCTGAAAATGTCACACCATTTATACTCGTAGTAAATTGACGGCTACCAGGGCCGCGCCGACCCCTTGCTGCGCCTGTGTGCAAAACCTATGAAGCGCCTGTGCGCAAAACCTATGAAGCGCCTTTCATGTAGTCGTCTTTCAAACTTTCATTAATTCTTTAAATATTTTCACCAGTTTTATCAATTTAACAGTTTCCTGCCAGTACGCGCCGTACCTACTGTGAGCCTTGTATCTACCTACTTATCGATACTAAAGTATTAATATGTTGTAATGTGACTAAAATAATTTCAATATTTGGTACTGGTCATCCGGCGCCTCTATTGCTCTGCCGCCTGTGTGCGCCGCACACTTCGCACATAGGGTCGGCGCGGCCCTGACGGCTACTGATAATGTTTTGCTATTTCATGTGTTTTCCGTAATTTGTCTACGTGACTTTCCTCTGTCTCTTTAATCTCATTCAATAAATTTTTCTTTATTCATCGTAATTTACTCTTGTGCCAAATTCAAACCAAAACGTTTAACTCTATTTTAAAAGTACACTAAAATGTAACTAAATCTAAGCATAATGGCTTCATTAGATCGACTACCGGTTAGATAAATATAATTATGTTTTTAATTATAGTGTCATAAGTAACGTACTAATTGTTCAGACTCTAGTGAGCATTACACCTACTTCTTGTAAACGAGGCTTCATTCATCCGGAGGCTACGTCCGTTGCGTGTGCGCAGGTTCTAAGCAACGGTCTCAGTTGCCTTCTAACCACCGCGCAAGTCGCTCGTGCCAACTTCCGGAGCGACTCGAAAATCGCGTGTGATTTTGAAATTTTATAAAAAACTATCGTTTTTTTTATAAATTTTCTGATAATTTTTTGTTGTTTTTCCCGTTTTCCGTACATCCCAACAAAAAGCGAAGGTTAGTGTTTTTATTTATTTTATGTGCGATTTGCATTAGAAAGTATAATTTGACTAAATGTGTGACATCAGTAACCTAGATAAGAGAAATTTATGCTGAAAGTAAATTTTATAGTGTTGGCCTTAATCATAATTTCTGTGACATCAAAATATCACGTCGAACTATTGATGTTATTATTACGAAATCGTGTTGCACTTACGTTTTTTGCAACTTATTTGGAAGAACAGGTTTTAGCCACTTAGAACCTCTACTTGTAAATTGAATAAAAATACATAACCTAGACTATACCAGGAAGTTATGAATTTTTACCTATTAATACTAGCGAACCCGGCGAACTCCGTTTCGCCACCAGATGGCTTCGTTTTCTTTGCTATAAACCTCACGGAGCCCGAGACCTTTCCAACGAATGCAAAACCGTGGAAATCGGTTCGTGCGTTTTGGAGTTATAGCGTCAGGAAGGAAAACCCGACTTTTTTTATATAGTAGATATTTCTTTACCACAAGCTTTGTAGTTTAATCCATTTAACAAACTATCCGAATCAGAACTGAAATTAAATCTACACTTACGAGTGAAAGAAACTAAGTTGTATTTAACTTTCGCGGTAAAGTTAAATTAGCGAAAAAGGAAACTGCCTATTTATGATGTGAAATTATTTATTCAAGTTTAAAGCTATATCACACGTCATACAAAAATTATTATCATTAGGCTCTCTCCTGTATGACAGGCGAAATCTGAATCCAATAAATAGAAAATTAATAAAAAGCAGTATTTTCAAGCCTATGACATGGTATAGCCTTCATCATCATCATCATCATCGGCCTATAGCAGTCCACTGCTGGACTTATGGCTCCTTAATCGCAAGCCATTTCACTCGATCTCAGGCTACTCTCATCCGGCTGTAACCGGCTACCCTGCAAAAGTAGCCTTATGTCTCAGAAAAATCATCCGAAGCTTTCAAAGTTAAGTTAATTACTACTTTCAGTACCAATACTAAGAAATGAATCTAAATTGCCAGTCGTACTTCTGCTGAAGATCAACAAAAAACTCGATGAAAAGAAAATTCTTCCTTATCGCATACGTTTTGTACAATTCACGCATGATGCATAACTTGTCGCCTTAACTTAGTGCAATGTAACCGATCACTTTATTGCAACTACCGACAAACGGGTATCGTATGGCAAGTTGAGCAATAGAGTATTATGCTCAATGGAGTATTATGCTCAACACTCAATGGGCAATAACTATTTAAACCTATGCGGTTGAGCCTGTTTGTTTATGGCGCCAAAGATGTGTTGAGTCGGAAAATCATCTTCATCGTCATGCATAATAACTTGATGAAAAGTATTTGTCATCTTTCATGCCTTAAAGAATACTAGATCAGCTACATCCGTTCCACTGTATGCCGACCTTATTGTAAAATCCAAGGCATAAGATGCTGATTTTGACATATTTCCTGGTGCTTGGAACTAGGTATTTATAATGAGGAAAGAGATAACGGTCCATACTCGTATTCTCGATAGGATTCAAACTAGTTTTCAATCAGGAATCAATGTATTTTGTGATCTTCATTTTCGCAGCAGTTTTTCTCATCCACTGCCTTGTACAAAATATTTTAGAACCCAAACAATTTTTGCAACTATGAAGCCGGCCTCGAATCGGCTTCCAGTATTACCAAATTTCTTTTAAATACCTCTATAATACCCTCATGTTTTTTTCCTAAATCAGCATTACTGTATCGCTTATTTTACCATGGCAGAATCATCAAATGAGTCCTCCCACCCCGGGCAGTGCGGGAGGGACTGTCAGACTTGTACTTACTAAAATCCACGATGTCCTTCTATAGCCTTTAAGTTCCGTGGTCACGGTAATTCGTAAGTCCCGCGATCAGCGCTTTATCGCTTCAGAAAATATTCCAATCTCAATCCATTATAGACACTGAATCAAATTTTCTGACACGAGAATGTAATTGCAAGATATAATGTTCTTGACTGACCATACTTTGCTGTAGTGGTTAGATTATACGTTTGAAGATTGAGTTGATCAAAAATAGATGATGGCACGTTGTAACATTTGTCACAAAAGAAATATCTAGCGAGTTATTCCGCCAATGGAACGGTTCATTTAGAGAAAATATCTGAAGGATTAGATTTAGAAGCTTCTTAATCATCATCATAGACATCATCCCTTCTGTGTGTGTGTGTTTTTTGTGAAGACTTCGTTTGGTCTTCGGACCGTGCTCGTGCACGATCCGTCCGAGGATAACCCTGGTATCACCAGGTCATGCTTCTCTAACAGTGTTCATCTATAATAATTAGCACCTACTTGCTACTGTTACTGCCAAGTTTACATGCCAGGGCTGAAAATTGTCAGAAGAACTATTTTCCCATTTTAAATGTCACACCTGCTATTACATCTTTGGATTTTTCATATTTTATAACTGTTTATATTTAGTTCAATAGTATTCTTTCGGACCTGCACCCATACTTACGCATCAGATCATTTAAAATATTTGTTTACAACTAATTATTGCCCTGTCATTGTATTTTCAGAAAATAAATATTCTAATACTAATTCTACAAGTGCTTATCTACAGTATTTTAGTAAATAAACTAGCGGGAGTTCGTAAATTTCTCCACAATTTTCAACAACTTCTTTGTTATAATTTTGAAAAATTTGAGGCACGCGTTGGTTAGTAGGTCTTCATTCGCAGTTTCAAGCAAATCGTGTGAAATTTAAATTTTTATAGATTTTCATGCAAAGATTTCAGCCCCTTTTGTAACCCCATCAGGGAGAGCATATCAGAAAATCCCTTCTAATTAAATGCTTACGTCAAACAAAGAACATAATTATTTCTCTTCACAAATCAGCTAAAGGATTTTATATTATGTTCAAAATAATAATGAAGTCAAACCTTGACCTCTAGTTAAATGAAATGTTTTTTTTTTTTTAATTTATATGTGTTAATTAATTCCCAAATACAAGTAATTGCACGAAATCTCCAATTCGAGTGACTTTTATGCTAAGTTGTTGTAACTCCACGTAAAAAAAAATTATATCCACGTAAAAAAAAAAAAAAAGTTGTTGTAACTAGGTCGCAAAAATAATAATGAATTACCCTGACCCCGGAACGTAAAGCGCTATTGATGGACACCGTGGCTTTTAGTCTTTACAAATCTGACAGTCCCTCCCGCCCTTCCCTGGGTGTGAGAACTCTTTGAAAGGTGATGATATTTCAATTCTTTGATAGTCATTTTAATCCTTCTCAAGAGACATTAGGCGATTAAGTGGTGAATCTTGTCTCAAAGTAATCTTCGATTCAATACTCGTAAGTCGGATGAACACTTTTAAGCTTTAGTTTAAAAAAAATATGTTTTTTATCAAAAAAAAACCATTCTTCTTCGTCAAATCTAGCTATGTATGACGACGTCAAGTCAATCGAATTGCATCATTATTTCTTAGTAGCAAGGTTCATTTTTTTTAATTAATGTTGGAATCGGTCGTATAGCGTCGCATCGCCCCATGGGTAGGGAAGGTGCCTTAGAAAACATCGTAGTTCACAGTAGCCTGCGCCATTGAACGGGGTAAAACGCCAATTGAATTTCATGTTCCGCAAAGTCCTTTGATTAGCTTCACAATAATCATCATCACTTTTTATAACGATATTTATATTAAAAAAATAAAAAATACAAGCGTTGATTCGTTAAGATCCGTTCTAATTTTACCATACGCATGTTTATATCATTAATCAGTACTTTCTCTGCAACACGTGGATTCAATCACATCGCCACGTAATGCTGGGTTATTAACTTTCTAACTAGACTAAAATATCTTATTCGTATAGCTACTACTTATTTTACCACTTCAAATGGGCCTACCATTATATTAGCTGTAGCGATGTGAATCAGCAAAAGGTACAGCAACCCGCGACAGACTTTGCAAGGAAGTCAGTAAAACACTGGATCAGTACCCTTACTGCGAATTTTCACTCATTTACTTTACAGCGTCTTAACAGTATTTACAGCGTTGTATGAAAAAATGGAACAGCGCCTCTGGTGTGCGAAGAAGGAACTAATTTTTTCATTGAAAATTGTCAATTTAAAATTGTCAAAGTTCCAGTTTACTTTACGTCTCAAATACTGAAAACTCGTGATATTGGTACTGTTGAATTGTTTACTTATATTTTTATTCCCGGCAGCCCGCGACATCGTCGTCGTCTGCGTGAATTCGTTGAAGAAATAAAGTATCACTGGTCGTTCCCAGTAGGTGATAGCGTGATAATAATGTAGCCTATTTATGTTGACCCGACATCTTAATAATATTCTTGCCAGAAGTAAGTCCATGCAGTACTTTTTGAGTTTATCACGGACATACATACATACATGCAGACAAAAATTCTAATAACTATACTTACTTTTGGCTTTGGTATCGATTGTAAATCTCACCCCAAGTATTCTTTCAAAATAATAATAAATAATTATACAGTTTTGATTTTCCTACCATTTTTATATGTCATAATATGAATGTCATTTTTTTACGCATTAAGGTTTGCGTCACGAATCGTAAAGATTGCTTACCAATGTCACGTAGAACTTTACACACATTTTTTTACTATTTTTATATGAATTTGATTTGACCACGCAAATTGATGTTACTACTACTTAATATAATAAAAAAGGCGTAAAATTTGCTAATGAAGGATAACTAAAAGCAATGTGCTACCAACTTTAGCTATAGCTTCGAATTAATTAGTAACACATAATTAGATAATTTACTGAAACATTGATTGAAGTTTTATAATTGTTTGTATAATGTTTTGGCTTTGAAACATTTTGTTATATTTTTATTTTGTGCAAGAAAAATACGTGTAGTGTAATGTTTTTTTTTTGATTGATTAGAGTGATTAGTAAACTATTGCATTAAATTTTCGAATTCAAAGAGAAAATTCAGATTATCTATTTAGAAGATTATCATTAATTAACTTTTTTTTAACCAGAAAAAATGTAAAAAATAGTCATAAATCAATTAAAAAATAAACCCGGAAATCTTCAGTTCCATTAAATAGATATTAATACCCCTTCAAATGTTTTTTATTAGTTAATATTATTTACTTTGCCAAAAGGATGTATTGCCACAGTACACTTATTAGCAATTTCAACGGTTTTGACGAAATTGATCAACAATAATCGTCCAACAAGTGTAACGTTAAAAAAAAGTTGCTGTAATTGGCAGTTTTTATTTCATACTTTATGATATTAACTAGGTCAGTGATTCAAATGCTGTGGTGATTTTTGTTGCTTGTTGATACTATTTAATCATCATCAAATCTTTGAGAGTCTTCATCATTATCATCACCAGCTTAAAACTTACCCACTGCTGGACCACGTGGCTCCTTTCTGTGAGTGAATCATAAATATGAGTTCTCTCGCCTGTGGGTCAGTCAAAATAAACAACTTTTTTTTTATGTTGTTTGAACCCATTAAAGCTATAAAACCACGCTAGCAAGTCTCAAAAAGTTGTGGATTTTTTTTGTGTACTGCACCAAAATGCGCTAGTTTGGATTTGAAAGTTTCAATCTGCAATTTTGTTATTTTGCTATTTTGTAATTTTATATTTACCGATTTTAATTCTAAATAAAGATTTATAATTATTTGTACTATAATTTAAAGTTTAAAATCCAATACCAGCTCAAGGTCACATACTGCATTTAAAAATCTACCGTCAATTTGACCATCAGCGCGATTGTGTGGGAATCAGAAAATGCAAGTGTACGCTTGTGCGTTTTTTTGCCGCAACTCAGAATTTTACGAGTATATTATGTATCTCATTATATATTATGATGAATCGGCAATATTTTGTTATGCGTAGAATATGCACTAGGATGGCTAATATGATGTAACTTATGGAGTGTAGTACATACCACGTTATGAACGAAATTGTGATAGTGTGATATTGTGCCGTCCAACGGTGGACCGATGACACCGTGAGGGTCGCGGCGGCAACCGATGGATCATCATCATCATCAGCCTATTAATGTTCCCACTGCTGGGACTCAGGCCTCCTCACTATGAGAGGGGGCGGGCCATAATCCACCACGCGGGCCCAGTGCGGATTGGTGGATGTCACATGTCTTAGAATTTTTGGTTCTAGGACATGCCGGTTTCCTCACGATGTTTTCCTTCACCGTTTTGAGAGCAGTGGTGATGAAATAAATTACACAAAGTAATGCGCCTGCCGGGATTCGAACCCACGACCTACAACTCGTAAGTCGGGGCCGATACCACTGGGCCACCACTGCTCTATGAACCGAACCGATGGATGCAAGTGGCGAATTGTCGTTCGTCGTGGCGGTCTAAGGGGGAGGTCTTTGTTCAGCAGTGGACGTCTTCCGGCTGATTATGATGATGATGATGATTTTGTGACGTCATGCTCGCCTACACGACGTCGTATGTTTCTGAAACATGCATGCTCCTAAACAACAACCTTAGCTAAAGAGGACAGACTACTCAAAAAAAAAAAAACTGACAGATAATTATAATTATTATAAAGTTTGACGACACGGTTAGCGCAGTGGCCGAGCAATTGGACTGCTGCGCTGCGTATCGCGGGTTCGAACAAACATTTTTATGACCTACAAGTAGTTGTTACTGGTGTTTGTGTATGTGAGTTTCTATGTTTCTAAACGCACCCACGACAGAGGAGAAATTCCTAGTGTGGGATAACTAAACAAAAATAGGGTCTACATCATCAGTCTATAATGTTCCCACTGCTGGGACACAGGCCTCTGTGAGAGGGAGTGGGCCATAATGCACCACGAGAGCTCAGTGCGGATTGGTAGATGTTACATAATTCTAGGACATCCCGGTTTCCTCACGATGTTTTCCTTCGCCGTTTTGAGAGCAGTGGTGATGAAATAAATTACACAAAGTAATGCGCCTGGCGGGGTTCGAACCCACGACGTACAACTCGTAAGTCGGAACCAATAAATGACTAGCAAATCAGATACGTGAATATGAACGGTTTCCCTGACTATTGGTAAGCAATTACATGCTGAAGTTTTCAAGGGAAAACGATGCCACCGCCGGAAAAGTGTTATTAATTGTTTACGTAGTAAAAGGTCATGCCACTACATACCTATGTTATGTAGTGTGAAAACAGAATCGTAATCATTGTTTTAAATGTTTTTATCGAGCATTTTAATAATTATTTTTATACAACAGTGCCTTGATGCATAAATGTATTTGAAATAAATACTGTCGAGGATAAAAAGTCGATAAAATAGATTGTTGTTTTTGCCTAAGTTTTTATTTTCATTTTTACTAATTTGAATATTAGTTTTTTAACTTAGCCTGTACTGTCCCACTGCTGGGCAAAGGTCTTTCCTCAGCAGTCAGCGGTGCTGTTCATCACCCAGCACACACGTGTTAAATCATCAAAATGAGTCCAGCAACCGTTACTATCAGACTCTGACTAAAATCCACGTGACCTTCCATAGCCAAAGGGCTAGACGTTCTGGGATCACTATTACTGGATAAGACAGTCTCCGACCTCGGCAGGCTTGCGTGGAGGAAATTGCCTAGCGAGCATGGTGCATGCGGCAGACACGACGTGATTCAGCCAATGACATTTTTCAGCCTGGCAGCCTTCTAGCTTAAGGTTAACTTAAGGCTTACCGGGCCCCCCTTAGAGGGCCAAAGCCTGCCGGGGTTGCGCGACTGTCGTCATCATTTAACCGTGACCCTGGAACGTAAAGTAAGGCTTTTGAAGGATCACCGTGGATTTTATTAAGTAGAAGTCTAAGAGTATGGGTGATAGGACCCATTTGGTGAGTTTACCACGTAAAATAAAAGACTAACAATACTATAGATTAATTATATAAACTGAAGATATCACTCTGTATATAGATTGATGTTGACATCAGCCCGAATTACAAGGAACCGGTTTAGTAAGAGGCATGATTGTGAGTGCACGAGCAGTAACAACAAAAAGTCAAATCCAATTTTAGCTTTGATGATTCATCATCATCATCATCATCAACAGCCGGAGGACGTCCACTGCTGAACATAGGCCTCCCCCTTAGACCGCCACGCCGAACGACAATTCGCCACTTGCATCCATCGGCTGCCTCACGATGTCGTCGGTCCACCTAGTGGGAGGCCTGCCTACGCTGCGTTTTCCGGTCCGTGGTCGCCACTCGAGAACTTTTCTTCCCCATCGGTTGTCAGTTCTACGAGCGATGTGGCCTGCCCATTGCCACTTCAACTTGCAAATTTTATGAGCTATGTCGGTGACTTTGGTTCTTCGCCGAATATCCATGTTCCGGATTTTATCCCGCAAAGAAACTCCGAGCATAGCTCTTTCCATTGCTCGTTGAGTGACTCTTAGTCTCTCTAAGAGGCCAGCAGTCAAGGACCACGTTTCGGAGCCATATATCATCACTGGCAACACACACTGGTCAAACACCCTTGTCTTGAGACACTGTGGGATTCTCGATGAGAAGATATCACGTAGCTTCCCAAACGCTGCCCATCCAAGTTGGATTCTTCGGGCGACCTCTTTCTCGAAGTTGGACCTACCTAACTAAACAATATGTCCAAGGTAAGTATAATGGTCTACAACTTCGAGAGTATCGCTCCCAACAACAACCGGTACGGGTGCCACATGGACATTCGACATGACTTTCGTCTTGTCCATGTTCATTTTAAGGCCGACCCGTTGGGAAACGATACTGAGGTCGCTGAGCATAGCATTGAGGTGCTCCAACGATTCTGCCATGATGACTATATCATCGGCAAAACGAAGGTGAGTGATGTATTCGCCATTGATGTTGATGCCGAATCCGTTCCATTCTAAGAGTTTGAAAACGTCCTCCAACGCGTTCGTGAACAGTTTCGGAGAAATAACGTCTCCCTGTCTCACGCCTTTCTGCAATTGGATTGGTTTCGTGCTCTCTTCCTGAAGTCGGATGGACATGGTGGCGTTTCTATACAAACACTTCAACACTTCGATATACCTATAGTCGATATGGCATCGTTGGAGGGACTGCAATACTGCCCAGGTTTCGATTGAATCGAAGGCTTTTTCATAGTCCACAAACGCTAAACACAATGGCCGATTATACTCCTCTGTCTTCTGTATAATCTGGCGGAGCGTGTGTATGTGGTCTATAGTACTAAAACCTTTTCGGAAACCGGCTTGTTCGGGAGGCTGGAAGTCATCAAACCTGCGTTCGAGACGGTTCGTAATGACTCTTGAGAACAGCTTGTATACATGGCTCAGAAGTGAGATTGGCCTGTAGTTCTTCAACAAGGTGTTGTCACCCTTTTTGAAGAACTTTTTGAAGAAAAGAACAACCACACTCCTGTGCCTGTGCCTGTGCTTTGATGATTACCGCGTACTAATTTTAGACTTAACATCAAAGTGTGAATTGATTAAGTCTGGGTTTCGTAACTTCACGGGTTTTTTTGGTAGCCAATGGCGAACAATTTTGCTTTGAAAAATTTTATTACAAAATAATACTATTATCAAAATGATCGTCAGTTTTTTCCTGAGTGAGGTATGAGCAGTGGTGGCCCAGTGGTATCGGCCCCGACTTACGAGTTGTAGGTCGTGGGTTCGAATCCCGGCAGGCGAATTACTTTGTGTAATTTATTTCATCACCACTGCTCTCAAAACGGTGAAGGAAAACATCGTGAGGAAACCGGCATGTCCTAGAACCAAAAATTCGAAGACATGTGACATCCACCAATCCGCACTGGGCCCGCGTGGTGGATTATGGCCCACCCCCTCTCACAGAGAGGAGGCCTGAGTCCCAGCAGTGGGAACATTAATAGGCTGATGATGAGGTATGCTACTTACTTACCGGGTGTCGTGGGAATATTTAGGTTACCGCAGCGTTTCTTTAATTGCTATTTGCGTTATAGCGCAAAAAGCAATTAAAGAAATTGTGTGGGCCATCACTTAATACTATCGTCTTCGGAATCTAATCTATCGCTGTACACAAATTTTTCAAAATTAAAAAAAAAAAAAAAAAAAAAATGAATCTTTTGATGACATTACTAACTATTGAAAGCGGTTTTACCCGCTACAAATCGAAAATGATGCTACTGTATTGGAATAAAATGTGTCTATCCTGTGTGTTAATCTAGATGGTAAACTATCTGTAAACCAAATTACATCCAAAACCTTTCAGTAGTTTTTGCGTGAAAGAGTATGAAACATCTATACGCACAAACTTTCGCATTTATAAGAGAACAGGATTTTCCATCAAGATAAACCTTATTTGGAACATATTATTTTGTATACATTTTTGGATATTCAATTACCTACTCATCAGGTTTCCAACTTGAGCCAAATAAGAATGACTGTTTCTCATGCTTTCATATAAACTGAAAAATGATGCAGTCCATATTTGGATGGTTCCATTGTGCGGGTTGTAATAATAATCGCAAAAAAATCGCATAGAAACTGACTGGTCCATGATTTTGAAGATCAGCGTTTTCCACAAATATACTGGTGGCGGATTATCGTCTGAAGTCTTCGCATGGAGGAAAAACCTATTTCGCAATACCATCATTATTATCTGCCTAGCCTTTTTCACTTGTTGCTTTTAAAAACTTAGTTATGATTCTCTTCATGTTAAATCATACCCAATTGATTTATTGTCGTCAATATTTTTTTTTTATCTATCAATTTGACTGACGATTTATTTTGTTTACTGTCATCATTTATTATAGGTGTTTATAAATACAAAACTTAACTTAGGCTTTATAATAGAGCGCTATTTTATGTCGGGAACCTTATAAATAGTACAGTGCTCATAAATAAAAAAAAAACAATAAAAAATGAAAAAAAAAAACAGAAAAAGAAATAAAAATATAGACATTCTCAATTATGTTGAAGTCGGTTTCTATTTTTGTCGGATTCAGTTAATGAGCATTTTCCATTTAGCGTCTGCCTATAATAGATGACCTCTAAAACCCAGCTAGCTATATATATATAAAATAATCAACAGACTAAAATGATAAAGATTGCACATAAAACAATACAACGCAGTGCGAATTTGTTAAAACCAATACAAGTGCAGTTTCACAACGGTCCAATGCATTGGTTTCCAAACATCCTGTATACTTGCACACCAGTATCCGGATGATGTAAACGTTCCCTTTTAGTTTCGTTTATTCAGTTATGTGTAACGTTAATATTTTGTTGTTATTACAAATGCATGAATCTTTTCAATAACAACAATGCAAGGCTAGGTTTGCCTTATGAAAATCAATATAGTTTATAACATCATAAATCTCTTATGCATTGAAAACTGTTTGTAATGGTTTATTTTACCCGTGTTTTAGGCTGTGTCGACCGTGATTTTAAATAATTCCCGTTAGATCCCTCCCACTTTTGAATCCCATATGAATATTTTTTCCCCCATCCTATCCACACAAAAAATGAATTATTCCACTTGTATCCCACTTGAATAGTGTTAGTGTTTAATTATTTAACGCAAGGTTCTAAGGGGTATCGGTTACCCAGTTACTGGGTTTTGGAGGTAATATAGGCAGTTGCTCTAAATAAATTAATGACCCTAGTAATGTTTCAGAAAAGGCAAGGCAGATGATGTATAATCTCGCGTTTGACCCGTGACATTCTGAGCAGCAGTCGCTGTGTCACTGCGACAACCGTATCGTCACTATCGTCAGTATCGTCAATCTTTGCCAGACCTGGGAATCTAGGTAACCCAAAACCTTGTTCAGTAGCTACTCTTGAAACCGCTAAACCACTGAGGCTGTTGCGTATAGTATTTTAAACATAATAAATGTTGAACGCGCTAAACCGATTACAAGTAGTACAAATGGCCTACAAGACAGATGACATACATTTTATTATGATTGATGATTAACATAATGTTACGTGCACAGTATTACTAGAAATTGCTGGCATTTTTTTTTTTTTTTAGCGTGGTAAAATCATCAAATGAGTCCTCCAACCCCGGGCAGGGCGGGAGGGACTGTCAGACTTCTACTGACTAAAATCCACGGTGTCCTTCATAGCCTGTTATGTTCCGGGGTTACGGTAAGGGAATAATCCCGCGACCCCGGCAGGCTTTGGCCCTCTGAGAGGGGGGCCCCGTCATTATGCTGACGCTCTTTGAGGCGCGCGTGGGACACAACGCGCCGTCGACCCGGGAGAAATTGCTGGCATGGCGAAAGATGGTGTTGGTTTAAAAAAAGAATTTTGGGAATCCCCAATAGACGTGTATCATTTATATAGCTTAGTCAGAAATTATGGTTTATAGTTGCAAAAAAGGTGCTAAAATAACTGACATTGAGCATTTTTGAAACACTATTGACGTGACGACACGTGACCAGTATTGACTTTTGGTTTATTTTAAAGGTTTATGGCTTTATTACAAAACGTGGTTTAACTTAGACCAAGCTTTAAATCAAAAATCAATTTTTGAATTTCGAACTTTATTTCAACTGCTATAAAATTCTAAAATGCACATTGACAACTTAGACCGGGATCTAAACTCGGTTTTTGTATTAATAGCTTTACGACAGTAGAAATAAAGTTCGAAATTCAAAAATTCATTTTTGATTTAAAGCTTGGTCTAAGTTAAACCACGTTTTGTAATAAAGCCGTTAGGGTTTAACATTTCACAAAAAATATTTATTTTGTAAAAAAAATTTGTTGGTCATACAAATATTATTTCCTTAGGGGAATCGACTCCGGGGTCCGTTGCGTAGTTGATTGCTGCCACTGCGTCCACCGTGCCGTCATTTTATTTATTTATTTATAGTCGATATTTCTTCAGTGGTTGAGTCTAGTATTTTCCTAAAGTCATCATCATCATCATCATCAGCCTATTAATGTTCCCACTGCTGGGACACAGACCTCCTCTCTGTGAGAGGGGGTGGGCCATAATCCACCACGCGGGCCTAGTGCGGATTGGTGAATGTCACGTGTCTTGGAATTTTTGGTTCTAAGACATGCCGGTTTCCTCACGATGTTTTCCTTCACCGTTTTGAGAGCAGTGGTGATGAAATAAATTACACAAAGTAATGCGCCTGCCTGGATTCGAACCCACGACCTACAACTCGTAAGTTGGGGCCGATACCACTGGGCCACTTCTGCTCCTAAAGTAAGTTTAGATAATACGTAAAAAATCCATAAATGATCGGTGTAACGAGCAATTATCTATAATTCTTTTTTTATAATGTAGACAAAGATAAAGTACACATTCAATAAATTCGCCCTCAATTTCTTTCGCTGACTGTCTCAAAAGATTACAGACAACAAAATTATGTGATGTAAGTATGTTAGTATAAATTTGACCGACATTTTGCATACTTTTAGCATGTTTGCTAAAATCTAACGGGGTCACAGTACATTTCTGTTTATGTTTTATTTCGTCGTTTTTTTCTTACGGCCTTTTTTTTTATCAGCGACTCTACATTTTTGGAAGTACCAATTTATTATAGTGTAAAACTAGCGATTGAATGCTGCGCTGCATATCGCAAGTTTGATTCTCGTACGAATAAATACTCGTATTTGTATGATCTACAAATTTTTGTTCTTGGTCTGTTTATGTGAGTTCAAATATTTGGCAACTCACTAATAATACAGTAGAATTTAAAAATGCGATTGAGCTTGTTAATTTGTTACACAACAATTTCTGTAAATAGTCGAAAACTTAATAGCAAAAACGAGTAAAAACTTCACTTCGGTATAACCTAGTTTCTTTACTTACCTTACCTACCTACTCGTACTTATAATAACCGATGTGCATTTCTTATTACCAGTATCTGTACCAACACGTTTTAGTTTCTCGATTTTGATAATGGCTAAGATATTAGAGAACAAGTTAGCTTGTGTTACTTTTTTGTGCATTGCTGTCTATTGGGAATTTCCAAAACGATCAATTTAGTTTCAGCCGGATGTCTGGATTTTTGCTCGGTTACAATATAACATAACTATCCTTCAAAAAAGACTTTGCTCCATACTACGAATTTCAGGCAGTCCCACTGTGACGTCATTGAGACGATAGAAGCGGTGACCTCTTGCACCCGGTATTGGTTGAGGTTATACGGCGTGACGGATTGGGAAGCAGTCACCTCCTTCTGCGAAGCATCTATGCTAGCGAAGGAGGAGGCGCGTGGGGGAGAGTGTCTTCTCCGTCACGCCTTAAGCTCCAGCTTCATGGCCCATCGTCCCCGTCACGGGAGACGCCTACGGCAATGGACGTCGTGAGGCGTTTCCCAGCAACCGTAGGCGTGTGTAAGCGGAAGAGGAGCGCGCACCTCAAAGTGCTGTTAGAAATTGGACGGAGGATCCAGGGCCGAACGCCTACCGGACCGCGTACGTGTAGTGTAGGGCTATTGAAAAAACACCATGGATTTTAGTCAGCACGAATCTAACAGCCCCTTGTGCTCCACCCAGAGTAGGACGACTACTTGATGATTTTCCTAAATAAAAAAAGATAATAGCTATTGCAGCACGGAAACTTAATACTGGGATAAGTTATTCTACACTATAGTGTAACTCAGTGTCAAATTTCATTAAAATCCGTTCAAAAGTTCTGACGTGATTTTACGTCAGAACTTCTAAACGGATTTTGATGAAATCCATTTCTCATATTTTATACTAGTAACAGATTGAAGAAAACTAATGGCTACAAACTTTTGGCATTCAAGCTCTTTGCTTGAATGTTGGCCATATAAAATGAGTCAGCTTTTGAATACCATTCGTGAGCAATGATTGGGGGCACCACATTATAAATGCGGACGGCAAACTTGTGGCTTTGCAAATCACTTCTGCCGCTCAACCTTTGATCTCACAGATAACCTCCTCTAAACTCCGCATACAAGGCAACCTATAAAATGTCAAACCTAACTAAACCTAAAGCCTCATTTAGACGATGCAAGAACTCGAAACGCGAGTTGCGTTACATTGCGGAATTTATAGGTGGAACAAATTCAGTTAATGAAACAAATGCCGCAATGTAATGAAACTTGCATACGAGTTCTTGCTCCGTCTAAATGGCGCTTTATGCTATTTACAAAGAATGTCTTCTTTATTCTCAAGTTAAGTTCAAATGGGAGGCATATTATATTCAGCAGTTGACGTCCTACGACTACACAGGTCCCAGTTGGAAGCGCTGTCTTGAGCAATTTGCAGCTATCTGGAACTACGTATAGTCGTATAGCTACTATGTACGATTGTGGCTTTTGTAACCTACTTGGTAGCTAATAGTCCAAGTAACAAACTATCTATCCAAGTAGATTTTCTTATGATCGACACCGAGGGAATCGAGAACGAACATCAACATGAGTGATGGCAAAGGCGCTAAAAGTGGCGTGCATAGGTTGCCTTGTTTGCGGAATCTAGAAGAGGTTATCCCCTTCCCAAAGTTGTTTCGTTCACCGTCCGATCCTTTTGTGATGTCTGCTTATATGTTTGTACTATATTAATGCTACAAATGCGACAATAGGTTTGTTTGCAACACTCTCACCTAAACCGCTGGATCAATTTTTCATGAATTTTAGTTCAGTCGCACCATGCTTCTGGACTAAATTGGCGCCAAGAGAGCTCCAGTCATAAAAAGTTTCATAAACTAGTAAGAAAAAGTGGTTCACCTTACTTGTTTGGGTATTTTATTTTGACATTAAGAAAAAATATGTAACAACTTTTAGCATGACATAATTTTTGATGTTTTGCTACAATCCACTATCTCGTTTCATAATATATTAAAAGATGCAAGTGAGTCACAACTTTGTGTGTGTTGTATTATGTCAAAACAATGTTGCACGCATTAAGCATGCATTCCTCTTACGCTGAAGCCAATCGCGTACGGTCGGTGGCGCGTACGTATACATAAGCATGTTTTCTATACATAATTATAGCACCTTGACCGGTGCGACAACGGCGCGTACGTTGTCATGTATTTCTCGCTGACGTACGCAACCGAAATCTGCGTAGGAGGAATTCGTAAGGCATTCATCATCATCGTCATCATCAGCCTGTATTCGTCCACTGCTGGACATAGGCCTCTTAAGGCCTGGGCATAAGGCATTAGTAACTTATTTTTTTTTCAAATTCCCACTGATTTTAAAATAAAACTGACTTTCAGGAATATCAACACGAATGGAAGATTTTCGTAAAAGACGGTTTCTTTAACAAATCAACTTCTCTTGGTACAAAAGGTACAAAAACTTCCAAAAATGACAAAATAGTAGTACAAAAGTATGAATAATCACCGAATAAGTTACGGTACAACTTCAAAGCTTTTCTTTGATATAATAGCTTGTCCATGTGTATGTTATTTAGCTGCCATCAAGTTGTTCAACTTTCACTGTTGCGTATCTAACATAAAAATGATCGCACGCAAATATTTTAAGTGGTTATTATCTAATCGACATAGTTATGCATGAGGGAAATGTTTATTAAAGTAGATTTTGAGGTGGGCAAAGATCAGAGATGAATGGGAATTAAGTCGAGTTAGAAGAGTAATACGAGTATCAATCAAAGTATTTAAAATAAAAAATATTATACTCGTATCTTGTCAAAGTTTTGGTTTAGTCACATAGTTTTTCGAAAAGAATTTGTTTACCTTTTGATTTAAAGAAGTAACTTGTTACTAAAAGATTATCAACCGTAAATATTGGTCGCGGGACTTATTCCATCACCGTCACCCCGGAACATAAAGGGCTATTGAAGGGATTTTAGTCAGTACAAGTCTGATAGTCCCTCCCGCCCTGCCCGGGGTGGGAGGACTCATTTGATGATTCGACCACGATAAAAAAAAAAATGCAGGAACTGGCTTTCAAGGAGTGCAGTATAGCATGAACCGAATTAAATAAATAAGTTTACTTCATAATTATGAATGATAACAACGAACCTTACTTCTATGGAGAAGAGGCTTGAGTGAGACCTAAGCCTACAACAGTCTGACCTAGGCGCTGCAGTGAGCCTAAAGCGTACGTGTGTAGATCGCACGTACGAATATATTTTGTGTTCTATATGGTAAGCAACTTACGGGATACGTCGCTACGTGTCGCGGAATGCCGACAACTTTGCAAGCAAATATTATGAACTGTATTTACTGTTGGTAGATTTCAATGTTCTTTACCGCATTGTAAAATGCCGCCGGGTCCGGCCACTTGGTGTGAATCGTACCTTTAGGCCCGACGCTGCGTTAAACGGGTCCCCGCGACGGGCAACCGTCGCGGGTCCACGTCCGTGGTCCCGCGCGTGGCCCCGTCCGTGGCCCCGTCCGTGGCCCCGTCCGTGGCCCCGTCCGTGGCCCCGTCCGTGGCCCCGTCCGTGGCCCCGTCCGTGGCCCCGTCCGTGGCCCCGCGCGTGGCGCCGCGCGGGGACACGCGCGTGGATACGCGGCTGGTTTCCGTGGGTATGCCACGGTCCCGTCGCGAAGACTGATTTACGCAGTGTCGCTAGTTCAATTTGAAGATTTTTATTTCAATTTCAAGTTAAAGCGCGATATGTAAAAAATTGATTTGGAGTGACACTGAAATCGAACATTTGTTGGATGTTTATACTTCCTATTCTAACTTATAATTTTTTTTTCCTATTATTTCATTTAAACAAATACCTACAAAAAGAATATGAGACTGAGGAATTTTTCGCAGAGAGCTATACATATGCAATTTTCATGTTTTGGTAAAAAAACAGAACTTCTCGGCCAATAAAATGTTGGATTATTGTGCATCTATAATCTGTATCACCTACTCTCACCATATTCCAAATTTCAGCATCGGAGGAAATTTTCGAAAGCCTTCATACAAAAAAAAATTGCTCTCTGTTTGCTCCAGTAAGGGTCGATTTATACTAGCGCAGAGTCGAAGCGCATCGAAGCGTATTTCTAAAACTGAACATAACAATTTCAAACTTAACTCCACAGCGTAACGCACACATTACTTCTAAGATTTTCACGATTCACGATCAGCGTTCTTCACTTTTTAAAATCTTAGAAGTAATATGTGCTTTACGCTGTGGAGTTAAGGTTGAAATTGTTATGTTCAGTTTTAGAAATACGCTTCGATGCGCTTCGACTCTGCGCTAGTATAAATCGACCCTTACATGCACCGTGTATAAGCACCCTTATTGACTGAACAAGCCCGTGCGTGTTACCACTGGCAGGCACCGCGCGTAGACCCGCGCGTGGCTCCGCGCGTGGCTCCGCGCGTGTCCCCGCGCGTGGCCCCGCACGTTGCTCCGCGCGTGGCTCCGCGCGTGGCCCCGGACGTGGCTCCGCGCGGGTCCCCGCACGGGTCCCCGCGACGGAGCACTTTTGTATAGAACCGCGCGTGCATCCGCGTAACGCAGCGTCGGGCCTTAGGATCGTGTTTGTCATTTGTGTTCTATACGATGCTGACGTCAGCAGCGCGAACGACGTTGCTATTCCTCACTTAAAAAGGGGCCCGTCCGACACAAATAGCGTAAGAGGAATTCAGGTGGCCTAGCGTGAGTGGTTCCGCTCAAGGAACGAGATGGTGTTAGACGACTTGTATAGCTCTATCTCTTTCCCACAACCTAACTATTCACGCTTTAAGAGGATTGTCTGCTACCGAGCGCTCGTCCATACTAAAAGAGAAAACGTTTTTCGGCTCCTACATGTTATCCTATTTCAATGATTTTTTAGAATGCTTCTGACATAGTAAAAAACTAGGTTTGTAGGTTTTCTTTTTTTCAAAATTTATAATAGTTTGAAAGTTACAGGCACCTAAGAGTAACTGTTTTTACGACAAAATCTTCATTGAAGTAAATTTGTATTTTAAAAACAAAGAAGTTTTAGAAAAAAACCAAAACCTACAAAACCTAGAATATAATAATACTGAAACGATTGACGTCAGATTCTAAGAGATTGGTCGTGATTTAGTATGTGAAAAACGTTTTCTCCCGAGAGACATATTTCATGTAAAAATACTTACAGTCAGTCCCGAGCTGCAACGCTCTCTATCGCACGATCGGGGGTTTTTTCAACGCGCGAGAGGGACAGCAAGAGTTTTTCTAAATACCTATTTTTTAAATGGCAGCCGGTATACTATCCTCTTAAGGCTTCATTGTACTAGGTCACCAGGCCTACCCAAGAACACCTGTTACGTTATGTCACATCTTTTTTCTGCCCCGCCTTACACTAGTTAATCTCCTCATAGATGAATATGGCATATCATGGCGCTTGAAGTTTTTAGAACAGTAAGATATTATGCTACAATGTTACGAAATCATTTGGTAGTGAAAGTTAGTAGGCTGTATTGGATATTTTTTGCTTTGTTTATTTTATTTTTAATTTGATATACAGATTATTATGTCAAAGATTTTGGCAGCTTTAAGAGTTATATGTATTGTGATCTGTGTGTATAATTAGTCTAGCTAATAGGTCAATATGTGATGACCATTTGTATTGCTCTGGCAGAGGAGGTGCCTTTAATAAAGAATCCGCTAGGCAATCAAGCTCTACTCGGGTGAAAATAGAAAAAAAAACTAATTTAAGTATAATAGAAAATTCATTAAAATTAGTTGAGAACGTGATTTAGACTAGATATACACATAAAAACAGAATAGTCCTCTAAAAATAAAAGATTGTGCCTTGGTTTTAAAACGAAACCTATTTTCCGGACTGAACGACCTGGGCTTCCTCCCAGGGTGTTTGATGGGGGTAATGGAAAAAGCCAGGTCAAGTTTTGAACTCAGGAATGCGGATCACTGATCCAGCACTTTGATGACCCCAAGCCACGTTTATTATTCACAGATGCAGTGCTCACCTTAGATTTAGAACCCGATACAATAGTGGCAAGAGGGTTGCCCGTATGTTGAACTGAGTTGATCACAGTTGCTTTGGGTTGTTCTGAGTTGCCGAAAATTTATACATCCGAAGTACTTATGTATCGGCGTGCGAATCTTAACACCGCGATTCAGAAAATTATCTAAAATAAACAGCACCATCTATCGAGCATCAATGAACTAATTTGTCTGAATCGCGATGTTAGGAATTCTTTGCTATACGGTTAAACACGGACTTTTTTCAAAAAGCATTTTAACTCAATAGATTAGGGTTGATCTTTGCCTGCGATTGAGTTACATAATATTTTCCCAATTGCTTAGTAGATTACTAAAGGTTCTGACCCACAAACGAAGTACTAGGATGTAATAAACGACAAATAATCACCAGTTTCCAGACGAACAAACATAGGCTCAATGTCGAGACTGCACGCGAGTTATAAGCCACGTTAGCTCCATCTAAAATTAAAGGATTTCGATCCTTATTTCTTCAAGCACAAGGTTCTCTTAAAGTGAATGGGATTTGTTGGTATTCTTGGTAAATTGTGTAGCAGTGATTAGGATGTAAATAATATTGGTAATGATCTACTTGATGAACTATTTTGTGGGTCATTGTCATGTTGGAAATGAAGTAATCAACAGCTTATCTTTTTTATTTACGTGGGGTGGTATTTACAACCCATTGTAAAAAAGATAAGCCGAGCAGAAATTCATTCAGTGAGCTGCTGGATCAGTAGTTGAAATAACTATTTCTCAAATAGATTAAAAAAAATATAGTTAGTTTGACCATTGATCAAACATCTAGCCCTTAATCACCACCAACACTCATGTACTTATTCTAAAATAACACACTTATCATTAAACTTATTTTTTGGAGAATTTGCAATACCTATTGTTATAGAATGACACGTTACATTGCCTAATTGATGTAATAAGAAAGCTTGGCTACTGAAAAAGAAGCCGTAGGTTCGATTTTATTTTCGAAATTTCTCAGAAGCAGTGATGGGAGTCAGAATTCGTTCCCGCTTGATGTAAGGAGACCTTTCAAGTCAAGTCTCCGATACCTTACGAATTCGGTATCCAATGAAGCGTATCTGTGTACGAATTGTAAGGGCACAATTATTATGCACAGTTTACAAAACAAAATAAAACCAACTTAATTTACATTACGTAAGTAACCTAATACACAGACCCACTCTAAAGCGAAGCGAACAAGTTCATTCATATTACACAACCAAAGTACCTGCCCACCGGTTCCCATAATACATCTTCACGACACTATAAATAGGAACTGGGCTGCGAAAGTAGCCCTCTTTACATAACACTCTATATGAAAAATATTCAACCTTTATACATAATTATATTTATAAAAATATGTTTGAAGTCGGAGGAAACTGAGTTGTTGATTATTTTATTATTTTATTTTGCATGACAATGGATTCTATGAATAAAATTCGAATGTTTATCAAGGAGAAACTTTCAAATAAGGAAGTCGAGGTGCGTTATCCGGCGACCGAAAGTATGGGAGCTGATGCTTTGACCAAAGCTTTTAGGTCCAAATTTGAAGACTTTTGTAAGATGATGGGTTTGCATTCAAAGGGGTAATTATGAAGTAGGTACAGATGAATGCTCACCCGATCCCTACATTACATCTATGGTCAAAAGACCATAATTGTCTTTGGTGAACTGTATCCACTATGATGTCTATGTATAATTGTCTGTGCTTTTGTCTGTAATAAACAGTAAAGAGATTATTTTCTTATTGTAATAACCTGGCATATAATTTAACATCCTGATAATACCATCAAATTATCAATTACTAGCCCGCGACTTCGTTCGCCCCTCTTTTCTACTCACAGTACTCAGATCAAAGAAATAGGCAGATAGAGCGCTCAGAACACGCGAGTGGTTCCACAAAAGTTAATACAAAATCAAAATCTAGTACAAAGTCGCGACAGTACCAAGCTACGCGTCGTACCTAGCTGCACGTCATTGTTGTTGTTTGCCAAAATATGCCGTCACGTGTCTTTAACCATTGTAAAAGTTGTTCTCAAAAACAAAGAAAACATTATGGAATGTAACTCGATTTGATTTTGTATTAACTTTGGTGGAACCACTCGCGTGTTCTGAGCGCTCTATCTGCCTATTTTTTTGATCTGAGTCACAGTATATCTTACTCAGTAGTTTAACAAAATTTATGATGAATTGTATACGAAAGAACTCACTGTACATGATGCCCCTGTACTATGTATATTGAGAAAGACCGACAAGTCTGCCTTTTGCTGAACAAATAGGGGTTAAATTCACACTGAGACGCGACGCTGCACGTACATACATTTCAATGGAGCAACGTAAATTCTAACTTTATTTACTTCACGAAAGATACACATTTCGAGTACAATCGCGTAACGTCGCGAAACCCAAACTCAGAGTCTACCCGTCGCTAATGAATATTCGACACGGATGACGTATCGCGGGTTCTATCAAAATTATGTACAATTAGTTGTTCCGGGTCTGGCAGCTAGTGGTTTTGTCAAGCAAAAAAATCTTTTAACCTACAAAGTATTATACTTTGTCGGTTATAAGATTTTTTAGTTTGACTATAGTCCACTGAGTTTTAGAGATTTATTTGTTTACTAGTGTTTGCCCGCGGCTTCGCATGCGTTATTTTAGAATTTGAGAAACAATATGGATCGTGTGGCGCCATCTGGAATATGAACGTAATTGTTTTCTCGACAACAGCTCTCTTCTGTTATTCGGGATGTAAGATACCTTATATCCGTGTCTATACTCCTGACAACGTATATGCTAAATTTTGGGACGTGCGATTCAGTAGGTAGTAATGCGTGAAAAGGTAAAAAACAAACATACTTGCATTTTTATTATTAGTTTGGATCAATAATGTTATATCTAGGTACATAGTTTGCATAGGAAACGTCCTTATTTGAGCGACATTAATTTCAAAGAACCGTGTTTATTTTAAACATTAGACTATCATTTTTGGGTTGATTTACAGTATCGCTGCAAATTGAACGTACGATAGCATTGCTCTTCTCCCTTTAGCATTCCGCATGATACCTAAAAATAACTAAATATCTGACTCGATGAGTACAACTTGTCGTCGTTTAAAACAGAATCTATGCACTGGTTTGATCACCAATTCAAAACATAAATAGACACAATTTTTTCTAATCTTTAAATTCCACACCTCGAAACAATTACAATTTAAAAAAATATCCAACTTACTACCTACAATTTAAATCAGTGTAGATTTAAATATCCTAGAGAACTATTGAAAAAAAATAGTAATAATTTAAAATCGCGAATAATATTGAAATAAAAGTATGCACATTTTTTTTTTCATTATTTGAAACTCTCAGGACAAATATAAGAAATCTCAAAAAGTGAAAAAAAGAAACTGCGAGATTCGATCCAGAGACCCCTTACACGAAAGTCAAGCAGGATACCAACCAGACTGGCTAGTACGCTGACAGTGATTTTCAAATAGCGGTTCTTATACAAATGTCAACAATGACTGAAAATCAACATATTATAAAATTGCTAATCCCCTAAAGAGAATAGCGTAATTATACATATCCTATTAATAGAAGAGCAGTTTAAGGAATATTTGGGGAAAAAATGACTAAATAATATCCAGTGGTTTAGCTTCCAACTAAAAACAAACAGATAAAAACAAAAAAATTCAAAATTGCTTATCTCCCAGGAAAAATAGCGTAATAATACATAGCCTGTTAAAAGAAGCATATTATTAGGAATATTTGAGGAAAATTTGATCGACAACTTTACAGTAGTTTAAGAGATAGATCAAATCAAAAAAACATAAAAAATTTCGAAAAAAAAAAAAGTTGATTTGGCATCAGAATCGATCCCTTATCTCGAAAAAAATACAAAAAGAAAAAAATATTCAATGTACAGGAATGACAGCTCTACGATTTTATTATATGTAAAGAAGATAAAGATAAAGATTAATTTATTTTCACTCACTGATATAGGTAGGTATTCAAGAAAACATTTTAAAAGGAAAAAACGTAGCAACAAAGGCATTGCTTATAAATAAAAGAAACTCCCATCAGACCTGAGATGTGAGAATTTGAGGTAAATGATAGTGGGGTGTGGTGGTAGCTTATAAACTAAAATAACTGTTCAAATCCAAGAACAAAAGTGTCTAACAGTAATTTTATCAAAATTACGGTGAAAGTCACACCAAAGCCATGAATGGTTGGTTTCAAACTGGTTTATCATACAAAGACAAATCAAAATAAACAGTATAAGAAGGAGTGTAAAATTGAATTCCGCTTGATTTATAATTTTGTTGATAGTGTGATATTTTTTGTAAACAAGATGGTTTTGAAGGTCACTGTGCTTACTTGCATAAAACAAACTAAACATGCACCAGTATTCTCATAATATTCTCATAGTCGAAGTTCTTAGACTAATATTATAAGGTGTTTATTCCAAATGGGCGTAGATGGCTTTATCCGAAACTATCAGGAATACTGAAAGAAGTCTAGAGTCCGATATTGATGAAAAGCAAATTATGGAATAATTACGTAGAGACAGTTTTCTTATACTTAAAACTAGTAGTGAAAACAACGTAATTACGTAACATTCAATTAAAAGACAATAGTCATCAAATAATTAGTGAAATTGTGTTATAACAATGTGCCATTATTATTGTTCATTTTGCTTTACTGTATAATGGCTACCTATGTTGGTTTCGTAAAAGTAATGGTCGAAATGACCATTTCTTGTAAATAGTGCGTGTACTTATTGTTATGGAGTGAAAATCATGTACTTTAGTCCATATAAGTGTCTTATATTGTAGTCTTAAACATAGGGGAATTTTCAAAATTAATGGTCTAGTAAATTGTCATTTACCGGGAGTTTAAATTAGCGTACAATATAATGCGCGCTTATGGACGTTAATGGACGTGCATCTAGATGTGCTGTGAGTGTGTTGACGCGTGTATAATAAGTTGTAACACGCTCCTATAAGTGTTAATCGCTAGATAAGTTTTGGCATTCGATTTTCTACGCCACTATTATACCTATCTTATACAACAGCTTGGTAATAATGACATTACTAGTTTAATTTATAGTTGGTCATTAGTTGTAAATAAGCTCGAATCGCTAGAGAATTCATTACATTTTGCTTCAATGCCACTCATATAGCTATTATGTATTTTATACAACTGTTTGATTATTGACATTATTAGTTGATCGTTATTTGCTTTTATTTTTAAATTTTGATGTATGACATGTGACATGACATGACACGTTTGAAATTTGACAGTTTGATATGTTTGCTTTAAAAAATGATCTAGCAAACCGAACTGAAGGACTGAACGACATTCCACGTCCATTTGCGCATCTCTGTTTAGAAAAAAAAGGTGTAAATTGGGAGAAGATATTGAAACAAATTAACGGTACACTTTCGAGTCACTACAGTGTAACAGAAGCAAGGCGTTTTTTGGTGTGTCTCATAACATGGTCGAAAGTGTAATAGAAGGGGAAAGTGTGCTTAAGGACCGTTTCCACTGGATGGATGAGGTGATAGCAACCAGTGAGGCCTTGCGAGGCGAGTAATCAGGGGACTACGAATCGTTGATTTTGTGCCATTTTTAAGGTATTTTCGGTCCAAGCTGCAGTTGTCTCCTTCGCGCTCTGTAACTCTGCTGTGGGCACTGTGCGACAGCAATAGATTTTACAAATACCTATTTTTCAATTCTCCAGCCCTTGCTGTTTCCTCTTAAGTGAGTTGGTTGTTGGGGTGCTATGACAGGAAACCTCCACGTGCGCCCGTGGACTGGAGTTCCCTCTCGGATACGTCCGGGGGGAAGACCAGTTTTTCGGGCCGGTGCACCCTGGGATGCGGGCAAAAACTCTTCCTTAGGCACTGTATGCCTAAGTGGTCTCTTTGCCCGTATGCGAATAGCCTGTCGTGTGGATGCTCCAACGCGTGTCCCTCTGATCAGCAGAGGGCACAGTGGCGGAGCGGGCTTGCGGACGGTGAGTGATGGGTAGCTCGCCGTCCAACCAAGGACCAAGCCCGGGTCGGTGGCGCGTCGTGTTTCGCGCCAAATGCCTGCTGGGGTCGCGGGTTTTTTCTTAACCCAGGTTACCGTGGCCCCGGAACGTAAAGGGTATAGGAAGGAACACGGGTGGATTTTAGTCAGTAAGAGTCTGACAGTCCCTTCCACCCCACCCAGGGCGGGAGGACTCATTTGATGATTTTACCACCGAAAAAAAAAAAAAAAAAAAAAAAAAAAAAAGTGAGTTGGTTGTTGTTATGTAATTTGAATATTATGTTTTTGTTTTTTTTTTTTATACTAGGTAGGTACTTCCATTTTAATTGTAAATAATAAGAATGAATCTATAATTCGAAAATTATCCCAGGAGAAGATAAAATTTGGATAAAAACTATCCTATGTGTAAATCCAGGTTGTAAACTATCTGTGTTCCATATTTTATAATATATGGCACGACAAGCAGGCAGACCTACTTACATAGTTCGGAAGGAAGTTGAATGGTTTCTTTATTACATGGTAAATATAATTAGCATGACCAGCCTAAAGAAACGTAGTGTAACTAGTGCGAAAGATAAAATCATCAAACTAGTGATCTCCCTTCTCACTTCTGCCAACAGATTTGCAGCAAAGATAAAAAATTACACAACAAAATGAGATTATATATAACTAAACAGTAGTATGTTGAAGATTTCGCGTTATGTAACTTGGAAGTAATTTTATGATGTATTTCATTGACTTTGACTCGGTAACCCAGTTATTTAATTGATGATCGAGTTATCTCATAACGTAACTTAAATATGAGTAAATTTTAATTGACTCTCATTATGTTTTCTAATAGTTTACAGACCAGAGCCATCTAAACTCGTCCAGAATTTTAGTGTGTAGATGTAGGCTACATCCTTTTTTTTATTCGTCATCAAAGCATAAGCAATATCAGGCAATAATGTTCCCACTGCTGGGACACAAGCCGTAAGAGTATACCTAAATGTTGGAATCAACTATGCTGGCCCAGTTTAGATTGATGGATGGATGACACACAAGTCTAAAGTTGAAATAAAGTTTATTATGGTGTAATGGAAACCCTTTTATTTTCATGCATGGACCTACATCGTTGGCCAATTTCATTCGTTGCGTAATACCTTACCATGAGATCAATTCATTTGGTCCGGTGAAAACGGCATCTAATGACAGTTTGATAGAACACAGTGCTTTCAAATATTTCTGAAGTTTTACTACCACATGAGTAACTATCAAAATTAATAAAAACCGGCCAAGTGCGTGTCGGGCCACGCACAGTGTAGGGTTCCGTAGTTGCCCATCAAAATACTTATGCGAACTAACTAAACTGATTCGCTGAATTTAATTTTAAAAGGAAGAATTTTCAAAATCGGTCGAAAAAGATTACGACGAATTTAGAATCTCCTCCTTTTTTTGAAGTTAGTTAAAAATAGTTGACGATAAAAACCTACCTATCCCCAAAAAACATACCGTAAAAACATACCTATTAAAGTTGTAAAAATAAAGTTGACAAACTTACATTTGCAGTTGAATCCGATACATTTTGTTTAAGAAAATATGTAACCCAAGTACATTTTATAAGTTGGTCGACTATTACTCGTAAAGTTGTAAAGCCTATTTAGTCATGACAATTTTCTTTTAAACTTCGTTATATATACTACTATTGTGAATTTTTTCACAACCCCAAACATAACCGTTTAGCTGGAAGAGGGGGGGGACACTCGAGTCGAGCAAAATTTAACACTTTAAAGCTTAATATTTCACAAACTATTTTTTTTATCAAAAAATTGTTAATAGAAACTATCAATATTTTTTAAAGACCTATTTAATGATACCCCACACTAAGGGGTACGCGAGAAAGAAAAAAAACATTCACACTTTACGTGTACAGGTACCCTAAAAAAATTAAATTTTTCGAGATTTTATTTTACCACTTTTTCGGCACAACAAATCCGTATATTTACACCAAATTACAGCTCTCTAGTACTGTGCGTCTCTGAGCTAAACTGCGGACAGACGGACGGACGGACGGACGGACGGACATTTTTTTTTTTTTTTTTTTTTTTTAGCGTGGTAAAATCATCAAATGAGTCCTCCAACCCCGGGCAGGGCGGGAGGGACTGTCAGACTTCTACTGACTAAAATCCACGGTGTCCTTCATAGCCTGTTACGTTCCGGGGTTACGGTTAGGGAATAATCCCGCGACCCCGGCAGGCTTTGGCCCTCTGAGAGGGGGGCCCGTCATTATGCTGACGCTCTTTGAGGCGCGCGTGGGACACAACGCGCCGTCGACCCGGGCATGGTCCTTGGTCGGGCAGCGAGTTGCCCTTTACTCGCTGCCCGCATGCCCGCGCCTACGGTGGCCGGAGATCGTCGCGCGACGTCCGTCGCCGTGGGCGTCCTACACCGCGGTTAGGGCGGAGGGAGAACTCTGTCCTCTCTCGCTCGCGGCGCGCCTCCTCCTTCGCGAGCATTACTGCTTCGCAGAAGGAGGCGACCGCTTCCCACTCCGTCTCGCCCCGCAGCATGGCCGAAACCAATGCCGGGCGCGAGAGGTCTCCGCCTATCGCAGCCGTGAGGACACGTCGGTGCGCCGCCCAAGCTGGGCAGTCCTGCACCGTATGCTCCACCGTGTCCTCCGGGCGATCTTCGTAGTGATGACACCCAGACGTATCCTCCTTCCGCATTAGACACAGGTACCTCCCGAAGCACCCGTGCCCGGTGAGGACCTGCGTCAGGCGGAAGGTAAGGACGCCATGACTTCTCTCCAACCACTCCTCAAAGAGGGGTCTTACCGCCGCAATTGCGGCGTGCCCGGGACGGACGGACATGGCGAAACTATAAGGGTTCCTTGTTGACTACGGAACCCTAAAAATGAATGTGATTGGATCTTTATAATAAGTACCTATCATCCTTAAGAACAAAACGTTTTACTAATGGGGAAGGCAAGTCAAAGCTAATTGTAGATGGCGTCACCATAGCTTAGTCCTAATCCGACCAATGACGTAGTAATATTTTGAAGTACCTTTAAGATTTGAACTGATTTGAACCAATGACGATGCTTGGGAACAAACTATAATAGCGCCATTAGTTCCCCAGTTGCCATCCCCATTAGGAAGTTAATACTAATTTATTATGTATACACACACACTACTACTTAATATTAGTACGCTAGCAGCTAAGAATTAATTTCGCGAGTTATATTATGTTCGATTAATGGAAAGTAGACTGAATGACTGATTGGATGGAGTTTATTGCAAAAAACCTTTTATCGCCAAACGCTACCTCGACCGAACTATTCATCAAAAAGGTATTGATTAATTGATTGACTGCTCTTTCGAATAAGCTATAGTTAGTTTTAGTCGAAGACTGCATAAAATAGTCAAGAAACGGAAGAAAAATGATGACGGTATCCCGCTACGTGCTTTTACTTCTGGTTGGTTTAAAAAAATGTTTTCTATCCTGGGAACCTCTAAGACTGGTTAAGTCTGAGTCCAAGTGCCCAAAGTTCCGAGCTCGCTTCGCTCGGTCTTCAAAGGGAAGTCCATCACTTACCTAATAATTATTCGGTTAATAATGCAGTCAAAGTAGTGTTTGGCGATAAAAGGTTGTTAAAATAATAACTGTGCAAAGTTTAGGTGTGCGAAACCTGAATAATATAGTTTGTTCAGAATCAGTAACTTAGTCAAATAAATATTTTAATTATCAAAACAATAGGTACAATAGTAATTTCCTAACACATCTTAAACCGCATAGTAAACAAACGTAGAATGTTTCGTTGCAGTTAAAGTAGGACATTGGGTTGTCTAGAAATGCCTACCAGTGCGATTACTGCCACCAAATGGTATTTGCCCACTTCGTAACCGTGGTCACAAGTACACACTCATATTGCGTGAAATATTTATGCTAATTTAGATCTTGTTGCGATAGCTAAAAGGTCTGTATTGCCGTAAGTTGAGCGTGACGTAGTGCGTGGAATACAGTAGGTCAATGGTGAGAAATTGATACGGTATTGAAAATTTAGTATTTTTGCAAGAGATGTGTAACATAATGATTTATATTTTCTTTATAGTATGTAAGTAATAATAATGTTAACATGCATTATTGCATATTATTGTGCAATAATGCATGTTAACAGCGGGTAATGTAATCAATACCTATTTCTTTAATGAGTAAACAAAGCAAATGGTAAACATGCCTTAAAGCAATCTATTTTTAATTGTTGGTAGTGTTCATTTTCTTTCACATACTCTAGGTATGTAAGTAATTCATAAAATAAGTTGATATTGCATTGAGCAATAATATTATTATATTTCGTTTTTTTTTTTAATATAAGTTAAATGGATGATTTGATGCTTAATCAATACTTAATATAAACTAATATTATAAAACTGAAGAGTTCGTTTGTTTGTCTCAGAAACTGCTGATTTGAATAGAAAAAAATCTGATGTTAAGTTCATTTATCATTTATAACAGAATTCTATAAAATATTACGCTACAACAAAAGTCGAGCAGTGGGGCTGAAACCACGGGGAGAAGCTATTTCGCAAAAAAATCAAGTCACAAAGTTTAATATCTGCTAATAATATTTATTTTTACTGGGGTTAGATCACAAATAAAAAACTACCGAGTTTTATTTTATCACCATAATTATACATTCCACAATTTGCTACTCTAACTCACGTTAAGGCTGGGACTCCACCAAAGCGGAGACCAGCGGAAATGTGTTTGAATAACCAAACAGAAATTCACATGTCCCCTCCGCTTATCTTCGGTGAAAATCTGATTGGTTATTTAAACTCATCTCCACCTGTCTCCGCTTTTGTGGAGTCCCAGCTTAAAATTTGTTGAGTAATTACAAACAGTCTCAAATCACGTAACGTCCATTATACTCGAATTTGCAATTAGAAAGGAATTCGGGGACCGCCTGCAATTGTTCTGCTGACGTACACTATATACTGTGGCGCTTCCCATCAGCATTTATTGACCATAGAAACACTGAGCTTTGCGGAAACCTGTCTTCGGTGGGTTTAGGTATTAGGAAACAGCGTGACCTAAAATATTGATACCTACAATACTGTGAGTTTTGCCCTGACTGGTCAGTTTGTTTTTTAACAATAGGCAGGTGCAGTACTCTTTGATGACTCTTAGGCTGTCTATCTATTTTATTCGAATATCCTTATTAATTTTCTCATTCTATTTTGTCCGGGAAAGATAGCTATAGCCTTCAACTCTTTTCTCGTCACGCAAACTAAACGCGTTTAAGTCTTTTCTTAATTAGTACGCGTTGGGCACGCCGCAATCGCGGCGGTAAGACCCCTCTTTAAGGAGTGGCTGGAGAGACGTCACGGCGTCCTGACCTATCGGATGACGCAGGTCCTCACCGGACACGGAAGTTTCGGGAGTTTCCTGTGTCTGATAGGGAAGGACGAAACGCCCGGGTGCCATCACTGCGAAGATCGCCCGGAGGACACAGTAGAGCATACGGTGCAAGACTGCCCAGCTTGGGCAGTGCACCGAGTCTGACAATCCCTCCCGCCCTGCCCGGGGTTCCCACCCCACCCGGGGACTCATTTGATGATTTTACCACGCTAAAAATTTGTACGCGTAGTTAGGTATAATTATGTAATATATACATTTTAAAGTATAATAAAGTCAAAAATTGTTAAACATAATATAAACTAAACATATAAACCTACTTTACCTACAGCAATTAATTAGATTGTGTTATTTTTCTATTTCCCTTCTCATTTTGCAATTGTTAACCATTCTTTTGCAATATTTTACTCTCGATTGTGTATTGTAATTTCTTCATAATTTATTTAGCATAAAGTTATTTAAATTTTTTGTACTTTATTCTCTTATTGTACGCCATAGTTGGCAAAACATGCAAATCAAATTACACATATTGAATGATGCATATTCATGTATTACAAAAAAAAATCGATTCTATTTATTTACGTATTGTTGTGATACACAAATGAAGTAGGTTTATGTGTTTAGGTTAAATGATTAGTTTATTTGAGTTGCTGTAAGTTCGCCACAAAAATTATTCCCATCGAAAATAAGCTTTGATCCTGTTTTCCTAGTACTTTTTGTCCAGATTCTACATTGTGTCCTCGTTTTCGGTAGTTTTGTGCTGGATTTTATAATTTAACTGTTTAATATACCCGTGCGGAAAAAATGGGTCGAATGTATTGACGCCAGCACATCAAGCTACCACAACCTTTTGGTAGATTTTCAACCTTATCACAATAGTAGAAGGTTATATTCGATTGGTAAAATTTGGCAGATTCGGGTAGGTTGATCTGCAGCCAACGACGATATAATACTAGACTCCGCATGCACGATCTAAAGAACACAAACTATTCTGCCAAGTTGCTGAGGTACTACATAAGCGAGGGGGACGGGGTACTGCGTTGTGATTGGCTAACTCAAGGTCTGTGCTGTCTCAACGTATATTTACGGCTCACAGGATTGGTCGAAATGAGACGAATATAAGACTTTTTTGCCTACCTAATGTGTTGGCAGACATCGGTCGCCTGTTATTAGGAGTCTAGTATTATATCGTCGTTGTCTGCAGCAGACGCCGCCTGTACAAAATAAACAAACAGCTTTTTTAATATAAATACTTTTTTCGTGGGAAATTAGTTTTGTGGCGAATTTAAAACAACCCGTTTATTGTAATTAATACAGAAATAAAAAAAAAACAATACAAATTGTCATGAAAATCACAATACAAAGGTTCAAAGTTGAATGTTTTTGTTTTTATTTCATTTGGCAATTGTTTTAAATTAATTAAATAACATTGTGCATGCATTTTCTTTTCTAATCTTAAAGTCTAAACAATGCAAAATTTTAATATTAATTAGGTAGACAAGGCAAAAATTTGACTTTTAAATCCAAAAATTTGCAATGCAAAAGCTAATTTTTACAGCAAGTAAGCTGCAATCAAATTCGCGGTTCGCATTTATATAACACCAACAAAACGCGTTTAATCTACGAGATATGTTATAGACGTCATAAAATTGCCGTATATGAACCACTTACTTCTACGGAAGTTACGAGTATTACATAACCAAGGGTTTTACTAAAATTCGGCACAGTTGTCCACTTATAGTGAAAACATAGAATAATAATTGTGAGAAAGCTACGAGGTTATCTTAGCAAGAATTATTGCATTTTTGAGTATTTTTTTTAATCCTTTGAGATATTTTAGGATCAGAAAATCTTGAATGGATTATTTCCTTGATTTTTCCTTTTTTTACCTTTATGGTACCGCCTAAAATGTTACGTAAATGCTCACATGATTGGGGTGCGTGATGCCCTAGCTTATACATTAAATAAGTCACGCGACAAGTTAGGCGTTAACAGCTCTTTGGTTGCTTGCTAAATATTTTTTTCGGGCTAAATATTATTCTATTGAAATTACAGAACGTCACTTTTCAAAAAATTACATACCCTATGGAAATAAGTGTTCAGTTTATGAATTATCTGAAATGTTTTCAACTAAAAAAAAAACAATGACAAATACCCGTTTTAAAGATTTAAAACGGGATATTTGTCATTGTTTTTTTCCCCCTATTTAGTTTAAAACAAAACATACATACATATTAAGATTAATATGTATGTATGTTTTGTTTTAAACTAAATAGGGTAGACAATCCACGTCGTAAAAAAAACAGCTTGGAATATAATATTTAACGAAAACTTATTTTAAATTTTTGTTCACCCGTAAATACGTACATATAACCAAGCTAACATTCAGCAAAAAAATCACTAAGAACTCAATGTCACAACTTTTGGTATTTACAGTTGTTATTAGAACCACAGTTTGCCTCAGTCCAATGTTTAGGCAGTTTCAGGTCAATAACGCACCCAGTTCAAGTATTGCAAATTATTTAAACCACTAAATGTTACAGTGTAGGTCTTAAACGACCACAGACATGTTTAGGACTCACCACAATTCTAGGTAGCCTAAAATGGAAGATGAAACCACATGTCGTCGTGACCGAGATGTGTAAAACAATATTTGTGTGTTTCAAGCAAACATCTGTTTTCAGATGACTTTTGAAATAAGCTTAGATGGTACAGTACATCATAATCTTTCAAAGTATTTTAACCGGGAAGAACAGTTACGGGAGTAGCTCTTCAGAAGCTCCAGACCCAATCACCTGCAGAGCGTTTTTATTTACGTCGTAAAATCATCAAAATGAGCTTTTTTTGAGACTTACCACTGCAATTCCAAACCACTACAATTCCTGAAAGCAAAAATCAACGAAAATTGAAAAGGAAAAATTTAGGTCCGATTCTTCTTTTACAAATTTCAATGGGTGGATCCCACTTTAAGAAATATTTTTAAAAATATAAAATAAATAAAATTGAAATCGGACCAAGCAAGTAAAATTTACGCGTGGTCATACCATAAAAGAACACGTGCCAAATTCTGAATCTACCCTTTTTTTTTTGTCATTTAAAAACTTTGCATGTTGACATTTTATAGAATAAGTAGATAGGTCACTGCATTTTTGTCGTATTGGAATGAATAGGTTAGGTATACATGAATTACACAGCACATTCCAGAAAATTAACAATTATTATTACACGCAATAAATACGCGTACGTACATCTACATACAATAAATTAAAATAATAAGTAAATATAAAAATACTAGGTTACGTAATGCATCGGTACTTGGAGAACTGCCAACAGAGATAAAGGAACCCAGTAACAACAGCATGATGAAAAATTCTGATACCTAATACATCAGAATTTATCATCACGCTGTCAATTTCAAACATCTCTGATCCAGAATTTTCAGATATTGACTTCCGAGCTTCTCACTAACAGTATTAGTGACCGTTAAAGATCTACATTACAGTAGCTATAAAAAATAAAAAAGGAAACTCGCTACGATATACGATCACCCATCCACCGACGAACCTCGGCAAACACGACTTGACATGGAAGGTCAGCCTGTGCGGATATAACTATTATTCTACGGGCTATGTCTCTCTCTCTCTAATAAGAAATTCAAGCTATGTTATGTCATGTATTCGAACTTAATATTCCTTGACGTAAAAAAGTTTCTCGTAATAACCGCGCCTAGGATTAGATCCTCATCTCATAATAATAAATATGCAAACCTCTCACTTTCGCTGGCCCCGTATATTTATTTTGTTCTAACTATTCAGTTTTATTTTTGCTCTTATCACTTGGTTGGTAGCGATCGGATACCATGAGTTATAATTACGAAGACTCGATCATTGATATCGACCGCGTTTGGCGATCTCATTGGCCCGCTCTCCAAGGTTGTATGAACTCTTAACCAATAAGAGCTGCAAACGCGGTCGATGCGTATGATCGAGTCTTCGTAATAAAAACTCGTGGTAGAGGCTCTGAAGTTTTGACGTGGTAGACCAAATTTATCCATTACACGTCGCATATAAATAATATAACATTAACTGCTGCTTGACTTCTATTGGTCGTAGCTTGACCTTGTATTATATTTCTTTATAGCTTATAACCTTCCTCGATAAATAGGGCTAATCCTAGGTGGTCTTATCCTAATAAAATAGGCCAACGCACTTTTTTTTTTCAATCTGTACCAGTAGTCCCATATCGTATTAATGCGTTCAACCAAACACACTCTTTAGCTTTGTAATTTTTAGTATGGATTATACAAAGATTAAATTTCAGTGGTAATTTTTTTGAAATAATGAGAGTTTTTTGGTGATTTAATTATAAATTAATATTCAAATGAAAATGACAACAATACTTAATTTTAATTGAGGATTGTCTTAAAAAAGCTTTTCAACTGAAATTCAAGACAAAGAAGTTGTTAAGATAAAGTCGTTTTTCACGAGCAAACTGTTTGAAAACTTGTTTTACTTACAAAATAAACATTATTTATTTATCAATGTCCGTAATTTAATGATATTTTTATTATTATACTATAAGATTATAATAATAGGTACCTACTTACAAAAACAAAAATTGAAAATTCTTTGTTAATATTCAAAATTTTATATTATATACCTATATTTTCACGAGCAAACTGTTTGAAAAAGTTGTTTTAACCTCTCGAGCCCCCGAGGAAAATGTTTATCCACTAAATACTAATCGATTTTACAAAATACTTAAACATTATTTTTTATTAAAGTCCGTTATATTGATATTTTTATTATTATACTGATGATTAAAATAATAGGTGCCTACTCACAAACACAAAGATAGAAAATCCTTTGTTATGATTCAACATTTTATTTCGTGCATATAATTAGGTGAGATTGAGTTCAAAAAAAAAGTTGGATGCGTTTTCAAAATTTTTGTAATTTGATAAATTGCATTTTTTTTTTGTTGTATTAAATTATATTTGTGATTTATGTCTCAACTTGAAAAAAACTATACAAGTTGTCTAGTTGTAAACAAGATTATTGTCATTTGTAGTTATAATAATTTGTTATAATAATCATATTGCGTGTCTACTACCACGTCTATGACAATCAGATTCGCATTAAAGTGCTTTTACGTGAAACTGTGGAATTTCCGAGTTTTCTACATTGTTTTATAATATTTTATAGTTTCATAAAATTATGTATTTAGTTGAAACTTAATAATTATCAAGTTAATAATCTGTGTTTTGTCCAATATTGACTTATATTTTATACTAGCTGTTGCCAGCGGCTTCACCCGCTACTACTCGAAAGTTATCCCACGGGAACATAAAATCGGGATAAAAACTATCCTATGTGTTAATCCAGATTATAGACAATGTGTGTACCAAATTTTAGCCAAATCCGTTCAGTGGTTTTTGCGTGAAAGAGTAACAAACATCCATACATCCATACTTACAAACTTTCGCCTTTATAATAGTAGTAGGATTTTTATAATGTGCATGTTGTTGTTTCGGGTCTGAGTGTTTGTGTATTTGAATTTCAATGTTTGTAAATGCCACGATGTAGAAATTCTCGTGGGATTTTTTTTTTAAAGAGATTAATAAATTAGAAAAGGCACATTCATGTCACTAAGATCTTGAAAAGGCTTTAAAACTGCGCATTTTCATTTGAAAGAAATGAATTAAATAGTTGATAACTATGTAAGTACATAATAGAAATCAAAAACTTTCACACACGCACATATTTATACAACAATGATTTCCAAAATTCCAGTTTCATAAGGTCAAAAAAGATACCCATCTAATTCAGAAAAGAAAGTACCGACATATTAAGTGGAATTCTATGTCCATTGTGTAGTGATGTAAGAATCAAAATTGCATGCCCAAAGTTGACCTTTAAAACTCATCACGTGTGTCAAATTATCTAGGGCGAAGTTCTGTTGATTTTTTTATAATTATACATAGAAAAACTATACAACACTTATTATTAACCATCTAGTTGCAACAATTCACTCATTTATTTTTTTCAATTTAGAACTTTTTCATGATTCTTTAATCAAAAACTATACTCACATTTTGAAACGTATATTCATGACATACAATTCAGGCTCCTAGAGCTTGTTGGGGTCACTGGCGTTTATTGTCGACTTAAGATGATCTCCGGGGTCACGGCGCTGTCTTAACGTGTAACCGTGACCCCGGAACGTAAAGGGCTATTGAAGGACACCGTGAATTCAGTCAGGTAGCGAGCCAGACAGTCCCTTCCGTCCCGCCCTGAGTAGTAGGACTTATTTTTAGGGTTCCGTAGTCAACAAGGAACCCTTATAGTTTCGCCATGTCCGTCCGTCCGTCCGTCCGTCCGTCCGTCCGTCCGTCCGTCCGTCTGTCCGCAGTTTAGCTCAGAGACGCACAGTACTAGAGAGCTGTAATTTGGTGTAAATATACGGATTTGTCGTGCCGAAAAAGTGGTAAAATAAAATCTGGTTAAATATTTTTTTAGGGTACCTCCTGTACTTATAAGTACGTAAAGTGACGATTTTTTTTTCTCGCGTACCCCTTAGTGTGGGGTATCATTAAATAGGCCTTTAAAAAATAATGATTGTTTCCATTAACAGTTTTTACATAAAAAAATTAGTTTGTGAAATATTAAGCTTTAAAGTGCTAAATTTTGCTCGATTCGAGTGTCCCCCCCCTCTACCAGCTGAACGGTTATGTTTGGGGGTGTGAAAAAATTCACAATAGTAGTATATATAACTTTAAAAGAAAATTATCATGACTAAGCAGGCTTTACAACTTTACGAGTAATAGTCGACCAACTTATAAAATGTACGTGTATAATATGTTTTCTTAAACAAAATGTATCTAGAACATGCTCTTCAACTGCAAATGTAAGTTTGTCAACTTTATTTTGCAGCTTTAATAGGTATGTTTTTACGGTATGTTTTTTGGGGATAGGCAGGTTTTTATCGTCAACTATTTTTAACTAACTTCAAAAAAAGGAGGAGGTTCTAAATTCGTCGTAATCTTTGTTCTTATGTATTTTCCCTGATTTCTCAAAGACTCCTGGACCGATTTTGAAAATTCTTCTTTTTAAAATTAAATTCAGTGAATCAGTTTACTTAGTTCGCATAAGTATTTTGATGGGCAACTACGGAACCCTACACTGTGCGTGGCCCGACACGCACTTGGCCGGTTTTTTTATGTTTTTACTACGTCAATTATAAAAAACCGGCCAAGTGCGTGTCGGGCCACGCACAGTGTAGGGTTCCGTAGTTGCCCATCAAAATACTAATGCGAACTAACTAAACTGATTCGCTGAATTTAATTTTAAAAAGAAGAATTTTCAAAATCGGTCCAGATTTCTTTGAGAAATCGGGAAAAATACATAAGAAACAAGATTACAACGAATTTAGAACCTCCTCCTTTTTTTGAATTTAGTTAAAAATCGTTGACGATAAAAACCTACCTATCCCCAAAAAACATACATAGAAAAGCTGTAAAAATAAAGTTGACAAACTTACATTTGCAGTTGTCTCCGATACATTTTGTTTAAGAAAATATGATATCCAAGTACATTTTATAAGTTGGTCGACTATTACTCGTAAAGTTGTAAAGCCTACTTAGTCATGATAATTTTCTTTTAAACTTCGTTATATATACTACTATTGTGAATTTTTTCACACCCCCAAACATAACCGTTTAGCTGGTAGAGGGGGGGGACACTCGAATCGAGCAAAATTTAGCACTTTGAAGCTTAATATTTCACAAACGAATTGTTTAATCAAAAAATTGTTAATGGAAACTATCATTATTTTTTAAAGGCCTATTTAATGATACCCCACACTAAGGGGTACGCGAGAAAAAAAAAATCCTCACTTTACGTGTAAGTACTGGAGGTACCCTAAAAAAAATTTTTTTTCGAGTTTTTATTTTACCACTTTTTCGGCACAGCAAATCCGTATATTTACACCAAATTACAGCTCTCTAGTACTGTGCGTCTCTGAACTAAACTGCGGACGGACGGACGGACGGACATGGCGAAACTATAAGGGTTCCTTGTTGACTACGGAACCCTAAAAAAATGAGGATGTTTTAGATTTGCCCATTAAATTATGTTCATGTATGAACGGTTTTGATATTTAAATGAGCATCTTCGCATCACGGACATTCCAATGATTGCAGAAATAATACCGACTAAAGAATTTGCATGTTAATTAAATAATCAGCTGTCTTGGATTTCTCTAGGCTATTATCGTTTAAAAGCTTATCGTCACGTCGACTTGAAAGACATCACTATTATTATTTTCTATGAAGGTTAATGAATAGGTAGTTGAGCTGCATTTCAGCCGTCATGTCAAGAGTGAATAGGTTATGGCAGATTAACATTGAGGCAGTAAAGGCAGATTTACATTGAGTCAGTAACTGACGTCAGTACCCTTAGCACGAATTTTCACTCTTTTACTTTACATGCACAGTATTTACAGCATTTCTTGTATGGAAAAATGTAACAGCGCCTCTGGTGTGCGAAGCAAGAACTAAGTTTTTCCTTAAAAATTGTCAATTTGAAATTGTCAAAGTTCCAGTTTACTTTACGTCACAAATACTGAAAATTCGTGCTAAGGGTACAGTCCACTGACGAATCAGTGCTGACCTGGCACTGCCATAGTGTAAATTGATTTCAAGTCAGTACAGTACATAATGGCGACATACGACTGCATATAAATAACATGGGTCAGTTTTCGGTGCCAGCACTGACGTCAGTTACTGACTCAATGTAAATCTGCCATTACTTTTATACAAGCGTGCTTTATCGTCGACCACATCATTGCTTTTAATCAAACGATATACGCTCGAAATTAATGATCTATCTCGGTTCTATCTTTGTCTGTAATCAATCTAGGACTGAATTTGCTTATTAGAGTCATTACGATTACCAATCAAATGCAGCCGTCGCGTCGATAACAAAATAATACGCGATTTTTTTGGTTATAAAAGCGCCCGAAGTTAATACAAATTTAATGCACTTTCTAAATAAATAAAAATGTCATTATGCAGTTCATTGCATTTAGCAACACAAATAAATAGGTAAGTATAGTATATGTTTGCCATTTAATGGTACTACAAAAAGAGTGTGTCAACATGACACTCTCCTTTTTTTATCGGTTAAAAACCACAATATTTTATTGTCAGATTATAAATATTACCTCACACAATATTTCTACGCAGAATTGTCAACCAAAATAAGAGTTTTGTCGCACAGCCGGCTTCGAAGATCAAATAAAATTCAACTCGGCAAACATTGTGAGCTGACCAAATATTATTATTGCTGTTATGTTGAACAGCCTGTTTTTTGTTCCTCTATTAATCCTTATTTCTTTATTCAATACATACTCGTACATATTTAAAAATGTTGGGAAAATCAAAACTGTACATTCAATATTGTTTTAAAAAATACTTGGGGTGTGATCCACAATCGATACCGAAGCCTTTAGAATTTTTGTCCGTTTGTCTGTATGTATGTCCGGGATAAACTCAAAAGCTTCTGCATGGATTTACTTCAAATTTGCCACGAATATTATTAAGAAGTCGGGTCAACATATAGGCTACATATTATCACGCTATCACCTACGGGGAACGAGCAGTGAACCTTTGTTTCTTCAACGCATTCACGCAGACGACGTCGCTGGCAGCAGCTAGTCGTATTATTCTATGAATTAAGCATGTATTGTATGAAATAAAATATAGACAGTTAAAAAATGACTACGGAGTAAGCAATAAAAATTTAAAACCAGAAAAAAAAAACTGGTGTCAGTGCAAATGGGCTTAAGTGTACAGTCTAGACGCATAAAACTTATGTAATACAAATCTCTGCTAAATAAGGAAGCTCGGTTTACATAGACACGTCCGGGACGCTAACGATACCAGCGTATGACCTCAGAGGAGAAAGGGCACCTGCTGTCGTTGTGTTTTTGCTTAACATAAGACTATACATAATAATATCTTAGGGTCTTAGGGTCCAGAAACTGTCGTACTCAGTCCTCAGTGATAAAATAAATGTAAAAAAATGGACTGAAAAGAGTTACAGATGTTGATTTAATTTTGTGGAAAGTAGTTGTAGTTTTTTTTTGGGTTTAAAATCATCACCCAATCATTACCTATGCCTATTGCTAAACGACGGCGCGTTGTGTCCCACGCGCGCCTCAAAGAGCGTCAGCATAATGACGGGGCCCCCCTCTCAGAAGGCCAAAGCCTGCCGGGGTCGCGGGATTATTCCCTTACCGTAACCCCGGAACATAACAGGCTATGAAGGAGACCGTGGATTTTAGTCAGTAGAAGTCTGACAGTCCCTCCCGCCCTGCCCGGGGTTGGAGGACTCATTTGATGATTTTACCACGCTAAAAAAAAAAAAAAAAAATGCCTATTACTAAAACAGCTCCTTCGAGCACGCGTGGAACGCAATGCGCCAACACGTGCCCAGGGGGGTATAACGTTTTAAAACCAGGCTTGTTCCAGTGAGTGAACGATATGGTGCTAGACGACTTGTATAGCTCTGTCACTTTCACTCACCGGAATAAGCCTGGTTTAAAGACGTTGTAATACCCTGGTCCTTGATCGTAAGGGCGAGTTACATTTAATCACCGTCAGCAAGGTCTCGCCTAACGTGGCTGAAGATCACCACGACTTGTAGACAATACAAAATCGGTAACCACTTTTTAGGTCCGTTACGGAAACAGTAGTTTTAGAGTGCATGAAAAAAAAGTGTTTCGGTAGTTACAGATTCTACGCGAGTTTTGCGTACGCAGTTAACCAAACCATGCATAATATGCCTAGAATAATAGTTCAAAGTCGTGCTTTTAGTTTTATTTGACCTACAACAGAGCTTTTATTCATAAAACTTTACCCTATGATTATTTTATTTATTCAATCGCTATAATACCGATTACTATGTACTAATACTACTTCATCGAAGTAAGTATTATTGTTGTCAGTAAAAGAAGAGGCTAAGTCATAAAATCATCTGAAACGGAACTTCAGTACGACCATAAAACGAGACAATCGTCACTTCTAATACACAAGGTATCAAAATCACATTACAAACGCATAAAACAGTCACTTATCACTCAAACAGTGAGAGCAAGGGATTTCCGAACGACAATCTTTGGACCGAAGTATTTAGGACAGCCAGCGGAGCGAAACACTTGCGACACTGTCTGGACAACACTAAAGTAACCATCCCATTCAATTTTCACCTCTATATTTACCCAATTAAGGTTTCACGCAGCTGCATGTGTTAAGCCTGCTTGTTGAAGTCTAGCCAGCTCGGAAGACCTATGCAAATAGATGTCACACCCCGTCTTGTTCTGCGTAAGTGCGGCTCAAAGGCGGAGCGGGGTTTCAAGTTATGGCGGTCGGCACCTGTAAGGCGTTTTACGATGTTGAGTATGAATGACTTTGTTCAGTTGCGAAATTATATATGTGTATAGTGATGCAAAAGTTTGTTTTTGTTCTAAAGGATAGGTTTCGATTTCATTGGAAATATGTAAAAATATGCAAAGAGTTTTTCCATTTATTGCAATTTTCATAACTAGTTTTTCTCCTTTTTCTTTATTAAAACATGAATTTTAGAAAATAAAGTCATAAACAAATTCATGGACGACGATTTATGACAAATTGATAATCATTTGTGTTATTACATTTAACAGAACACAATTTTGCAATGTATTATAGTAATTATTATTTAAAAAATCCTGTAATGCATTACAAATAAATAAAAGTATTTCAGTATACTGTAACATATGTGTTACCTTTAAAAACTTAAATCAGCGTTACAAAAAAACAAATTGACCTCACATATCAAATACATCCCAACAATGGGGAAGGCAAGTGTCAAAGTGAAAATGACAGTTTGGTCCCCAAAGAACTGTAAAATCAAAGGAATTTTCAGAAAAAAAACCATTTATTGATGTAAAATGACTAGATGTTGTTTAATAAGCTGTAAAAATGATGGAATACACTTTTCAAAATAATATCTACTTTTCTTTTGGAGGTTATGTACCAGTATTGCATCGCTCGAAAATCGAAGAATTATCACCTGGAACGAGTTTTGTAATAGTTGTAGTGTTAAGAAATTAAATATATTGTGATATTTCTCGAATCTAAATAGAAAAAAAGGTTAAAATTACTGACTTAAAACATTATGATATTTTATCAAAGAGAAAGTCAAAACCAGCATTATATTCTTGATAAGGAGAGGACAGGTAAAACATACCTAAACTCAAAAATTGAAACCTCAACTACAAGTAATTGTGGATTTATTACGGTAAAATCAAATGTATAACCACTCAATTAAATCACTTTTTTCCTCTTGTAGATGCGCCGCGGCGTCTTAATTCTTCTTTTAGTATATAGTAGTTGCATGGACGAATAATTTTCCATATTTGTTTTGTATCTATACTCAATTTTTATAACAAATAATCTTGTTTGTTTTTTTGTACAAGGTAGACGTGGGGACCAACTATCGCAGCGCCATCTACGATTAGCTTTGAGTTGCCATCCCCATTGTAATGAAATACAAACACATGCAATGTTAGTATTCACAACAATTCCTTCATTAAAGTGCAATCACAGGATATTACTACTTATTGATTGCATTTTATCCGTTTTCAGCTGCGTGTTCATAATTTCATGAATTTGCCAACACTGTTTGTTAATGGAATCTGTGTTAATTTAGGTAAAGTTGGTATTCGTTTATGTGTTAGTTGTTCATCAATATGTGTCGTAGTTACACGTTGTTCTTTGGCTTTTACAACATGGTGTTACAACATCATTTGCCTAGCCGTTTCCAAACTATATTAGGGTCGGTTTCCAGTCGAACCAGATGCAGCTGAATATCAGTATTTTACATGGAGTTTATGCCTACTGGACCTCCAAAACCCATTAACTGGGTAATATTATGATATCCCATGGAGAGACTGTTTGTTAGACTTTCGAGCTTCTGAATGAGATTAACGACTGTCAAAGATCAAATGACAGCCGGGACCAACGGCTTTATGTGCTTTCCGCGCCACGGTGGAAACTCGCTATGTTAGATGGTCACCCATCCACAGATCAACCTCGGCAAGCGCGGCTTAACCCGGAAGATCGGCCTGTGTAGCTGTAATTATTTAGCCACAAGTTCCTCAACATGGTATTATAACAATGTTCTACATAATGCAAAAGCTTTTCCTATGTCTAGAGCCATATTATACAATGCAAGAATGCAAACAAGCTGTAATGTTGCCAAATTGTAACGTCATGAACTTTTTCTAATATTTCCAATTCCACGTTCGATTTCAAGTGTCAGTTGGCAGATTCAGGTCATTGACCTATTCACTCCTGTCTTGTTCGCATAGTACATACGGAAGCACGTCAAGGGACCACAAGCTGTAAAATTTATTTATTCGATTTTCAACTTTATCACAAAGCTAGAAGGTTCACGTTCGATTGGTAAAATTTGGTAGGTTCGGGGAGGTTGATATGTTGGCATCTGTACATGGCATAGACAGCCATACTTACACTTACTTTTACAACAAGTTCTGGCTTACAAATTGTGTTTAAAACAATGAAGATAAAGAAACAATATTATAATACAGGACATTCATAAATTCAAGATAATTATAAACATACGAAGGAGATTCATTACACAACACTCACATTAAAAATATTCAAAACACATATTGAGATAAAAGGCGGCGGGTGGCCGAATGGCTACAGGGTGGTTGACGGTAGCACTATAGGCAGCTACGACCCTTTATACAGGGGGAAATACTTTTACAAAATATTATTTTGGACAGGAAGATGTTGTCATCTGAAGGATAGGGTGTTGTCAATTAGATACTGGTTTAAAATGTGAAAAAACAGAAGTTAAAAAAATATTGTCCTACCCGAAATTTCTGCTGTATTGTGAGTGCGGTTGCAAATATTTAATACCACAGACCACTAACAACTAGAACAACCACTTGAAGGTTATAAAAATATTTTTCTATGTGTGAATTGAACCCGAGATACGCAACGCAGCAATCAATCACTCAGGCACTGCGTCAACTGTGTTGTCATTTTTTAATCTCATGTCTTGAATCAGACCAAAAAAACTAAATCGCGTTCGATGTTCTTAAATTCCTTACAGGTGTTTACTTTAAAAGTTACTTAGGAAAGTAAAGGTATGGCGTTGGACTTATGCCTTGAATCTATTAAGATAACCAAAACCATTATAGAATAATAGTCAACCAATTTTGTTCATGGAAATAAATTTATATCATATCCTAAAGCATATTTATTCGTATTCATGCATAATAAAGACCACACAAAAGGCATCTGCTATCACTTTCTCCTTCGCCGACAACAGACAAAACAAGCTTATTTTGGTCCAACAGAATTAACTACATAAACAAAACAGCTAGGAAAGCACCCTGTTTTCCTACCACCCCTCGAAAATGTCCCCCTACTCTCAACTCAGCCACTCCCACAGCGGGTGGAGGGGGGATAAAAGCTCAGTTGCCCGAGCGCTTTCGCAGTGAGCGGACGTGTTGTACCCACGCGTAGAATAAAACAAAATATAAATTAAAATGTTAATGATGATGTGAAAGTAAATTGGAGATACAGTGCTTCCTATAATGTCTTCCTGTAGTGTTTCATGGTGTTATGCTGTTGTGGTGACGTAGTAGGTATTGCCTGGTTTAATGCGGCTTTTCGTTCAAGTCATTGATCAGTCGGGGGTCCGCAGTGTGCGGTAACGTTCAATACAACGATGTTGCTGCTAAATCCTCATAAAATATAAATAAAAACGTCATAATCGAAAGGATTTTAGTTTGAAGAAAGGTATTTAATCAGCTGTGGTAGCCATAAAACATTAACAACACAGACTAATTCTTATACACTTCTGAGCATAATTACCTATGTTATTCACATCTGTTTGTCCGTCTTAATTTACATCTGTTTTAATGATATTTTTGAAGAAAATGTCGATTAGATAACATGACGTCATAAAATTAAATCAATAGCCGAAAAAACTTCTTATTGTTTATTGCATCTATTCCACGATATAATGTACTTTTTCTTATTTTCTACTAGAAATAAAGATTTCTAACAGCCTGTTCGAAGGATCGGGGCGAGAAACTAAAAGGCCAAAGGTCATCGCAGCGCGCAAGCGAAAGTAGATCTAGGCTTTACGTCAGACCTAGTCTATGTATTTCTTTAACATCGACTTTATTATACAATAGAACAAAATTTGAATACATTATCGTGATGATCAAAATCTTGTAATAAATCAAATTAGAAGATCTTGGATCACAGGTTTGAGAAACAATAAATATTGTGTTCTTCTTCATTTGGTGTTTTTTCAGTTTTAATAGGCTATATTGTATGCCTGAGAGTATTGGTCGAAATTCGACCATAAGTCATTCTAAGTTCGAAAAGTGTCACACAAATTCGTACCCGTAATATTTGTAAAGAAAGGTATATAGATTTAGATTCGTGTGTTAATTATTTAGATTAGGGGTCGTCAACTTCAATTAAGAAACCGGACATACTATGTATTACACAAATAATAAGGCCTGTCTATTGTCTAGGTCATGTATGTCTATTGTGCCTTCGTCTACTATAATTATTTACACTTGGCGCCATTAATTTTAGGCTGGACGTAATTCTTGTTGTACCTTTTTGGTTGACGGTCCTTTGGCCGTATTTTTAATAATAAATTATGACACATAATAAATTATGTACATGATTACTTCCCAGAATTTGATCCTTATCAGCAACACCATCGAATGGTGTAATAATACAGGGTGTGATTTTTTTTCCAAAATCAGCAGGTTCGATTCCTGGCCAGGATGATAGACTTTTCTGAAATCCAATGATGCAGTTTTAGTTTTCGTCAAAATCGGCCTCGAGACTCCTTTCAACGTTTCTCGATATTCCTCATAGTTTCGAAAATAGCCATCCACGCCCAGTTGAAAAATTCACCCTGTTTAAAAAGCATTTTAATGAAGAAATTGTTTTAACTTTCCTTCTCTCTCACATTTATTACATTCTGAATAAATAATATTTAAAGCAATAATTTTTTCAATATTCCACCCCTGTTTTTTCTTCAGTAAGTTTCAAAATAAAAAATGCAGATTTCAATGGATTATTCAACTTAGACTTGGCTCTTCCTTCAACTGGAAGTAGGAGATGTCACACATTGTGTATTTGTTCATATTTTTAGGGTTCCGTAGTCAACAAGGAACCCTTATAGTTTCGCCATGTCCGTCCGTCCGTCCGTCCGTCTGTCCGCAGTTTAGCTCAGAGACGCACAGTACTATAGAGCTGTAATTTGGTGTAAATATACGGATTTGTTGTGCCGAAAAAGTGGTAAAATAAAATCTCGTAAAGTATTTTTTTTAGGGTACCTCCTGTACTTACACGTAAAGTGAGGATTTTTATTTCTCGCGTACCCCTTAGTGTGGGGTATCATTAAATAGGCCTTTAAAAAATAACGATAGTTTCCATTAACAGGTTTTTGATAAAAAAATTCGTTTGTGAAATATTAAGCTTTAAAGTGCTAAATTTTGCTCGATTCGAGTGTCCCCCCCCTCTACCAGCTAAACGGTTATGTTCGGGGGTGTGAAAAAATTCACAACAGTAGTATATATAACGAAGTTTAAAAGAAAATTATCATGACTAAGTAGGCTTTACAACTTTACGAGTAATAGTCGACCAACTTATAAAAACTTGAATAATATGTTTTCTTAAACAAAATGTATCGGAGAACATGCTCTTCAACTGCAAATGTAAGTTTGTCAACTTTATTTTTACAGCTTTAATAGGTATGTTTTTACGTTATGTTTTTTGGGGATATGTAGGTTTTTATCGTCAACTATTTTTAACTTCAAAAAAAGGAGGAGGTTCTAAATTCGTCGTATAATCTTTTTTTAATGTATTTTCCCCGATTTCTGAAAGACTCCTGGACCGATTTTGAAAATTCTTCTTTTTAAAATTAAATTCAGCGAATCAGTTTAGTTAGTTCGCATAAGTATTTTGATGGGCAACTACGGAACCCTACACTGTGCGTGGCCCGACACGCACTTGGCCGGTTTTTTTTATTAATGACGATGTTGTTATTATAATGCCAGGAGCCTTACCACGAGCTCATAACGCTATTCAGTTTAGGTTGTGGGAAAGAGACAGAGCTATGAGGCCATCTGGTGGTTTTTGAAAGCTAATAATAATTTTCTCTTGTTCACAGGCATATAAAGGATCAGTAGTTCAACCATAAAATGCGGCGGAGCCTTTCATGACAATCGAGTAGAAGTTAACTCTGCAGCTAGAACCTAGAACCCTGAAAATGGCACTATTCAATAATTCCTTTTCGAGGACTTATCATCACTTGTTCACCGAATTAGCTGGTAAGTACTTATTTCTTGTGTTAATTTAGGCGTGTTCATTATTTTCCCAACCATGTTTTTTTTTTTTAACTTGGTAAAATCATCAAATGAGTCCTTCCACCCCGGGCAGGGCGGGAGGGACTGTCAGACTTTTACTGACTAAAATCCACGGTGTCCTTGAATAGCCCTTTATCTTCCGGGGTCACGGTAAAGAAATAATCCCGCGACCCCGTTCCCAACCATGATGGGGTAAGTTTCCATTCTAATCAGGTGCTTCGTGAATATTTGTGTATTTCACAAAGTGTCTGCCTAAAACTAGGTAATAAGGTAAAGGGAGATTATTTGGTGAGACAGGTAAGTCAGTGATAGAGCCTCAAATGTCTCTCAAAACGTTACCTATGCATACAGTACTTAATGCGAAATTATGCAACTAGTTCACCGCTATAGTGGACAGCACGTAGTGGCACATCATTTCGCATTACAGCATGCAGAGGTAACGTTTTGAGAGACTTTTAAGATTCTACCACTGAGTTACCTGTCTCACCAAATAATCTCCGTTTTACCGTACAACTTTGCCACTTGGTACTACGTTGTCAGACTTACGAGCTTCTGACTAGAGCCCGCACCACCATTCATGATGTAATACAATTTGATGACATAGACACTAGCGCGGCGTCAAAAGAATTTGAGTCATGGCGTAGACTATAAAAACTAACGACTGTCAAAGCGACTAAAGCGCCATTTAGACGGGGAGAGTTTCTCGAACGTTTTCGTTCGAGAATGTCTAAGCAGTTATCGCAAGCAATAATCGCCATAACATAATCGTATCAATCTGTTTACACACAGGCAAAAACTAAAATCTCGTCTACGATTATATCATACGAGATTCGCATATGACATTATCGTAGGCGATAATGTCTATGTTTGTTTACACGGCGATATTATTGTAAGAAGATTATCGCAAACGAGAAACTCGACTTGTCTAAACACGATCTCGTATGACATTTTTTCTCGTTCATACGAGTATCGTACAAATCAGTTTGAACCGTTTTGTTTTGTTATGTCACTCATGTTGGCAACTGTCATAAAAACTCGAAATGCGATTATTGCTTTGACGTTCTGTTTAGACGGACACTTTCCCTTACGAGAAATCTTCCTATTCCTAGTCAACGGGCGATGTTTAGACGAAGACAATATTTTATATTCCTTCGATTATCGTATGTTCGAGTCGTGAAACTCTCCCCGTCTAAATGGCCCTTAAATGACCGGAGCAACGGCTTATAGGTATGCTTTGCGAGTCACAGAGGAAACTCGCTATAAAAAGATGTTCATTTTTCATGCACAGACAAACTTCGAAACTTTACCTTGAAAATTGAAAGCTCCTCATTAAACGAATTCAAATTTTTGGTAATTGTATCAGAAATTTTTGGGAATGTCAAACAAACTTGGCCATACATTTTTGAAAGTTACTGACATCTTAATTTGCAATCAAACACTAAAACATCAACTTGTTTCATGGAACTAACTGATGGATCTGACTGCCGATGTGCCCGGATAATAATTATACATATTATGTACTTAGCAAGCTGGTAATTATCATTACAATAGTACTATTAAAACAATTTAAAAAAATTAATGACACCAGCACGTTCACTTTTCAGAGCATTTAACACACTGAAAGTGAAAGAATAATTATTAAAATAGACATTGAGGAAAATTGCTACAGAAAACAGCTCTAGATTCAACGATAGTTTGTTATAATTATATCACACTGGCGAGGTAATTAATTTAATAATTAATTATTAAAGATGTTACTTTCATGGACATAAATATGTTTTACTATCTAAAACATAATTCGATCCATGTTTTTTTTCTTAAAAAAAATAGCGACACTTGAAATCTCTCCCATGTCATAGCCATGGGTGCGTTTACCAACATAAAAATCACATACACTAACACGCAGGTCGCGGGATTATTTCCTTACCGTGACCCCGGAACATAACAGGCTACTGAAGGACACCGTGGATTTTAGTCAGTACAAGTCTGACAGTCCCTCCCGCCCTGCCCGGGGTGGGAGGACTCATTTGATGATTTTACCACGCTAAAAAAAAAAAAATACACTCACACGCAGAACCAGAACAACAACTTGTAGGTCATACAAATATTTATTTCATGCGGGAATCGAATGTCAGTCACACCACCTGTTTGTTTTGCGCCGTAGCTATAAAATTATCACTTTGGCTATTAATGAGAGACTTTGCACAATTTTGTGGGATCATTCTCACTAGTTCCACCATCAATTAGTTCCATGGAACTAGTGAGATTTTTTTTCTCAGTAGTTCCATGGACTTTGATAATGGAACAAATGATACTAATCTTAATTGAACTCGTCACCTAACCTGCTAAAAATGTGCAATACATACATTCTCACAATTGGACATCTCGAATTCGCGATTCGCTTGCAGCTTACACATTACATTTCGTGAAGGTCACTGGACTATTTTGATTTATTTTTTGTGACAACGTATTACGATAGTTACTCAATAATTGTCTTCGAATCTGTAACGTTACATTCAGGTGAATGCTCGCGGAGAGTGAGCGCCCTTAGACTTTATAAGTATATTGAGGTGCAAATTCATTCATTTTTAGCTTAACAATATTGTTATTGTTGTTGACGTTAGCCACTAAGTTTTCAGCAGAGTTTGTGTCTTAGTAATTATGGATTATTCCGATCTGCCACCATGCTTTATCCGCTTAGAGGAATAGGGCCATATCAGAATAGAAAGTTTGATCGCTTCATCTGTAAGGGGAGCTCCCACACCGCGAGCATTCACCTGTAATGTAACGTTACAGATTCGAATATTCGAAGACAATACAGCATCAAATTGTGCACTTTTACGTTACATTACAGATGAATGCTCGGAACTTTATTCTCTATTCGGTACTTATATGGTTTTTTCTGTCACCCTATATCTCGTAGGCGGACAGATGAAACTTTTCTTTCCTGTATTTCACAGAAGAAACTGTACGTGTTGAAAAGTAAGATTGATTCAGTAGATAAAAATAATCATGACGGCTATGTAACATCACATCATATTACGCAAAATAATAATGACGAACGGACATGCTCTCACTTTCATTTCAAATTACTTTTGAAAAAGGCGTAGGCGTAACTATCAGTAACATACTTGTAATTAGTTTAGTAGTACTTCATTTATTTTTGCCGTTAGCCAAGAAGCTTGTGTTATGCATTCCACGAACCATTAAAAACATGACTGTAATTAATTAAAACAAAAGTAGACATTTTGAAACGTAGGTTTTGGACATTATTATTTCAATATTTGGGTAATGACTGTATATTTACGTAAGAAAACCAAGATCTAGGTAAAACCACCTCAACAATTGCCGAGTTCATAGTAGGTGGTTATTTGGAACGGTAAAAAGTGGAAAGTCACTGTTTTTATTGGAAATCTTATCAGTAATTTATAATTATAAGATCGTGTGCTCGTAAGCACGCACGACGTGCTTTTATGACTAGATGATTTAGGACGAAGCAAAAGGAGTATGTAAGGATCGTTCCAGGTTCAAGGTTCTGCAGTATATGCCTTCCAACTTATGTATGCGTGACCAGTAGTTTTTCCAGGTCTGGGTATTTGTGTATGTTTCTATGTTTGTAAAAGCACCTAAAGTACAGGGGAACTTCCTAGGGTTGGGGGTTCATAAATAATTCGTGTGTAATTAAAGTGACTGGACAGAATATTGAAGAGCAACTTGGTGGATCCAAATCTATTGATAAAGCTGACCTCTTACTCTCTGTTGAGTTGTAAAAAAGAGTGGAAAAAAGACTGGACAGATATACCTGGAATTTCGTACTCACATAGTTCACAACTTGAAACATAGAACGCTTGTAATCCCAGAAGTCCGTTTTAGGCAATATCCGAACTCGCTTTAAGCCGTTAGTTAAACCATTAAACGAACAGTTTTCTTCCTAATTTTAACACCATTTCTAAAGAACGTTTCTCAAATTCCAGATCCCAGAACAAACGACTGGTTCCTGATATCAGACCCTGTTCCGGGTCTCACTATCATCGGCCTGTACTTATACTTCTCGCTGAAATGGGGGCCGAGATACATGGCAGACAAGAAACCCTACCAACTACAAAAGACTTTAATCGTTTATAATTTTATCCAAGTCGTCGTTAGCATCTGGTTGTTCAATGAGGTTAGTAACTCTTTTCAGTAAGGGAATAAGATTGAAAATGCTACAACTGAAGGACGATAAACACATTTCATCGAAACTATTGTCTGTTTAACTGTCAGCACAACGTTCCTTCCTACTTTCTTACACCTCAAAAAGCTGGTGAAAATATTAGGTACCATACCATAAATTGACCAAAGACTGGCCTGTTGGTCTAGTGGTTAGTGACCCTGACTGCTATGCCGGAGGTCGTGGGTTCGATTCCCACCCAGGACAAATTATTGTGTGATGAGCACGATCATTTGTTCTGTGTCTGGGTGTAAATAATATGTATGTATTTAGAAATATATAAGTATGTTTATCAGTTGTCTAGTACCCATAACACAAGCTCTGCTTAGCTTGGGACTAGATTGGCGTTGTGTGATAGTTGTGGAATATTATATTATAATATTATATTATAAATATCTATACAAACCGGCAAAAAAACGCAATTATTGTATGGGAGTCTTTAAATGTTAATTTTATTTAACGTTGTTATTTAGTTTTCGTGTGACTATTTTTTTTTATTAACCTGTATTGTCCTACTGCTGGGCAAAGGTCTCCCCCATAACCTTCCACTCTTCCCTTTGCGCGGCTTTTTCTTTCAAGTGACTATTATGTAACTAAATATTCTGTGATCATTTCTAGAGTTTAGCAGTTACCGTTAACAATTTCAAGCTAAAAAGAGCAAAAAGTCACGTTTGTTATATTGGAGCCTACTTCCTCATCAGTGAAAATTTATTTCAGCGAATTCTTAGTAATAGGATCCTGTTTTACACTTCGGTACAGCTGGGCACAAAAAATGATTGTGAATAAGACAAAAACTAATTTTATGAAGTTACTGTGCGTGTCTTTTTGAACGATGACTGTGTCAAAGATCACAATGATAATGATATGTATGTACCTGTTTGCTTCTTAAATATATTCAAATATTTCTTGTTAATGTTTCCAGGGCCTCGCCGCGGGTTGGTTGAGGACTTACAGTTGGAAATGCCAACCGGTTGACTTCTCAAGATCGCCGCAGGCTATGAGAGTAAGTATAGACCTCTAGTATTTTTGATGTGGCATCAATTTCTCTGCTATTTCTTCCAAGATTATAATCTAGGATTCTAGACAAAGGTATACCTAGAGAATAGATGGATGGAATTCATTAACCACGGGGTGGAAAGGGTCGGACAAAAAAACAGTGAAATTATATGTTATGAACAAAACTTAAAACATAACATTTAATTTCATGGATATCCGCAAAGTAACGCATGATTCTATAATTTGAAACAGCGAAACACAAAGTGATCCCATCGCTAAAGGCGATAATTTGATTTTAGGGAAACATTGAATTAATAGTGAATAGAAATCTACCGTTAATTTTATTGTCGCTTACAAAAAAGCAGTTTTGGCGCAATAGGTATCTAATTAATCCTCGAAAAGATCATTTTTCTAAAAGCTAATTCTCAAAATGACAATTTCTCTAAAATTCTGATTCTCAAAATGGCTGAACTTCTAAAATCCTAATTTAAAAACTAAACTTTTTAGGGTTCCGTAGTCAACAAGGAACCCTTATAGTTTCGCCATGTCCGTCCGTCCGTCCGTCCGTCCGTCTGTCCGCAGTTTAGCTCAGAGACGCACAGTACTAGAGAGCTGTAATTTGGTGTAAATATACGGATTTGTTGTGCCGAAAAAGTGGTAAAATAAATCTCGTAAAATATTTTTTTTTTAGGGTACCTCCAGTACTTACACGTAAAGTGAGGATTTTTTTTTTCTCGCGTACCCCTTAGTGTGGGGTATCATTAAATAGGCCTTTAAAAAATAATGATAGTTTTCATTAACAATTTTTTGATAAAAAAATTTGTTTGTGAAATATTAAGCTTTAAAGTGCTAAATTTTGCTCGATTCGAGTGTCCCCCCCCACTACCAGCTAAACGGTTATGTTTGGGGGTGTGAAAAAATTCACAATAGTAGTATATATACCGAAGTTTAAAAGAAAATTATCATGACTAAGTAGGCTTTACAACTTTACGAGTAATAGTCGACCAACTTATAAAATGTACTTGATATCATATTTTCTTAAACAAAATGTATCGGAGACAACTGCAAATGTAAGTTTGTCAACTTTATTTTTACAGCTTTTATAGGTATGTTTTTTGGGGATAGGTAGGTTTTTATCGTCAACTATTTTTAACTAAATTCAAAAAAAGGAGGAGGTTCTAAATTCGTTGTAATCTTTTTTCTTATGTATTTTCCCCGATTTCTCAAAGACTTCTGGACCGATTTTGAAAATTCTTCTTTTTAAAATTAAATTCAGCGAATCAGTTTAGTTAGTTCGCATAAGTATTTTGATGGGCAACTACGGAACCCTACACTGTGCGTGGCCCGACACGCACTTGGCCGGTTTTTGGATATAAAATTATGATTGATATCATTAATTTCATTATACGTAGGTATAACTTTCATTGATGTTTTCTTGACATTGTAGACCTTCGAAGTCGGGCAATTCCCTACATAACAAGAAAATGATGCTAATACTAAATAATGACATAATTGAACGGTTCGAAGTATTTTATAATGATGTGCCCATCAATACAATATGTTATAACTGTACTAGCTTTTGCCCACGGGTTTTCTTTTCTGGTTTGCTTTGTCCCACTCCTGGGCAAAGGTCTCCCATTCCTCTTCTCCCGTCTCCTCTTTACACCTTTCACGACACTGTGCGTCCTCTTTCCAGCTTGGACAGAACCTGTCCAGTTCGTCCCGCTATCTCAATCGTGGTCTGCCGTAACGTCGTCGCCGTCGGCCGCCCGCGGCTTAATTCGCATTTATTTAAATTGACAATCAAATCGGCGACAAATTGTAAACATAAATATGCATAATTATATAAACATAAATTATGTTCGTTTTTGTCCACCTGACAAAATTTCAGCATTAACGGTTCGTTATGTTTCGGCGTGAATATGCAACAAGTAAATAAAAAAACTTACTTTAACACTAACAATATCATTTAGAAAGTTAGGATGGTTTGTGGTAAGGCAAATAAAAAAAAAAACAAAAAAAATGTGTGTGAGTGGGAAATATTACAGAAAGGTTGACTGGTAAAGAATGCCTTGTGGCATTAAGTCCGCCTATGTATCATTGATTTGTACAAGAAGTATAAATAAATAACACAATAAAAAAAAACTGTAAAAATAAATGACAAAAAAACTCTACATTTTTATGAAGATTCTTTAGACGGTTAAAGAAATACCGAAGTAAAAGAAGGTACATATCTACCTACTTTTACTGTAATACCTACTACAGTAACTCACTTTGACTAACAGATACATAACATGAAGCAATAATGCAATTACACGATCTAGATAGCCGAAGTTGTACGGAAACACACGAACATCAATAACAACATTCCGTTTCAAACTTTGTCGTGCTAAACAGTCGCCATTCCTTCACTTTATTTCTATCAAGTTCTATTATGCATGTATAACTATGAGCACACAATAACGTTTCGCAGTAAAATCATCTTAATTAGTGATTGTGAGGACACGACTCAATTTTGCTTGCGTGGGTTTCAAAAATATTGAGTTTTTTGTAATTAATACTCTTTGGCTTAGAAGACACATGAAAATTTCATACAGATCCGTTCAACTGTTCCTTTATAATTCTGTGTCCATTAAACCATTATAAAAAACCGGCCAAGTGCGTGTCGGGCCACGCACAGTGTAGGGTTCCGTAGTTGCCCATCAAAATACTTATGCGAACTAACTAAACTGATTCGCTGAAATTATTTTTAAAAAAACTTTTTCAAAAAAAAAATGTGACCGCCTTCAAAAACAACCACAAAAAAGGGTAAAATAACCTACAAAACTTTTCTTTCGGAAGTCGGTGACTTTTTTTATTAATTTCATTGTCTTTTTTGCCACCGACTTCCGAAAGAAAAGTTTTGTAGGTTATTTCACCCTTTTTTGTGGTTGTTTTTGAAGGCGGTCACATTTTTTTTTTTAAGTTTTTATTTTACTCTTTTTAGTTTAAATAATCAACCTTAGCACTAAAATTTAGTAATCCGTAACACCGGTAATAACATCGTTAACATCTCTTTCATTCATTCCCTATCTCAAAAACTACTGAACCGATTTTGATGAAATTTTCAGTATTCCCTAAGTTGAACGATACCTAGTACAACAAGAAAAGGAATTACTTAAATCGGATTTGTAGTTCCGGAGATATGCGAACACAAGCATAATTTTCTTACTTGAGGAGTTGTACCTTCCATCATCAGCTCAGCTACATGAGATGATGATTTCCATACGCAAGTACTTGAATTACTTCATAAGATTTGCGAAAAACTATGTGTCAGCCAATAAAATTTGAGGGTTGCCCTCGATTTCTCCAAGTGCCAATCATCAGATCCTGATATGGTGACAATGGGACCACACGGGAAGTACCAGCTTTCGAATAAAAAAAGAATCATGAAAATCGGTTCACCCAGTCGTAAGTTATGAGGTAACAAACATAAAAAAAAAAAAATACAGTCGAATTGATAACCTCCTCCTTTTTTTGAAGTCGGTTAAAAAGAAGAATTTTCAAAATCGGTCCAGGAGTCTTTGAGAAACAGATTACGACGAATTTAGAATCTCCTCCTTTTTTCGAAGTTAGTTAAAAATAGTTGACGATAAAAACCTACCTATCCCTAAAAACATACCAATAAAAGCTGTAAAAATAAAGTTGACAAACTTACATTTGCAGTTGAAGAGCATGTTCTCCGATACATTTTCATTAAGAAAATATGATATCCAAGTACATTTTATAAGTTGGTCGACTATTACTCGTAAGGTTGTAAAGCCTACTTAGTCATGATAATTTTCTTTTAAATTTCGTTATACTCGTATTACTACTATTGTGAATTTTTTCACACCCCCAACATAACTGTTTAGCTGGTAGAGGGGGGGGGACACTCGAGTCGAGCAAAATTTAGCACTTTAAAGCTTAATATTTCACAAACGAATTTTTTAATCAAAAAATTGTTAATGGAAACTCACATTATTTTTAAAGACCTATTTAATGATACCCCACACTAAGGGGTACGCGAGAAAGAAAAAAAACATTCACACTTTACGTGTACAGGAGGTACCCTAAAAAAATTAAATTTTTCGAGATTTTATTTTACCACTTTTTCGGCACAACAAATCCGTATATTTACACCAAATTACAGCTCTCTAGTACTGTGCGTCTCTGAGCTAAACTGCGGACAGACGGACGGACGGACGGACGGACGGACATGGCGAAACTATAAGGGTTCCTTGTTGACTACGGAACCCTAAAAATGTGGTCAAGTGACCCGCGCATCTAGCTTTCGAAGACTTTCAGTGGCCTTACCCGCATCTACCATGGGTCTAAAGAACGAATTTTCTTACTGGGCGTGGATGGCCAAATCCTAAACAATGAGGAACAGCGGAAAGAAAGAAAGAAGGGATTTATTGACGCACACAGGACAGAACAAAAAAACAAACTTCTTATACAGAAGAAAAATAAAATATACAAAAGTAATACAAAATAACATAAAAAAGATAACAAACGGAACAAAAATAACATAAAATAGTCCTGTGCGAGGCCAAAAGGCTCCTATCTCAGCATGTGCTGCGATATTTTTTAAGATGTCACAGCGCTGGTTTTCTGATAGGGCCCAAAATGAGGTCACGGTAAGATACGAAAATACATACATAAAAAATAATAATACGAAATACATATCATAAATAAAAGTAAATATATATAACTAACGGAAAATACTGAAAGGAGTCTCTATGCCAATTTAAATGAATTAAAAAAAACCCATTAAATTGAAGGTATGATAACTTGAAGGTATGATAAGGCATGATAACTTGCAAAAGTATGTGAAAGTACTGTAGTTGCTCATTTCAAATCGTAGATCTCTATGGAGAAGAATGGGCAGCAAGACTTCAATACTAAACAAAATAAATATCGAATCTTACGAATAAAGAAGTAATACGAAGAAATTGTGGCATTACAAATGGTTAACACAGCCACATTTTTGAAAACCGAAGTGACGCCTCAAACTTTTACAAAATAGAGTTATTAAATGCAGTAGACACTATAATCTCGACTGTACTGTTATTTACTGTAATTTCAGAACCATTCATAATTAAGTTGGTAGCCGCTCTTCTATGAAAAGAAAGAATAGGATCTTATAATTTGGCGTAAGCTATGAGAGCACACAACATAGGCAAAATGAAAACCGCATTCAACGTAATTATTTAAATAATTATAATAATCACATACTTAAGAATTATGATAAAACATAAAAATTACACGAAGACCGCCTAGTATCAATTTCATGTAATTTTTATATTTCTTGTTAAATTCACCATCCCGTTTTGCCATAAATCAACGTACGGCCCTTTCAAAGATTAAACCTTTGATCCCGTAATCAAACAAAAAACAAAACATGCCTGTAAAATAAAAAAAAGAGATGGCAAGAGTTGTACCCAATAAGCACTCCCTTAGTTTTGTTAAAGTCCCATATAGAGGGCGAGCCTATTTTCATCAACCACCAAAAATCTAGATTCGGTGGCTGCTACTGAGTAATTCCTGATGATAAAACACAATAACACTTTACTCGGCCTTGAGGAGTATGATTTCAATGGATTAGTTGGTGAGCTGTCGGTTTATTTGATCAGAAGTTACAATTCCTGCAATCAACTTTTTTATGCAACTAAAACAATAGTGTTTTCTCACACACTATTCTCACATCTTTTTTTTTTTTTTGTTTCTTCTTTAAAAAGACTGCTGGGAGCTTAAAAAAATAAGCAGTATCTTTGTTCAACTGTTTCATACATGTATTATTTTCCTGCTATGTTTTGTGTGTACATACATAGCTAAATAAATAAAAAGCTTTAAAGATTATAAATAAATAGCAGTCATTGTGTTATTTTTTCATGATGGTGACCACCGGGGTGGTTTTTAGTGGGGCAAAAATCCCACACTCCCCGTTCTTTCCCCAAAGACCTTTCCCAAAATGACACCTAATAATACTTCTTTCTTTAATTTCCAGGTTGCAACAGGTGTCTACATATACTTCCTGGCAAAGATGTCTGAACTCCTCGACACGATTTTCTTCGTCATCAGGAAAAAAGACAGACAGATCACGTTCCTCCATTTGTACCATCATACCGTGATGCCCATGATATCCTGGGGAGCTACGAAGTACTACCCTGGAGGGCATGGAACACTTATAGGAGTGATAAACTCCTTCGTTCATATAATCATGTATACGTATTACATGTTCTCTGCTATGGGGCCGCAGTTCCAGAGGTACCTGTTTTGGAAGAAGTATATTACCACATTGCAAATGGTAAGTTTTATGACTTTTTACTTTTTTCACCTTATTGAAATTTTTATTCTCAAGCAACGACTGATTGTGTGAAGGCTGGCGGTTATCAGGCGTTTCACAAAAACATCAAGCCAAAACCTACCGGTGTCACAGCACTGTCTTATCTGATAACTGTGATCCCGGAACGTAAAGGTCAGGAACGTGAAGGACACTATGGATTTTAGTCAGTAGAAGTTTCATAGTAGTGAGATCCCTGGGTGCCAGATTCATTTAATGATTCTTACGTGGCAAAATTTTAAATTGAAAATGTTGTTTTTTTTCTCATGTAACTAACTCAATGTTATGGAGTAACATATTTTTTGGCAAAAATATTATTTTTTGGGGATTGCTGCAAAAGCATAATGCTTTTAATCAAAAATTGCGTGTAATTGGTAAAAGATCAATCACTCACTATACTCATTCCTACTCATAGAGTAAACTGATTAAAGTAATTGTTTTGCCTTTTAATTCCGTCAGGCGTTGTGCTTAAGCGACTTCATTTTAGGGATCTCTACGAAGCTCCAATAGAAGACTGTGAGACAACCCAGGTTTAAAACTCTATGTCTTGAATGTTAAACTCTCGAATTTGTGGCATTCACAGTTAGCGTTCTACAAGTTTCTTCGTAATATTGTCGTAATTTCTTTTCTTTTACGCCACTTTGACCGAGCAATCGAAAGTGACACGAAATTCTTATAATGTTACTGATGCCACCATTCTTACATTTATTTTTCTCATTCCAGCTCCAGTTCTGCATTGCCTTCCTCCACTCCGCTCAACTCCTGTTCTACGAATGCGGTTACCCTCGATGGTCCGTCGTCTTTACTCTTCCTAACTCTATCTTCTTCTACTATCTCTTCTATGATTTCTATTACAAGGCATATGGCAAACCTGGCAAAAAGGGAGATGATGACAAGAAATCTGATGCTAAAGAAATAACTAGCAATGGTCACATGAATGGCAAAGTCATCTCTAATAGAATTGCCAATGGCAAAACCAATGGCATACCTAATGGTACGGCTAATGGTAAAGCAAATATTGTAGTCAACGGTAAAAAGGTCGATTAAGCAATGTGATCAGTACTTGTAAATATTTTTGTTGTTTAATACCAATATCAATCTTAGTTCTAGCTAACTTTGAATATTGATTACTTTTAGAAGAAATCCATGTAACGAATCTTGAACAAATTCTTACTTAAATTAACTTTCTTTTACCGTTACTGGGGTAGTAAGTACTTTTGCATTGGCAAACATCTTGTAGATGTTATCCAATGCTATCTTCAGTAATTCTGATTTGTTGGATTTTTAATTGTTTAATTACGTTAAGTCTTCAGTTATTATAAAATGTTACGGTGTATATACTATAGATTGTTATATCATGTATTTAAGACATTATTGTTTAAAATTAGATGATAGTCTCAGTATATTGCCATGAAACTCGAAATACCGTGCTTTGATACCTCTGCCCCATTAAAAATATTTCAAAATCGTATAGTGTTGAAATGTTTGAAAACTTTTAATATTTTGTGCGATGTAAGTAAATGCGGATAAATTATTTCAAAAATGAAACATTCGCTTGTTTATTTCCAAGTTCGAAAACATTCTGATACTGCTGCTCTTTTGTGTATACACGTTTATACAAAAAATATACGAGTATACATACAAGAGTCAAATATGTAATGGTGGATTCCTGTAGGTTTCTTTACAGTTCACGTAATACCTACTGTCAATTTAACTACTTTATCTAATAAATTGTGATAGTTACACTGTCTTCCATTGATTTAGAATATTTCTTCAAAGTTAAAGTGCTGTTTAGGAATAGGAATCCAGATATTTTCTTTAATTTATAAATTAGTTGAAACTTTAACACGGAATACTTCCAAACTGGTGGCCCCAAATGATAGTACCTTTATATATAAAGAATATTGAAAACTAAATCTTAAAATCATCCATACTTTACTGCCTTGTTCTTTGATGTTTACTTTTATTAGGAAAAAATAATATTTACTTTCAGCTTTTGAAAATAGTTGATAAATAGATAGGTAGACGAATTTCCATAGCATTGAATGACATAATGAAAACATTTTTACTCTTTCCGCCAATAACATGTTCTCTAACGAATTTATAATAAGGCTTACTATATTATTAGGTATACTGGTTTTCTACGATTAGCTGGCGCATAGGAATATAGATTTCTTTAAGCTCAATACCAAAATATACTCGTATGAATAAAAGTAGTGGCACACTGGACTGTAACAAAAACGGCAAGTTTCACATAGTTGATTCTTTTTTAAACAAACTAATCTTATTTTGAGCTATGGTTTGGTTTCTTGCCCCGAAAAATGTGTTTGTGTAATATTTCTGTACTTGTATCATATCTTGATTTATTCGACGGAAAGCAAAAAACTTCCAAACTATAAAAAGTTTGATTACAGCAGATTCAGTGTTCTTTATTACTCATAAACATCATCATAGGAAACTAAACATTATTATGATACAGTGAAGTGTGCTGTTACTTTAAAATTAAAATACAATCGTTCAAGCATCTTTCCTTATGTAGGTGCACGTTTAAACATTAAATAATTGTACATTTGCGTAATCGGGTTTGTAATGTTTAATAAATATATATGTGACTACAATATAACATGTTGTTTTACTGTTCTCCTATAATACGGAACTCACGATACGCCTGAAGCAGGGACCGAAACCGGTATCAACAATACCGGTATTTTTTCGGTAACAACCTTTTTTTCTTTTACAGGTAATTTTAAAGATTACCTTTATTATTAAAAGTGAATACATAACCAGTATTAATACCGGTTACCGAAATAAAAATTACCCCTATCTTGCACACTTCAAACGTGCCGTCGGCAATAGTCACAGGGCGCGCATCGCATGTGTGTGTGACAAAGAGTCGTTATCTTTAGTTAACCGGTATTAAAACGGTAACCTGAATAGAGGTTACATTTTTCTTCGGTCTGGTTACCCAGATAGCGGTAACCTAAATCTGAAAAATAACCGAAATTCTTTAATACCTGTACCGTAATATATAAAGGTTTTCGGTCCCTGGCCTGAAGTCGACCAGGGTGGAGGTGGTGTCGATTTGATCATGTTTGCGAGCCAGGCATGGCTAGAAATTGCCTAATAGGTTTGGAAGGAAAAAGGGGAGCACTTTGCCCAGCAGTGGGACACAAACTAGGCAACTTATAAAATAATATAATAAGAAGTATGGTAAAGGAAGCCTTTAGCTTGGAGTGGATAAAGGAACGAAACAAACCCAAACACTGACCTCACGGGCATTTAAAAGCATAAATTACAAGAAATTAACGGGATAGCGTACGGGGATTACGGGAAGTAATTTTTATTAAATTCCCTTAGTCCTAACTTAAGTGCTTTTTAAGGCGCATAGTACCCTCAATGACCTTGAACATCCAGACGGAGCTAAACGCACATTTTCATATCTTCACCGCACATATTAATATGTCCCGAGCATACTGCGATACCTCAAAATGATATCATAGACTATGCAGCTAGGCAGAAACAGCTGCAAAAACCCGCCTTCGCCCGGTTTTTATATGTGGAAATCTCAATTTTCAACATATTCTTTGTAAAATATTGACTGATTTACATGAGCGCTACTCACTTTGTAGTAAATTTTAACACCGATTGATCTATTCAAAAACATTTTAAATAAAAGAAGCCGTTTAGAAGGAGTGAGCATTTATTTGAACAAAATAGCGTGTTGTTAAATATTTTTTTACAGTTCAAATATTTGTCATAAGAAAATAAAATTTACTCACATTGTTGTACATGAATATACATTCAACATATATTTTTTTTCAATCTTTACACCCAGCCGTTAATCAGGAGTTTGCTTTAGAATGTAACGTTTTTACGGCTTAAAAGGCGCGAAGGCCCTTAATCTTTATCAAAAGTGTGCTTTAAGTATTTACTGCGTTTATTGAAAACGCGCGTTACTGTACGATTTTTCGCTTTCCCTTTATTTGACGTTACAAAATCTGGAAAGTCATGATACCTATAAAACCAAGAACATAAAAGTGGAGTAAGTAATAAAAACAAAGTAAAATAAATTATGACAAAAATCATTTATTTTAATTTCATTCATTCGTCTCGATAATAATAATTTACAAATAATTTTCGTTAACATAAGTACCGGATATAAATAGTCTTACACTTCACGATGTAAAAAGAATCACGAACTATTTTCGACATTTTGTGAATTTCACATTCAATAAAATATTTCATCATTAATTGTGAAACAATACTATGTATCTATAATAGGAAATATTTTTATAAACTAAAATGAACACATTGAATTCGAAACGTGCTGTTATTCCTGAATGAAAATATATTTATAAATATTACAATTTGGACCCCAGCCAACTGAATTGGCCTTCGGTAATTGATAAATATTTCTAAATCTTAAAATATTAAATTAACTTTACATGTAAGACTTCATAGTTTAAACGTAAACAGCCATATAGCCTTATTTATAACACTATTGGCTTCTACCGAAATGTTTCATACCAAGAGTCGAGTTACAAGCACGTCCTATAGCCTAGCAAATATGTATAGCCTGCACTTCGCAAAATTCTGAAGTGATTTTTTCAAAGAACAACAATGAAATAATTTCAAAGAACAACAATGAAATAATTAAGCTATTTTAGTAGATTATGGTAGCTGAGAAGCTTGTGCCTACTAACAGTCGAGGTTGATATGAGATGGAATATCATCTACTCATATTACAACGAGTTTCCCTCCGTGCTTCGGAGGCACAGTAAGCCGCTGGTGCGTTTGTTGATCATACTAATACTGGGTCCATAGAGGTCAGATTGGCAGTCGCTCCATGCAGAATACTGATATTCATTCATTCGCTTCATTTGGAAGCCGACCCCAACAATATAAAATTAAATCACTTCAGATACTAAAATCACTTCTAAAATTTGCCAAGTGCCTACATATTCGTACTCCCGAGTGTGCCAATTAAGGCACTCATTAATTTATGATAAAAATTCTAAAGAACCGCTATATAACTTCACAGCCTAAAAAAATCTTAAGAAACTACCGTCCCTTTTGTCCCAACACTGAATTTTATATCAGCTGTCGTAATTTTCCACAAAAAATTGAAAAATTTAAGTATGTGGCAAAAATTTTCCAATTTTGTTGTATTATTTTAAATTACTATTTACAAAGATCTTGAAAAAATCCAAATTTACTCGAAAGAAATCATGAAACAATTTACAAAACTTTTACACCACTATAAATATGAAATGACAGTGCAATCACAACAGCACCCTATACATCGTAAATTTTGAATAAAGTGTTTTAAACCATCAAAATGTGATATCTTTCATTTACAACTTCAATAGCTCAGCTTTGGGAAATTTTATTTACATTACTGCCAGCTATAATGCAGAAATATGAAAAAAGAAGATAATTTATGCTACACCGACCCCAAATAACAAACCGAAAAATTGACAAAACTCGAGGTTAACAGGACAGCGTTTTTAATGTTCGAACCGCTCTATAATATTATAAATTAAACTACCTATTATATCGCTTATAATACGCGATTAGATGATTTATAAAATCAGAGGTTTATTAAAGTTATACACATAGGGTTATTTCTAGAGCGGTTTGAAAATTAAAATGCTATCCTGTATCCTGTAACTTCTGATTTTGACATGTCCGTTTTTACGTAAAAAAATTTTAGATTGTAGACAGGGTTATGTGGCGAAAGATTTAAGCCAGATACACACATCCTGCCGGGGTCGCGGGATTATTCCCTTACCGTAACCCCGGAACGTAACAGGCTATGAAGGACACCGTGGATTTTAGTCAGTAGAAGTCTGACAGTCCCTCCCGCCCTGCCCGGGGTTGGAGGACTCATTTGATGATTTTACCACGCTAAAAAAAAAAAATAAAAAAAAAAATAAAAAGATACACACATCCTCGTATAAATTGCGGTGTAAACACACCCGACCATCATAACCATCATAAATGACACTGATTCATTTCAAAGTTGATAATTACTGTGTTTAGATAAAATTGCTCAAAATTACTCGAGTTTACAAAAATGTATTTTTTAACTACACAGGTACTAAAACACTTGCGTGATAAACAGAGTCACAGGGAAGAGTTTATACTCATACTTGTGTTTTACTTCACCCTTATTTTGCACCTGTTTCATAGATTTAAAATGCACGCTAATCTTCTTTTTGAAGGCACACGGATGGCATAGGGAGTTGAACTAAACCGGATAATCCTTTTCTATTTTTGTTATAGTTTTGTCTATAAAAGTTCAAAAAGAGTAGGAGAATGACTCCTGTGTTGCACGAGACGAAAATGGCGACACCCTTGGCTGGGGGACAGTCTGATATTCTCACTGTTGCAATGTATTGAATGATGATAGACACGAACTGAATCTGTGGAGAAGAAAAAAAAAATTGAGTTTGGATAAAGTTCGTTTTCTTGAAATATTCCGTTGGCGGTATTTAAGCCTTAGCCATACAAAAGAGTTTTTTTCAGACTATTCATGTAACGTTTGGTGCTCCAAAGGCGATGGTAATGACTGACTGCAAAAAATTCAGGATATAGTGATATAGATCAGCCTGGAAAATACCTCTGTCCACCAGTGGACTGTAACACGATGATTTGATTGATTGCAATCAGCGACTTAAAGGACTTATGGAATAGACCCTCCAGAAAGCCTTTTTATTGTATTTAGTTATTAGCCTAAGGAAGCCTTAAGTATTGAACTGGTAGGCATTGGCCTTCATTTCAAAATAAACAAGTTTATAAGGATAAACCTCTTTTTTGGTTCGAGTTCTGGCTATGTTCTCCTTGCTAACGAGATTAGATCGACATTTGCACAATCTTACATCATCAAATCAAACTTACCAGCTGAAACTTGGTCATATACTTCTTCCACCACAAATACTTGGCGACATTTGGCCCCAATGCTGCCAATCCATAGTACGTATACATGAAGACATGCACCAAGGAGTTTAGGAACCCAATGAATGTTAGGGTGTGTGACGGCCAATATTTGAGCAAAGTCCATGTGCCAATCACCATGACTGTATGATGGTATAGATGTAGGAATGTGATCTGGTTGTTCTTCTTTCTTAGAACGAAGAATACGGTGTCTAGAAGTTCTGAAAGCTTTGCTGCTAAGTAGAGGTACGTGTCGAACAGGATCTGAAAGGTAAATAATTAAATTGTTAATGAATAAGTTTGAGAATCAGCAATCCCGGTTAGGCGAAGGTGTACCCGAAGCCCCGATATCGGGGACTTGCGACGCGTATACACTACGCTGATATCGTAGGACTTTGGTATGACATGTGGCTGTATACGGATTCTATGGATTTGTATTGCGATAGTCGCCTGTATACCAAAGTCGTAAGGTATCGGAGACTTGCGTTGCCTTGTGTACGAAGATGCTATTAATACACCCGTATTTCTCCTATTGTTTAATTCTCATATAATATGAGGCGACCTAGTTATTGCCATCGACCGGGCACAAATCCAGGTGACTGCTACTGAGGAACTCTTTATGAAAAACCCAATAAAACTTTCTGCAAATAGGGAATCGAATCCAGACCTCTTACTCGACGATCTTATTTGAGCCTTTTAGATCAACGTGAATATAAATTTTAGAAATCGTGAAATTAATAAGCTGCTACTGCACTAAGAAATTCTATGTATTATACGATCTTGTTTGACGTGTCTTGAGTTTGTTCCTTCACTACATCGAAATAAGAGTACTAATGTTGTGTTTAATATTTGATGATTTGAAGTAGATAAAACTAAGAAAAACTTACTCTGTTTCTTGAACTGTCTTCGTTCATGTAACATTTCTTAGGTACCAAACCCATGTGTATGAGGTCTGACAGGAACTGAAAACAACAAAAAAAATATTTTGAATATTCAACCTTAAATCTAATTAGGAAGCTTACCACAATGACTCGATTCGTATGATTTGCAATTTTTACAAACTAATAATGAAACCGACCTTGCTACTACGAAATAATGATGCAATTCGATTGATTGACGTCGTCGTGGCGAGCTTGTTTTGGTTTTCATCTGTCTGTAGATAATCGCACGTTTTGTCATTATGTCATAGTGGGAAGTTCAGATCAAAGAAATAGCCGGAAAAGCGCTCAGATCACGCGAGTGGGTCCACCAAAGTTAATACAAAATCAAACTCGAATACAAAGTCGCTGCGCGTCGTTATTGTTTTTTGCCAAAATATGCCGTCTCGTGTCTTTAACCATCGTAAAATTTGTTCTAAAAAACAAAGAAAACATTATGGAATGTAATTCAATTTGATTTTGTATTAACTTTGGTGGAGACACTCGCGTGTTCTGAGCGTTCTAGATGCCTATTTCTTTGATCTGAGGTGGTAAGGATGACTTTCACTTGTAGTTGGAATAAGTCGAATTGCGTCGTATCGCATCGTCAGTAAACTACCTAAGTCTTAATTTTATTTGCGTCAAAGAGTACATAGAGAACGGAGGCATTGCATGACGATTCAAGCGTACGCTTCATCCGAGAATAAAACTTATTAACAGTGATAAGTTGAGTTGCCATGGAGTGAAACAGTGTCCATGGAGTTTCTTGCCCGTTCTTCTCCATAGAGATCTACGCTTTGGAATGGGCATTTACAGTACTTTCACAGTTTTTATGTATTGTGACTGGGACTCTAGCACCGTAACTATTTTTTAAACTATTTTATTTTAATTTTGTCTTTTGACAATTCAAAAGTGCCTGTAACTGGCCTACTTGAAATAAACGATTTGATTTGATTGATTTGCATGTTCACCAACATAATTACGATCTGGGCCAAACTAAGCCGAAAAAATCGGAAAATCGACCGTGCGATGTCTGGTTATGTCGCTGACAATAAAATAGCTTTAAATCTGACCGGTGAGGTGACATTAATATGTCTCATTGTCAGTAGGTTCAAAATGTTCCTGTTGCAATTACTTTGTTTTGTTTTTTTTTTTTTTTTTTTGTAAAAATTGCTCCACATTAGGAATTTCTTATTATTATTTATTATTATTATTTATTATTTATTCTCCTGTATCGTAGGTGCGTTTACAAACATAGAAACTCACATACTACAAACACTCAGACCCGGAACTACTACATGCAGAGTGACTGGCCTGTTGGTCTAGTGGTTAATGACCCTGACTGCTATGCCGGAAGTCGTGGGTTCGATTCCCACCCAGGACAAAATAAATGTTTGTGTGTTGAGCACGATCATTTGTTCTGTGTCTGGGTGTAATTTATCTATAATATGTATGTATTTAACAAATATATAAGTCCTGTTTATCAGTTGTCTAGTACCCATACACTATAAGCTCTGCTTAGCTTGGGACTAGACAAACAAAGAAACTCACATACTTATACAAACACTCAGACCCGGAACAACTACACGCAGATCATACAAACATTTGTTCCGTAAGGGAATCAAAACCGCGACACACAGCGCAACAGTCCTTGCTTAGCCACTGCGTCAAACGTGCCGTCAAATTGCACGTCTTCATAAATCGACTTTGATGTCAAAGGTACTGTCACAGATCACATAGTGAATAAAGATTTTACACGTGGATCACGTTCGAGGTCAAAAGTCCTTTTCCTGGTTTACATAAACCAAAATGAACATGCCATAAGCTGTGTGCAGGCCTATTGCCAGTATAAATCTTCAGGCGCTTTTAAATTTCAATTCGAAGGCGAAAGTAAAATAAATAATAATGCCGGAAGGTTGATAGTTTGAAATTACTATTTAGTTTTTATGGGGTGGAACTTATACTATGTTGTGTATGTAAATACGTGTTTTAGATCAAGTTAACAAAGATCAATGGTCGTCTGGAGTACCTATCCAGAAGACGCAGGATCGAACCCTGCTCGCAACAAAAAATTTTTCGTTTCTTTAAAAATATCTTTGAAAGATCAATGGTATTCAAAACAAAATAATTATTTTATTTTACATGGGCCTCAATGGGCACTTACGAAAAAAAATGGCACCGTTTGGGTTGGTCGTTTCCATGGAGAAGAACCGGCAAGAAACTCCATGGTTACTATTATTATGTGATTTATACACAAATTGAATACGAGTGGGTACTTGAGTAGGTACTTCTACTTATCAAAGTTACATCATTTTTAATTGTACTTACTTTTTGAATATTCATATTTTGAGCATGTTTACTTTCATTAATTCGTTTTTAAGTTAACATTAAACGCTTTGGGGAAAACCGTTTGTAACGTTGGTATGTTAATCTCAATATTTATATTTCACTGACGAGAGAGGTAATTAAAAATATCAGTACATATTTCTTTTTGTCATATATACTGTCTAAATGTCAATCCGGATCCGTTTTCTTTACCTTCTGCTTTTGCTTGGGCAAGAGCATATACATATGTCTCAGATCCTCCGGAAAATACGGACGTTATTGGTTACATCATTAATACACGTGGTAAAATCATTAAATGAGTCCTCAGGCAGGACGGGAGGGACTGTCAGACTCGTACAGACTAAAATACACGGTAATCCATCAATAGTCCTTTGCTTTCTAGGGTCACGGTTACCTGATGAGACAGTCCTGCGACCCCAACTTTGGCCTTCTAAAGGAGGTCCCGTCATCTGTTCCTTCGCTAGCATGACTGCTTCGTAGAAGGTGGTGACTGCTTGCCATTCCATCTTGCCCCTCAGAATGGCGTCAACTAATGCTGGCCAGCCGTGAGTATTCGCCGCCTATCGCCTCCGTGAGGACAGAGAGGAGCTCTGCCCAAGCGGGGCAGTCCTTCACCGTGTCATATGGGCGATCCTCGCAGTGGTGACACCCAGGCGTTTCTTCCCACCCAATAAGGCATAGGAACCATCCGAAACATCCGTGTCCGGTGAGGACATGCGTCAGGCAGAAGGTGAGGACGCCATGGTGCCTCTCCAGCCACTCCTCAAAGAGGGATCTTACCGCTGCGATTGTGTCGTGCACATAATATTTTATTAAACGATACGTTCGCGTTTCACCACTAACTCACCTTATGGGAGTCTCTGACGTCTCCGACGTCTCAGACGAGTGGTATGTTTAGCAGCCAACTAGCTAACAGATATTGTCGGTTGCATAGCAGTTGAACTGATGTCAATTTCTAGTAAAAAATAATATGAGAAGAGAAGAGAGGCACGGAACAAGCACGAACAAGTATTTATGATCTACAGGTTGTTCTCGGTCTCGCTTTTACGTGTATGTAAGGTTACATGTTTGTAAACGCACTTCAGGAATTAATTACTTCTAGAGCGAGATAAGAATAAAAAAAATCGGAGAAGTAAAAAATATCCAATAAAAAATCTGGCAAACTCACCCTGTACACCATAAATGCAGATAAAGCCACTTGAATTCCATTGTAGATTAGTAGAGAATGTGTTAGTTTGTACGCCTCCCGTTTCCTCATGAACACTGGTCCAATCTTCAGTACAAATACCAGGTACACTGCCAGGATTGTGACGACTGGGCCCAGTGAGGCCATGAGGGGAAGCTCGTCGATTTCTTCATCTGAAAAGAGAATAACGGTACAGGTTAGTGTTTTAACTCGAAACGACAGAAATACGGGACAAATGTCCCGTATTTATATTATTTTATATTGTTTCTGTCGTTTGACACGATATATTATGTTAATGGGGTAGTGGCAGTAGTTACTCCGTTTGATCGAACTAATGCAATTTTTTGTGGCAGTCAGGTTCACAATTTTTAGGTAATTTTTTTCACGGAGAAGAGGCCTATGTTCTCGCAGTTGGTAACCTAAGCCGATTCTCTTTATTATATTTTTATTACATTATTTTCTTTATTCTTCGGGCTAGCCCCAATCGCGGCTGTAAGACCCCTCTTTGAGGAGTGGCTGGATAGGTCCCACGGCGTCCTCACCTACCGCATGACACAGGTCCTCACCGGACATGGCAGCTTCGGGAGGTACCTGTGCATGATAAAAAAGGAGGAAACGCCCGGGTGTCACCACTGCGAGGATCGCCCGGAGGACACGGTGGAGCATACGGTGCAGGACTGCCCAGCTTGGGCGGAGCACCGCCGTGTCCTCACTGTGGCGATAGGCGGAGACCTCTCGCGCCCGGCATTGGTTGCGGCCATGCTGTGGGGCGAGACGGAGTGTGAGGCGATCGCCTCCTTCTGCGAAGCAGTCATGCTCGCGAAGGAGGAGGCGGGCCGCTTGAGGGAGAGGATACCGTCCTCCCTCCGCCCGAGACGCAGTGGTAGACGCCCCCGGCGACGGATGTCGCGGGATGATCTCCGGCCACTGTAGGCGCGGGCATGCGGGCAGCGAGTAAAGGGCAACTCGCTGCCCGACCATGGACCATGCCCGGGTCGACGGCGCGTTGTGTCCCACGCGCGCCTCAAGGAGCGTCAGCATAGTGACGGGGCCCCCCTATAGAGGACCACAGTCCTGCCGGGGTTGCGGGACATACGTATACCGCGACTCCGGCACACAAAGGGCTACCGAAGGACTCATTTGATGATTTTGCCACGTAAAAAAAAAAAAAAAGCCGATACTCTTTACCTGTTTATTTTAAGATTTGTCGCGGAACTTGACGCTAATAGAACTGGGGAGTGTGAACTAGAATATAATAATTATGTCGAGTAAAATTGTCCCACAAAGTCGCAGGGACTTCCCACTTACAAGTCCGCCAACATGTCTCTGATATTGTCTGCTAGTGAAATTGAGGTTCAAAAGTGTTTGTTGAACGCTTATCTTAAAGCAGTGTAACTGCAAAACGACCCGTATATCAACGTGGATTGTCGTTTTGACGAAGACAGTTTTTTTAGACAAGTTTTCAACAGACGTTTAATTTTTTCTGGTATGACGGTAAATGTTTTCTCTCGTGTGGTAAAACGGTAAGCGAGAGGCGCGTGTACGTTGCCGTACGGCATTCCAAATTCCGGCGGCATACGCATTTTGAAGTAGAAGTCAACAAAATTAGTTCGTGTTATTGTGTTATTTCAAAAAATAAGGACATCATGAAAGTTTGAATTAAATGTCGTTCGGCACACACGCTACCGAAAACGAGAGGCCTTTCACTAAACGGCATGAAATGGCATAGATCGCATTAAGTTTTGACCACACTGCGGCGAAACCCGCTCGGTATATGGGTCATGTCATGACCCCGCTCGTCGATTTTAATGATCACGAATTAAGTCACGCGACCATTTTGTGCGAGTTTGAACACCTCTAGGCAGGAAATTGTACGGAGTTAAATAATTCCTTCGCGCTGCGCATGGGTTTCTCTACCTTTTTTTAATGTGTTCAGGGCAAGGCGGGAGGGACAGTAAGACTCGTACTGTCTAAAATCCACGGTGTCCTTCAATGGCCCTTTACGTTCCAGGGTCACGGTAATTCGATAAGTCCCGCAACCCCGGGTTTATACCTGGTAAAAACTATTTAATAGAGGTTTCCGTTATGGTGCAATAATAGGGTACAAATTATATTTAGACCATGTTTCACGCGAAGAAAGTCACTGGCCTAAGCCAGTTTTAAATAAAATTTGAATACAAGATGACGGTACTATGTGCACAGACGGTTGGTAAATTTTAAACAGCAAATGTTTTCATAGCCTAACATAGTAGATTTAGTGCACTTGCGTCATCGGCACCTTTAGGTAAATGATGTTCCTAAATGAGTATTTTTCCCCTGTTATCAAAAGTAAGGTTTCAGATGAACCTATCTATCTTTTGAGCGAATTTCATTTCATGACCCGCACAGGATGTGCATAAATTAGACCCAAGTTTGACTTACCAATTAATTTTCGACGCAAAGTATCCATGAGGATATAAAAAGGTATAAAATCGATTACCACTTTGAGAAAGACAAAATATGTAAAATAAAATAAAAAAAAATGGATTTTGATCTCTCTAAACATGGAGAATGAATGTCGGTCTATCTTTGTACAACATTGCCACTTCGCCTTTTCGAAACTTCCTGATAAAAGTGAATAAATAATTGGTAAATATTAATATCAATAAATAAATTACTATCGCGGCAGATTATGGTGAGATTTTGACGCGACACTTGTATTATTTTGACATATTTCAAATTTTTACGCAAAAAGAAATATCAAGTCAAGTGTGAGTCGTACATATTTTTAATCAAAAAGTTCTGTTCAGGTTTTATCCCGTTTAGCAAGAAGGAAAGATAAAAATTAAAAAGTAACTTTTACAGTTTTCTGAGCGCGAAATAGAAAACGGGAAATTATATGTGCGGCAACAAAAGTTTTCTTTAGCACCTGCAACCATAGCGTCTTTTTTTATATGTGAGCGACGAGTTAATAGAACAGCTTCAATTATATTAATTCATCATCTTTACTATTCCAACAAAATATCAAGAAACCAGCGTCAATTTACGAGCGTAAAAGAAGCTGGCAATGAGTAAACATATCACAAATTTAGTTGCTTAAGAATTATCACCATGTTGCGTCATATTAACAGTTGTTTGTGTTTGGACACACCTTAGGGAAAATTAAAACCAAACAACTTTTTTATTTGTAAAGCCAGCATGACAGGTAGTAATCAGTTACTTGACCTAGGATGCAAGAGCAAGCGAAGCGAGCTCGGGACTTGGGGCACCCCGACACGGACAGGTTAGGTTCGAAGGGGATGGCGGGGTCTGAAAGACCCCGCCATCCCCTTCGTGTTAGGTTACTTTAAACCCTGTACGCACAAATAGGAGCCCCGCGAAGCGGGGCTCCGTCAAAGATTCACGGCAGGTGGTACTATTACTAGGTACATCAGTGTTAGATTACTTGCCAGGAAGAAAAAAAAGCTGGCAATGAGTAGACATATCACAAATTTAGTTGCTTAAGAATTATCACCATGTTGCGTCATATTAACAGTAGCTTGTTTTACAATATATGGTCGCTTATAAACCATTTATTAGACGCTAAAAGTTTGTCGCTGACCTATTAATTCATTAGACAACTAAATATATTTGCAGACGAGAATGACATTTTAAAGAAGCTGCCTTAATTAGCACCCATAGAAAACGGCTTAATACACAGGTACATTGCACATTCTGGTTTTTCCTCACAAATACGAATGAAAAATAACTTAAATTATTTATTTGCTTATACCTAGAGCATAATATTTTTCAGCAGAGCTATTCCCTAACAGTACAGACTTTACAACGAGCTCATCTAAGAACTTGTCTATAAGCTTACAAAGACAAACTGTAGTTTCGGCAGTGCCGCATGCCGTGGTGCTGAGTTTTGTAGAATAGCATTACAGAAAAAATGTCAATGTTTTAACCAAGAATTGAAACACAATGAGAACTTTTCACAGTCAATATTAACCATAGACTGTTAGGTCATAATATGTATAAGTTTCACTGTAATAATAACTGTATTGCCTAACACTTTTCAATTTGAAAGTATAACAATGTTCATCCGTTTCAATAAAATAGAGCAGCGCTTCGTTTGTGTTATTAATGTAATAGAATATGCCGCTGATAGAACGGAGTGAGGACGGGTGTGTTTGCTGTCATATTATTTATCCCACAGCTGATCTGACCAACCGGGATCACACTTTGCCAGTACACAATCGCAACTTCTTGCCAACTCGTCGCTAACTCTACTGGTTTCTCTCTAATCGCCTGTTATGGGACAAAAATATATATATTATAATACTGTTAATCACAGCATATTTTACGGATTTAGATTGTGGGTCTACCTTTAAAACCAGGGCCACCCCGATATGCCGTTAGTGTGGCTCATTTATAAGGGAGATAATCCCAATACGGATAGCTCGCCTAAAACGCGTATACATGTTAAATTACGCGTCGTTCTTGCTAATGAGAATTGTGTGAGGAGCCTAAAAGGAGAAATGAATGATCTATGTCGGTTGCAAACTTGATTCCGGTCTTTATCAATGTCCTATCATCGAATGAGACTTCGAGTCCTCATGATGTTTAATCAAAAACAGTCGTCAAAGAAAAAAGATCAGGATTTGTAATGAGGTAGAACACTACCAACCCGCACTGGGCCAGCGTGGTAGATTGTGGCCCACTCCCTCTCACGAGAGGAAGCTTGTGTCCCAGCAGTGGGAACATTATATGCTAATGATGATGATGAGAACACTAAAATGTCGGTCGAAAGATGCGGGATTCTCATTCATTTAAAGATTTCATCAATGTTATTGTACAAAGACTACTCACATTTACTCTTATACAGGTCCCAGTTGGGATTCTTCGGACTGAGTCCTATGACCGAGTTCATGATGATATAGCGACGCGACGCGTCACCGGATATTCAACTGCAACAAGAAGAGATTCTGTTTATATAGGTAGTTCCCAACACACAACAATACATAAACTGGAGGTAAAAAATGCATGACCGGACAGACGTAAATATTCACAGAAAGATAAAAATACGACGTCATATTAGCTTTAAAAACGTGTAGTCATTTTCAAGGGGTCTTAGGTAGGACAGTTATTTTTACACTTATTTATTAACACCTTTTCCTTTATGTATTTTTAAGTTGTTACTTATTATTTTTTTTTCAAAACTATTAAAAATATAAAAGAATTGCAGTCCACCAGCATCAGGAACAGGGTCCTGGCTACCGTGATTTTAACTTGAGGGAAGAACCTCCTAACAATACGTGCCGTGTCCAAATGCCTTCTCAATGAAGCGCTTGATCCAGCTGCCAAGCGAAAGCCTCTTGAGATGTTGTTCGGATGGATTGATCTGATGTTGGCTTTTGGCAATTATGCCATTGGCCGACATGACTATTGGGCACAATGACTGCTAACACTACTTTTTTATTAGAAAACATGACACACGTGCTAGAACTTCGATACTGAGATTTTATAAGCCACTTAAATGGCCTAACTTATTTGAGAAAACATTTCGACGACATACAAGAGGGATAGGACAGGTATTTCCAATTTTATTTTTCAAAGAAACCAAACGTTGTTTATTCCAATTAGGTTGATTTATTTAGCACTTTTTGAAGGTCAATTTTTACATGAGACGTGGTCCCTTCGATACTTCAGTGTTTTAGCTGGGTACCGGAATAAACTCCCTAGCAACACATCTATATTTACGGTTAGAGGAACCAATAAAACTATGTATAATTATACAATAAAACTATGTATAATGCAAAACTAGCTGTTCCCGCGACTTATCACCGCTATTCGGCTCATATTCTTAGCGTTATGTCATATCGCTTACAACGTTTTTCGAAAATTGGAACCAGTATTAATTCAACATTCAAACAAACTCTTCAGATTTATAATTTAGGTATTGAAACATTTATCAGTATTAACTAAAAGAACCTACCAACAATGTGGAATTTTCGCCAAGCACTCACAAAATGGGTCACAGGTCACATCAAAATTTTATAGTCACAAATCACATAACTATTGAACAAAATTTTAAAACAGTTCCCATTACTAAAACGCCTCAAGTCTTCACGGACTCTGTGAACGAACTAAATTGTACAAATTATTGTTACATTTAGTGTCGTTATCTAATGGGAAAAATGTAATACCACAAACTTGGTTCATGGGTTGGTCAATTCGCATTAACGGCCACCAATTTATTTTGTATTATAATATTTTCTGAACCCAACAATAAATTATTATTACTATTTCCGCAAAGGGCCTAACTCTTTTCCTTCGTCGTCAATCGATCAAATGTATCTTTTATTATAATAAAAATTGCGTAGGTAAGTATATACCACCAGTAATTTTTTATTATTATTATTATTTAACCCCCTTCAATAAGAGTGGTGTTTTATGTTTGACCGCAATGTTTGTGTGTGGCACTGTACCTCTTAAACGGGTGAACCTTTTCGAATTCATTTTTTAAACTAGAAAGCAGGTTTATTATCAATATGTTTAAATCAGACGCTTTAGGGTCAGAAACTCATTCAATTTTGTTATGCGATGGGGTTTTTAGTACAATGTTGGGGTATTTTTAAATGATTTACTTAATGCATTATCTTGTTATTTATTTATCTCGTATGGCCAGGAAGTCGGAAATTCCACGGGTTAAGTCAAGTGATTGTAAAATGAGAATTTAATAATTTATTAGTTTACCTAAATAGACACTTGATATTAAAAAAAAAGATATTAGCCCTCAAGTATCGGGAACAGGTTCCAAGCTGCCAGTGGTTAGGGCTGCAGAGAGACGACCCACTTATTACTGAGAGCTGTTTTAAAATCCGAGTTTCACAAGGTAAGTTTCAAATAATAAATTATTACCGTCTTACCATAAAAAAGGTAAACATCTGTTGAAGACTTTTCTAAACAAACTGTCAACGTCTAAAGGGCTTCTTTTTTACATTATGCTGCTGCTGCTGTGTGTGAAGCCCTTACACGATATTTCACATTGATATAAAGGTTGTTTTGCAGTTACACTTTTTTTACACAGCGTTCAACAGATGTTTCCCTTCATAAGGCACGACCGTTTATATAATATTTAATTAATATAATCTAAATCCACAAAGAGTAAAACAGAAGCATTAGTTCTAATAAGTTTGTAATTTCAAAACTCAAAATACGTGAAGTTTCTAGTATACAGTACATAAAATGCATTGACAAAACTAGTTTATCTCACTAATTACATAGTCAATTGAAAGCAGTCATTATGGCAATTATTTAAAATTAATTACTTATAATTATGCTTGGAATTTACTGTCTATTGAAATTAATCATTAACACGTCCAAACCAGCATCTCAAGAGTACAGATACTTGGTTTCCTACGGCTCTGATCTTCATAATTATAGCCACCAGTGACATACCATGATGTTTAATAGCGAGAATAATAGGTTAGTTGCCTAAAAAAATGTAATTAGTCCGTCTTTTAGATAATTCAAAAATAAGGGACACGTATTTTTTTATTTGTAAATTAGACCAAAAATGACAAAGATATAGCCTATTAAAGTTACGTGTGACGTCACGATGCGTGGCATTTTTCGCGCAGGGTGACGTCACAGGTAACTTAATTAGGCTATTATCTTTGTTATTTTTTGTTTAATCGAAAAAAGAAAAAATACGTGTCCAATATTTTTTATAATCTAAAATACGGACTAAATAGAATGTAATTATTTTGACCCTGGAAACTACTCTATTCCAGTATGGAAACGAGATGACTCTTGACGACTTGTAAAGCTCTGTCTCTTTCTCACACGCTTTAAGACATCATGATAGGCCACCAGAGCTGTACTAAGAAAAGCTCGGCATTGTTTTTTTTTAGTTTTTTTTTTTTAACAAATAAATAAGTTTCTTTTATTTGTTTGTTTCACAATCAAATTATAAAATTTTGTTATAAAATGTAAAAAAAAAATTAGACAGCAAAGCAGCACCTTTATGTTTATTAAGACAATCGTCTACCGAGCGCTCCTCCATACTAAAAGAGAAAACGTTTTCCTGCCCCTAATGTTTTCCTATCTCTATGATTTTTTAGAATGCTACTGACACAATAAAAAACTAGGTTTATAGGTTTTCTTTTTTTTTTTAAAGTCACTCCTGTAACTTTCAAAGTATTATAAATTTTGAAAAAAAGAAAACCAATATACCTAGCTTTTACTGTGTCAAGTATTCTAAAAAATCATTGAGCAACAAATCATTGAGCATCAAAATTAACAATAAGGGCAGGAAAACGCTTTCTATTTTAGTATGGACGAGCGCTCGGTAGACGATTGTCTTAAGAGGTTTACATTTGACCTGGCGGCCTCGACCCTCAAAAGCAGAAGACTGTTTGCGTATGGAGGCCCTCAAACATACTCTTCCTTAATTAATTTTACCCACGTCTTAGTCAAGTCCAAGAGTACAAGATATAAATCACAATAATTATGCCATACACGAAATAAAGGATATAACCATCGAACGTCAAAAAAAAAAACAGTTATTGCAACAATAATAATATTGAAGATGTTTTTAAATGCACATCTACCCTTTTTAAGACTTGAAGGCAGTCGGGTCATCCGTCATTAAAATTTGTTCATGCCTCGTACGACTTTTACGACATTACAAAACATAGACAATATTCTTGTTCTTACTTTAAAAATTAAACTTGTTAAACTGATTCATTAAATAAATAAAAAACAATTTTATTTTTATTTTACTATGGATATGGTATGGATGTTTGTTACTAATTAACACATAAAATACTGAACGGACAGGGATTAAAAGAGCACGAATTGATAAATTTTAAAAGCAGTTTTTATTACAAAAAAATCATTCCTCAACTAAGGGGTAGCTATTAGCTACGTTTTGGTTGTAAGGAACTTATGTCCAGTTTTTATTCAGTTTTGTTTTCCACTATGTAAACTAGAGTTTTGAAAGTAGTTTCCTTATTTCATTTAAACCCATGGTAATTAATTTGTCTATGATTAATTAAACATCACACATTCAATTGTGACCGGGAAACTCGTGCAAAGGACAATTTATAGACACAATTATAATGTTTACATTAAAAGCGGTAACTAAGAGGTTATAACAATACTACAGTCCACTTCAATAACCACGTATTAACAAAACAAATATGAGGAAATAATTGAGTATTAGTACATGAGCAAAATGTAAGAGTGTTACTTCAAATAGAATTTATGTAATTTTCAAGTTTAAGTAATATTTCGTTTGAGGACAAAACTGTTCAGTTCCATTCTACATTACTTCCTCTTATTGCATCATTTCTTTTTAAGGTTAATCCGATCACTTTTCCTATTTTTTTCAGGTAGCAAGTAAAATTTTTCCTGCGTTATGAAAGATTATAATTTTTATCATGTAAATGTGCGATAGTTCAGCTACATATCTAAGCTATCACATTTTTGTCTATCTAGTTGAAAAAGTAATACCATGGATGGACACTGTGATGTGACGCGGTGGGCCGCAGGACAAAAATCGCAAACGAAGTCACGAGCGAAAGCTAGTCAGTAATGAATGTCGGTATCGATTGGTGTTGATCCATTTGCGAATAAAACCGGTGCGTCAATGAAGTTGCTAGCCAAAGGTCCGAACCACCGATAGAGCACTTAAAAGTCTACGGATTTAAATACCGGATTATTGCCCTCTGGCTTTTTGTGTATGCTTGAAATTCTAAGTCCGCGGGGCTAAAAACCCTTACTTAGTGGTTCAGTCGAGCCAATTTTTCACGTACACTTTGAGGCGTTTTTTCCTTTTTTTTTTTGTTCATTCTCTTGATGTAACTGACCCAAGTTACTGCGTCGTTCGGGAGCAGGCTATGACTTCGTCAAAGGGTTTGACCGCAGTCGATCAGCACCGGGAGCCAGCGAGCTGGTTCCGGCCCCGCCAACGATTTCAACCGATCGCTCGCCGATTCGAAAATGGATCACCCCTAAAGGTTAATAGTAAAAAAAAGAACTTTTCTAGGTTGCGTTTAAGAAAACGCAAATTCCTGCTGCTAAAGAAAACTGCGAGTATATTTTTTTGTGTACTTTTTCAAATGCTAATCTCATCTAACACGTGCAAAACACAATATGACGCCGTTTAAAATAGACGAGCTATGACAAACACGTGCCGAAAATAACCATTATCATTTTGTCAACCGAAATGACCTGTAAATTCGTGACTCAATACCGATGAACAATCATTTTGAAGTGGATAGATATTATGAAAGATTAACGAACACCTGCAAACCGTACTGACATTGTGACTACAGGAAGCAAGGCTACAGACAGGCAAGGTCAGTCCTTGTTTTAAGTCTATGGAATATTTGGTAGTGTCGCTTCACAGTCAGTCCGGTAGATTTGCTCTTTCTTCGTCCATGCAATTCCACTTTTGCACGGGCAGTTATACGAGTATAATAGATGATCAAACGAACTTACCTGAGTGAAGTTCGATCATTATTATACGAAGTGTTTCGTTCGAAGATATATGTATTTACCATGCAGCTTTCTCGATTCACTCGGCAACTGACGCAATTTTTCAGAGCTAAAATTATCTGTGTAAGTATGCATTATTATCTGTGTCCTTACGTGAACTGTCATTCTTTTTAGATTCTTGCAAGGTTATCTCAATTTTACCTGGGGTGAGGTGGGTAGGGGACATATATCTTCGAACGAAACACTTCGTATAATAATGATCGAACTTCACTCAGGTAAGTTCGTTTGATCATCTATTATACTGCGTGTTTCGTTCTCGATATATGTATTTACCATGCAGATGTTTAGAGAGATGGTAAAGTTGAGATGACCCTGACTTCTTTAAAATAAATATTTTCATATTTGAAATCAACTGCGTTTTATTCATAAACATCTTAAATCCTTTTCAATAATTAAACTAATTAACAATCAGTCATCATGTTATTAATCAGCCTTATTTGGTACATAACAATCTGTTTTCTAACAACTAATCAATAATTATAGTTATTATTGTACACTAAGCACAGCATGGGCAAATTCACCTGAATTTAAAATTGGCCGGTTATAAAATTTTGCAAATGTTAATGAGTTACTTGTCCAACCAGCAGTCTGTCTTATTACATCTAATGAAATTCCTTTTGACTTAGCCTTGGATGTAGAGGCGTGTCGTGTACTATGACCTGAGAAGACACTCGTATCAATACCGCAGTCTGAGAGAGTATTCTTAATCCATCTACCAATAGTAGAAGCCGAAACTGGTTTATGGGGTTTTTTAAGTGATAAAAACAAGTAGTCAGTATGTCCTCTTATCTCTCTGGTAAATCTCATGTAATCACACAATGTTCTGGCTGGACAAATCTCAGGTTTTTCGAAAAATGGTAGGAAAAGATTAGGCTGAGTTCTTCCCGGAGCCGAAGTTTTAGTCGTATCAGTAATGGCAATATTGACACTACTTTCACTCTGTATTATATTAGATATTTTTATTAATGACAAGGTTTGTGCCCGTTGAGCTGTGCTTAATGCAAGCAAAACCACCAGTTTCTTTGATATACATTCAAAACTTAATGTCATATTGGGGGTCCAGTTGGTTAATACACTTAACACGTTATTTGGATCCCATGTTCTTTGGTATTTTGCTAATGGTGGTCTCGATTTATAAAAACCTTTAAAGAGCCTCTTAATACGATCATCCTCCCCAATTTTAGAGCCTATTATCAAGGATAGAGCTGACTTATGTGAGTTAAGAGTACCATAGGCAGCCCCAGATTCAAATGATTTTGTTAGAAAATACATAACAAATGGTATAGACGGAGTAAATGGGTTTATATCATGTTCCTGACAGAAGGTCCACCAAATCTTATATGTGACATTATATTGTTTTAGTGTATTATATGAAAGGGATGCAAACATTACATCTATGGATGTTGGGGGAATAGCTCTATTTAGCCAAGCTTGCCTGATAATATTCCTGCAATCAAGGTGAGTTGATGATGAAGAGGGTGATGGTCTCTGAAAGGAGAATATAAAAGATATTTTTGAGGTTTAAAATATATAAGTTTTGAAATAAGCATAGTCTGCATTAACGGGTACCAAGGTTGTGATGGCCAGTGAGGCATGACCATAATACCTGTTGCCTTCTCATTTTTAATTTTTTGTAAACACTTTAGTATTAAACTGAATGGAGGAAAGGCATAAAAGAAATATTTTTTCCAAGACAAAGTAAAAGCATCAATATTCATTGCCTCTGGATCTGGTTTCCAAGAAACATAAGAAATACATTTAGCATTAGTGCGGGATGCAAATAAATCTATTTCAGGTTCACCCAGCACAGATACTATTTGTTGAAATGCCACAGTATTTAACTCCCATTCAGTATCCGGATTGATTTTTCGCGACTCTTCATCAGCCTCTTTATTTTCACTAGACTTAATGTAGGAGGCAACTAGCCAAATATGTCTTTCCTCACACCACTGCCATATGGATCTGGCCAGGTTATTTAAATGTGGAAACTGAGTACCACCCATTCTGTTCACATAAGATATTGCAGTCTTATTGTCTACACGCAACAGGATGTTAAGGTATTGCTTATCCTTTACAAAAACTTTTAATGCCATAAATATTGCCAGTAGTTCCAAATAGTTTATATGGTATGTTTTCTCAAATTCACTCCAGAAGCCATGTGCTCTTTCCTTTTTGTAAACAGCACCCCATCCAGTCATGGATGCGTCAGTGAACAGTTCAATATCATGTTTATGATAAGCAATACTTTTACATACTGTACTAATATTATCATTCCACCATTGCAGATCTAATTTTATATCAGAATGTAAGTTTACTTTTACATCATAATTCTCATTGTTTTTAACTAAATATTTGTACTTGTGATGTTCTAAATATTTTGTGTAAAGCCAACCATATGTGGTAGCTGGGCAGGCTGCAATTAGTATACCAATTAATTTTGCCAGATCTCTTATAAAACAGCTATCAAGATTTAAGTACTTCTGAACAGATTTTTTAATATTTGACACTTTGTCTATGGGCAATTGCAATGTCATATTTTTTGTATCAAACACAAAACCTAGAAATTTGCAAGACTGTGATGGTATTAATATACTTTTATCAAAATTTATAACAAATCCCAGGCACTTTAAGAGAGCTATTGTTTCTTGAACATTTTTAAACATGACTGATAACAAGATCCTATACATAGTAGGTCATCCAGGTATTGAACTGACTTGTAACCTTTTCCTCTTAAATGTGTCACTACAACCTTCATAATTTTTGTGAAATATTAGGTGCAGAGCATAGGCCATAAGGGAGGGCCTTAAATTCGTATAATTTATCATATTGGAAACGTAGGTATTTTCTATACTGTGGATTTATATTTACTAATAAATATGATTCTTTTAAATCAATTTTTGCCATGTAATCACCTGGGGAAAGTAAAGCTATTGCTGTCCTATAGTCTTCCATTTTAAAATGGGATGTTTCTACATATTTATTCAATGACTTTAAGTTCAGTATGAATCTTTTTGTACCATTAGGCTTTGGAATCAAAAATATAGGGGAGATAAACTGGTCTTTACATGGCATGCAAGGGGATATAGCTCCCAATTTTAATAAATTGCTGATAGCAGTATGCATATCAGAATTTTCTTCAGATGATATTACTGAACGGGTAGGGGTCATTGAATTCTGATAAGGTTTCTGTACAAAGGTAATCGAGTATCCTTTGATGTAACTAAGTATAGATTCATCTTTGCAAATTTTCTTCCAGCAAGATAAAAAATGTGTCAGTCTTCCAGCATGACTTACCTCTATGTGCGAGCAGGAGGCTTCTCCTGTGAGGCTTTGGTTTTCTTGGTAGTGGACTGGTAATAGTGCCCGTGATGTTTCCGGGCCTGTATTGAGGACTGGTTCTTCTTGGGTCCGTACCTCGCTGATGTCCTCTGGTTGTAGCGAGGAGGACCTTGTGAGTTTCCCTTATGATTTGCTTTATTGTTATATTGGTTGAATGTAGGTTTCTTGATAGACTGGCCACTTTGTTGGCATGTTTTCAAAACTTTGATCTTGTCACTAAGATTAACTCCATATATATACTCATCTCTTTCTACATCTTTGATGGCATCATAAAATTTTTTATCTATTACTGGGAAAATTAAATTTTTCCTTGATTTTGTTTGTACCGAGTGGAGGTCTGTCAAGATCCTTCCCGCGTCACTAAGTTGCGAGATCAACTTTAATCTGTCCACTGTATCATTATTTATTAACAATGTTATAGCATTACTGATGATAGATAGTCCAATGCCTAGTTGGTTTTGTTCCAACTCTATCTTTTTGTCTCTGCTGACAATATTATCACCTACCGAAGCAGAAATTTCTGGATTCAGCTTTGGCGCCTTTAATAAAGGTACATTTTCTGGGATCAATTGTTCCATTAATTTTTGTTTTGTCTCTTTAAGAAGACCATTTTTCAAGATATTGCTCCAAATACGAGCCAAGTCACTGTTTATAGTAGGACCATATACAGGTTTCTCTGGCATGAGATCGCCCAGTGCTAAAAGTACCTCAGAACTTATTGTTGGTATTTCTGAGGTAGGCTCAAGATTCACCGCTGTGACTGAGGTAGAGTTTTCTGCAATCGGTGGTTCAGATTCTTCTGGAACCGGGTCTGTCATAGGTCCTGCTGGCGACCTATCACGTGGTAATGTTTCAATGATTTCGACCTCGTTCGAAGTGTTATCAGTATTGTAATCTGAAAAACAAAAAACATACCACTGGAAATTTGTACAAGTGATTGCTAACAAACTGCTTAATGAAGCCTCACTTCATATAAAGTTTACAGATCACGTCCGTATATCTCGTATACGACCCGCATCTAAAGGATCTCGTCCGTATATCTCGTATACAACCCGAGTCCAGTGAGCACGTCGATGTATCTCGTACACCACCCGTCTCATACGGTTTAAGGTTATGAAAAAACCTTGTGGCTTTAACTGCTATGAAAGCCAGTGGCCGTACCGTATAATAGCAATCACAAGACAACTTTTTATTACCTGGAGTACTGCAAATTGAAGCCTCACTTCCACCAGAGTCATCCCGACGACGACCACGGCGCTTCATTTTGCGTTCTATTCTTCTAATTTTCTTTTTATAGTATTCTAAATCTTCTTCATGCCGCCTTTTAGGCATAGTTTTGGTGTAATATGCACAATTTTCACTGTATAACACTCAAATTTACTTTATTATTTCGTAGAACACAGTATCAGTTGCCGCGCAAACGAAAAGAATGACAGTTCACGTAAGGACACAGATAATAATGCATACTTACACAGATAATTTTAGCTCTGAAAAATTGCGTCAGTTGCCGAGTGAATCGAGAAAGCTGCATGGTAAATACATATATCGAGAACGAAACACGCAGTATAATAGACTCATAAGTCCATGCAGTGTAATCATTAATGCTTATAGGGTAACCTTTTCTTCAAGATCAAAACTTCTTCAGTGGAACAATATTATGACAGACTGCTTAACAAGCAAAAACTTTGTTTAATTGAGCTTTTATTTACACTTCATGGTATGTGAAGATGTATAGTGGTTTATAGCGAACTATTATATTAATGGTCGTTTTTCTTACAATGGGTCAATCGGCTGACTTCTACGTGACAATTATTTGACATAATTGTCGTATAATTTGAGCCTTTTCACGTTTTATAAGTATATTTTTACATACTACTATATAAGAATTAAACATCTGTTGAACATTTGTTTTAAAAAACTGACAACATCAAAAGGGCATTCGACGTTGATATTTGTATAAGAGTTGTTTTGCAGTCAGACAAGCGTTGGCAGATGTTTATCTTTTTGTGGTACGACGGTTAGATTTTATCTCAAAACGATTTCCTGAAGGAAGTAATTCTTTCAGTTAGTCATTACCTTTGCATTACCTAGTATTATTATGACTACCTAATTTTCGCTGATTGCAGTCATCATCAACATCAGTTATTTTTAGCTTTTCTTAATAAATTTACTCGTACTATTCAAAACAAAAATAATGTTTGAACTCGAACCAGTAGGTTTCAAGATCAGCGCGTTTAACCAAACAGAATTTTCGGTTTTTTAATATTAGTTTTGAAGTACATATTTGCGAACTACTGAACTCGGACCTGAAACTTATCCAAAAATGTGTTTTATGCGCAAATCAAACTCGAGATATGAATATGAAGCATTTAAAATTCATTATAAAAATATAATTACTTATCTTAGAAAAGATCATAAAACCAGATCATTGCAAAATAGATATCTAACGATCTGGTGTATTAAAATAGAATAGGTACTAATTTCAAATATATAATTTTGACTCTAGGTAATATTATTAATTAATACCTATTAATAATTATGTTGGTCATCATTAAGATATAGGGTGACCTACTTAATATGTGTATTGTGACAGACAGATTAACAGACGATGGTGAAATAAAACTCACTGTAGTCACTCGTGCTATCAAACTGCAGTTTGGGTAATCTTATTGGGTCAAACGATAATATTTTATTGAAGCTTGAGTCAAAACAAGAGAAAGTAACTCTTCACGCGTATCCAACTCAATAGAAATGTGTGGTCACTTCAACCACAGCACAATAAGGGGCTGCCTCCACGAGCGAGAGAATCGCGGCGATATTATCGCCGTGCCACGTTTTTCTATACACTCTCTATGGAACCGTCTCCACACGGCGATATTATCGCCGCGATGCGACGAGTGGCAACGAGCGCGCAAAACGTCATTACATCGTCGCTAGCCCGCCGCGACTAGCAACGCGACCGCCGCGCGCTCGCGGCGCTCTCGCGTCGCTCTCGCGACGAGCGCGCGGCGAGCGCGCTGTCAAACGCAGCGTCATTTCAGCATTGCCTAAGCGAATAAAAGACGTCTTTGGCAACGTGACGTCAAGGAAACGCGGCGATACCGTTACGAGTCGCCGCGGAATCGCCGCGATACCGTAACGACTCGCGACGATACGCGGCGGAATTATCGCTCGTTCGTGGAGATTATCCGACGATATAAGGGCGGACTCGTCGCGATTCTCTCGCTCGTGGAGGCAGCCCCTTAGAGCGTTATTTTTTATTTATTTAAAGTTTGTTATTATGAAGCATTTTTTGTTTTTTTTTTAAATAGGTAAATGAATTTTGACAAAGATAAAACGCTTCGAAATTTCTTGTGACGTCATAAAGCCTGTAAAATTATACCGACTGAATGACGTTTTTAGAAGCCTTTTATCTTCGTCAATTTTAGTTTACGTATCAAAAGAAAAAAATACTAGTCAAATATTTTTTTAATCATCTACTTTCTTACTTTTTTTTTGAGTAAAATAACGTATTCTAAATCAAAATTATACATACTCATGTTTTAAATATTATGCATTGGATACATCAGATCACAAGACCGTGGTATTTAACAATCGAAAATTAATTCATTTAAAAAAATTATACATCACTCGTCATATCAAAAACATGTCTGTTTTCCTTATGACATAATAATAAATCGCGAGTGAAACTTTTTGGGGTCGAACGCGCGACGCCATAATTTTTGAACAGGCTTCGTGAACGCAACTTTCTCGCAGACCTAAACAATTCAGTGCAGACCAGTTTTACTTTTTAAAATCAAGATTACCAGTCCATCGGCCAATATAATTGAACAACGATCTTTTAGCGCGTTGCCCAAAACGAAATAAACTGTGCACTCATTTTTTTTTTGGTGAAATCATCACCTGAGTCCTCCCGCCTAGATGGTGCAGATGACACAGCACTATCAGACTCTTTTTAGGGTTCCGTAGTCAATAAGGAACCCTTATAGTTTCGCCATGTCCGTCCGTCCGACCGTCCGTCCGTCCGTCTGTCCGCAGTTTAGCTCAGAGACGCACAGTACTAGAGAGCTGTAATTTGGTGTAAATAAACGGATTTGTTGTGCCGAAAAAGTGGTAAAATAAAATCTCGTAAAATATTTTTTTTTTGGGTACCTCCTGTACTTACACGTAATGTGAGGATTTTTTTTTCTCGCGTATCCCTTAGTGTGGGGTATCATTAAATAGTCCTTTAAAAAATAATGATAGTTTCCATTAACAGTTTTTTGATATAAAAATTCGTTTGTGAAATATTAAGCTTTAAAGTGCTAAATTTTGCTCGATTCGAGTGTCCCCCCCCCCTCTACCAGCTAAACGGTTATGTTTGGGGGTGTGAAAAAATTCACAATAGTAGTATATATAACGAAGTTTAAAAGAAAATTATCATGACTAAGTAGGCTTTACAACTTTACGAGTAATAGTCGACCAACTTATAAAATGTACTTGGATAATATGTTTGCTTAAACAAAATGTATCGAAGAACATGTTCTTCAACTGCAAATGTAAGTTTGTCAACTTTATTTTTACAGCTTTAATAGGTATGTTTTTACGGTATGTTTTTTGGGGATAGGTAGGTTTTTATCGTCAACTATTTTTAACTAACTTCAAAAAAAGGAGGAGGTTCTAAATTCGTCGTAATCTTTTTTCTTATGTATTTTCCCTGATTTCTCAAAGACTCCTGGACCGATTTTGAAAATTCTTCTTTTTAAAATTAAATTCAGCGAATCAGTTTAGTTAGTTCGCATAAGTATTTTGATGGGCAACTACGGAACCCTACACTGTGCGTGGCCCGACACGCACTTGGCCGGTTCATTTATAAGTCTATACTAGCTGTTGCCAGCGGCTTCACCTGCTACAACCCGAAAATTATACCACGGGAACATTTTAGTTAAATATTTTCAGTGGTTTTTGCGTGGAAGAGTAACATAACAAACATACCTATAACACATACACAAACATACATCCTCACAAACTTTCGCATTTATAATATTAGTAGGATGGTTTGCCTCTGCTGGGCAACTAAAGGCTTCCCACAAATCCTTCCTGAGAAGCTGTCAGTACTAAATAATAATCCAGTCGGCTTGTCCCTTTGCTTTTTGCATTCCAGGTTCCTTTTAACACAGTTCCGCGACTCCACGGGAGTTCGGCCCTCTAAAAGGAGATGCTTTGAAATTTTTTTTTTTCAGAAATCTATGACCTAAGTGGATTTTTTCGATACATTTTAACTACAAAAACTAGTTATTAATGTCAAAGCATTAAAGTCATTATCATTATGCTAAATTTCGTAATGTGAAATGTAATTTATTATGCCATATTTATATTATGACAAATATTTTGGGCTTAATATTATTATTAACTCTATTATAAGGAAGGTCTTTGTTCAGCAGTGGATGCTTTTCGGCTGATGATGAAATAGGGGATTTTTATACTTACATAATTATAAATACATTTAATTATATTTTTGTCCCCGCATTAGAAATTCCTGTATCGTAGTTGCGTCTAAAAATGTTTAAATTCACATAAACAAATATTCAGGCCCGTATTACAGAACGAAACTCAAGCACTGATCTCTATTTAAATCTAGATTTCAACCAATCAAATGCCTTGAATCTATGTAGTTTTAAATACTTGAGTATTGAGTGACGTTCTGTAATACGGGCCTAAGGCTGCCTTTCCACCAGAGATGCGCTGTGCTACGTTGCTACGGATATGTTTGTTATCCACCAATCACATTCATTTGTTTTCATAACGCACACACACATAATGAGTATGATTGGTGGATATCAAACGCATCCTTAGCAACGTAGCATAGCGCATCTCTGGTGGAAAAGCAGCCTTAGCGCCTGTTCAGACACGGCGGGAACCGCGCGATTTTAGAATCGCATGGAAATCGCGTGAGTCTTATTTGTATGAGTTATTAAATACCTAATCGTTCAGACATAACCGCGCGATTTCCGCGCGGTAAACGCGCGGTTCCCGCCGTGTCTGAACAGAGGCTTAGACTTGGAACAACTACTTTTGGGCCAAATAATAATTGTTCCATGCGGGAAACGAAACCGTTGATCAAATTTGCAGTTTATCAAATAGCCACACGTGCCGACAAAATATGGTAAGAATCAATTGCAGTGACTGATTTTAAATCAATATATTAATATCGTTGCCATGACTTATGAATCGAATGTCAACTTAATTAGGTCAATGTCTAAGTATTTTTACTTGCAGATTTTTATCTAGTCTAGACATGAAGATATCTATATAAGTTCAAGTTCAAGACGGAAGGTTTATTAACGAATTTAGTCACGTTTATATATTATTGAACACGTGGGTAACTTTAAAGAGTGTGGAGGCATACCGTGATCACAAACCCCTTATTAATAAACGTGGACTTAAGTTACAACCAGGATAATCCTCGGATTAACCATAGGTACATTTTTAAGGATTAAGCCTCCTGCAGACAGACGCGATTAATCGCGCGTGGCGATTGTTGGAAAAACCTACTTAGTCCATTTTCTATGAAAACACCCATATCTATTCACACTGAAGCGGCGCGGCGTATCGCGTTTCTAATATTATTATTGCGACGGTTCACTTCTCTTTGCAGGGCGTGGCTCTGCGGTGCCGCGCGGCGCTCGTCTTGTCGCGCGGCGCGCGCGCCTTGCCGCGCCGCGTCGTCGTGTCCGTAATGTAATACATTTAGAGTTTATATTTCTTTGGCAATTTGTCGCGGCGGGAGACGCCGCGTTCCGTGCGCGCTGGCCCTGGTTGCCAATGTAATTTCCACTCTAAATGTACTACGATTGGGTTCACTTCTCTTTGCAGGGCGTGGCTCTGCGGTGCCGCGCGGCGCTCGTCTTGTCGCGCGGCGCGCGCGCCTTGCCGCGCCGCGTCGTCGTGTCCTTAATGTAATACATTTAGAGTTTATATTTCTTTGGCAATTTGTCGCGGCGGGAGACGCCGCGTTCCGCGCGCGCTGGCCCTGGTTGCCAATGTAATTTCCACTCTAAATGTGTTATGATTCGGTTCACTTCTCTTCGCAGGGCATGGCTCCGCGGTGCCGCGCCGCGCGCCGCGCGGCGCGCGCCTCTTGTCGCGCGGCGCGTCTGTCTTGCCGTGCCGCGTCATGTCCTTAATGTAATACATTTAGAGTTTATATTTCTTTGGCAATTTGTCGCGGCGGGAGACGCCGCGTTCCGCGCGCGCTGGCGCTAGTTGCCAATGTAATTTCCACTCTAAATGTACTACGATTGGGTTCACTTCTCTTTTCAGGGCGTGGCTCTACGGTGCCGCGCTGCGTGCCGCGCGGCGAGCGAGTCTGGCCGTTCCGCGTCGTGTCCTTACTGTAGTACATTTAGAGTTTATATTTCTGTGGCAATTTGTCGCGCGGGAGACGCCGCGTTCCGCGCGCGCTGGCGCTGGTTGCCAATGTAATTTCCACTCTAAATGCACTACGATTGGGTTCACTTCTCTTGGCAGGGCTTGGCTCTGCAGTGCCGCGCCGCGTCATGTTATAATCGTGTCCCGTCGTGTCGCCGCGTAGCGCGCTCTTATGTGAACAACAATGCGGCAAGGAAACGCGCGCGGTATCAGTGATGTCGCCACGCGCGGATAATCGCGTCTGTCTGCAGGAGGCTTTAATCTTGGCGTAACTTTAGTTCACGTTTATTAACAAGGTGTAAGGTGTTTGAATTTTAAAGGTGACGTATAGGACAGCTCGTCACTAAACGAGACAAGCTTAAGGCCCGACCAGCTATCCAATATAATTACATCGGAGGGGTGCTGACTTGCAGAGAATGTGGATGCACTTTCACGTCAAAAATTGGCTATATCAGTCGCAAGAGGGCACGCCAGCGATGTTCTCAATAGGCAGCTCTAAGTCATTGTGGCCGAACCGCCGAAATCGGTTGGGATCATTATACCCATGGATTTAAGAGTGTTATCTAATATCTTTAAACGACCAATTCTTGTATATTTATTTATATATAATCAGGATCTCGGAAACGGCTCCAAGGATTTTCACGAAAGTAACAGATTAGGGGTTTTTCGGCTCTAGGAATCGATTTATCAAGGTCCCAGGTTCGAGAAAAGCTCGGTTCCCAAGATATAGACATTCTAAAAACCGAGCGCAGCACGGTCAACCAGATATTTATTATTTTGCATGGGTTTTAATGTAAACATTAAAACTCAAGCTTACTACTTATAAAATTAGTAGTAATATTCAACAAAAATCTGTTAATAAAGTTTGCGTGGTTCCTTTTTATAATTTTGTCTGCAGGGTTTCAGTTAATTGTGTGTAAGATAGAAAATAAACAGAGAAAGCAGCCGAAACAGATGATTCTGATTATCTATATCAGCCGTAATATTTTTTATTATTTGCGTGTAAACAATTACTTGGAAATAGAATCAATGTAATGGCTGAAAAGTTAGTTCCTAAACTTAAAAGAAACAATATGATAATAAAAATAATGTTGTCGAGCAAAAATATAATATGTATTTTATTATCTTTAAAAAAATAATTATGGTCATTAAAACATGAAATAAAATATGTACTCGGTATTCCTATATTTACATAACAATATGAATGAAATTCACCGCACAAAAGGTGATTTCATAGCGATCTTAGACATTACAAGGATGTTCACGACGACCGAGCGGCTATAAGAATACATAATGAATGAATCCCGTGATTTAGATATTTACAAAAAAATATTTAGCATAGGTCGGAATTAGGTACCTAGCGATATTAGCGATTCATGAACCTATACATCTTCAATGCATCATTATTAAATTAATAGTTTGGTTCAATGAACCATAGCAGCTGTCGTGCTGCAGTTTCTACTAACCTCCATAAAAAAGGACATCCACAACAAAGTAAAAAAGGACTTAAGTTCGTATGTCAACAGGATTATCTCTGGAAAAACCGATAACACATAAAAATATCTATCAATCGGTTATAGTCACACTACATACATTTTTTGATTAGGTTAAATGTTTATGATTTTAGCATCAATGTGAAATATAGGCTTGATATGAGATTCGAGACATTTATGAATGATAGGTGGAACGTAAGCAAATAAATGGAATTTCAGGTAAGCTCACTTCATACACAACGCGACGCAAGTCTCAAATACCCACGATTTACGACTTTAGTTTCTGGTTCGAACTACAGAATTTCCTGAATGTGGAGTTGCATCGAAAACTATGTTCCAGCTTCTATTTATTTTTAAAACGTGGCCGCCGCCGCACAGTCTCCCTGTACCGTGAGTGCGTTTACAAACATAGAAACTCACATACACAAAGATACAAACCCGGAACAACTACTTGCAGATCGAACCCGCGATACGCTGCGCTGCAGTCGATTGCTCAGCCGCTGCGGAAACCGTGTCGTCAAAAAAAATACCCTTTATGCCCCCAAATATGCAGTAAAAATAACTATCTGATCCAATGACGCAGGGAAAACAACGGATTTTGAGATTTTTTTTAAGACAATAGAACAAGAGGCCCACATTTTTTCGAATAAGATCATCCAATTTCAATAAATCCATTTGAAGAAATAAATTCGTCGTAATATCTTGTACCTACCGATGTGTAGGACTGTAGGTATAACTAATTGTATGCCATTGTGTTGCTAGTGACTAAATAAATGAATGGTGGAAGGTCGATGCATTGACAATGGTCTATCGGTCACAACACCATTCAATCCCCGCGTCACAACGATCCATTCATGTTGATAGTTTGCGAGAAGAATATAAATGATTTACCTATAGGTTAAATCATGAAAACTGCCGATTATAGTTTTTAACAGGCTTCAAAAAGGAGGAGGCTTACAATTCGGTTGATACTGATAGGTATAATTATACATTTATACAGTGTGAACTTTTCAACTGGTTTCCGAAACTACGAGGAATACTGGCCTGTTGGTCTAGTGGTTAGTGACCCTGACTGCTAGCCGGGGGTCGTGGGTTCGATTCCCACTCAGGACAAATGTTTGTGTGATGAGCATGATCATTTGTTCTGTGCCTGGGTGTAATTTATCTATAATATGTGTGTATTTACAAATATATAAGTATGTTTATCAGTTGTCTAGTACCCATAACACAAGCTCTGCTTAGCTTGGGACTAGATGGCGTTGTGTGATAGTTGTGGAATATAATTTATTTTAAAAATATCCAAAAAAACGTTGAAAGAATCTCGAGGCCGATTTTGATGAAAACTAAAACTGCACCATTGAATTAAAAAAAAATCAATTTATCCTGGCTCCGAAACCATCGAATTTGGAAAAAAGATCAAATTCTGGGAAGTAATCATATGCACCAAACTTAAAGAAAAGGTATAATTTAAAAAAGAAGCTGATCAATCTTCAAGGCAATGACTGTATTCGAAAAAATAATTTCATATTGCTGAAACAGTGGGATTGTTGACGAGTCAAATCCAGTGAAACATTGAAAACAATGAAATATTATAAAATTTCGAATAAATTATGGCTCAGTAGATGTAAAGTAACATAGAAAAATAGCTATTTCATAAAAATCTGCTATTTCAGTGGCCAAAAGGCATTGAAATAAAAAACACAGCTTCCGAAAAAATGTTATTTCATACTTTTTGAGTTTGTGCTTGAAGTTTTACTTATACGCTTATCGCCAAGGACGTAGTGAATGGATTCTCGTTACAAATATGTAAAACAATGAATGTCTATAGGGAAATATTGTCATAAGCTTGGCATTGGTAATCAGTTTGTGGTAGGTTCTTTTATGCTATTGACTGCATAACAGGTAAATTTAATGTAAAACTAGAGTTTGTATGAGCATTGCATTGATTTATTAATCAACACAATAAATACATTACACTAGCTGCCATCGACTGTTCGGAAAAAAAATTAAGTCCCGTCCCGTTTTTGTTTTTTTTTAATATTTATTTCATTTTACTATTTTAGTTTTTTAGCATTTATCCGTCCAAATTAAATTCAAACATATAAGATATAATATATATTTTGGTAAACCATTTTTAAAATCCTTTAATTTGATACAACACTTGATAGAATGCGAGAGATTTAAAAAAAAAAAAATATTTCGGAACTTTTTGCACACGGGTTCGACTCACACTTGGCCAGTTTTATGTACCCAGTGACACTCTCACGTTTAAGACGAATCTAACGACACCTCTCAAGTTAAAATCCATCAAGCCGTTTAGGCTGCAGAGCAACACAACGAAACATACATACATACACTCGAAAAACATAACCCTCCTGGCGCAGTCGGGTAAAAATAGGTTTCGCTGTTTTTATATGTAAGTTTAAATGACACATTTAAAATCCAGAAGAAATATTTTTTTAAGCAAAACTTCGTCCAAAAAATATTTAAAAAATAAAATACAATCTTTAATGTTAATAATATAATAGCTAATCTTACCGGTAACAGCACACGAAACTTTCGATCAATGTAGTCTTTAACCACGAATAATTTTATGTTGTAACTGAGAAAATGTATACATATAATAATTATTTAAAATCCATAATCGTTAGCTATTGTTTTAACTGCGACTTGAGAACGAGCACAATTCAATTATTAATTTTTGCACGACACTGTTTTAGAGATCCGTACGTTTAACACAAAAAGAACCACAAAGTGCTATTTTTGTTGATACACCTTGAGGACACGTACGTATTGTGTAGTTAAAACATGTTATTTGACTGAAATATTGATTAGATTGAATTTTAGCTTTTTTTAAGTCATCTGATAACAAAAACAGCGCGGAAACTAAACAGATTGAAAACCAAGCGCGATTTTATAAGGATTCGACTTTAACCCGAATGAAGTCGTTTTTACAGCTAGAAACTTCCTGAGAAAAAGTGCAGGATTTAAAATCGACTTTTTTGTAACAATGAATAATTTATGGCAACACAGTAAAATAGAACACAACCTTTCGCGTACCGCAGTACGTTATAACAATCTGCTTATCAGTTTCCAATATGAATAGCGACGAGATTACAATTTATTTACTTTGTAAAGATGGTTCAGTAGATAACATATTTTACTGAAATATTGTATGGTATGGTTTAACTAGAAAATTACACCATGCACGGATAAAATCAGGATAAAACTATCCTTTGTATTAATCCAGGCTATAAACTATATCCGTCTTACCATAAGAAAGATAAACACCTGTTGAAAACTTGTCTATCTACGTCACAACAACATTTCACTTTGAAATAACGGTTGTTTTGCAGTAACACTTTTTTTAGACAAATGTTCAACGTATGTTTATCTTTTTGTGGTAGGACAGTATGTGTTCCACACATACAAATCCTTTCAGTTATTTTACGTTAACGAGATAACAGTAAGCCATCCATTATTCATTAAAAAATCCTCAAAGTTTGTCATCTATAGGAATTGATGTGCGCTAGTGATAGCAGTCTCGTGGCTAAGTTCTAGGCCAATTCGATAGAGATTGTGATAGACACGCGACGAAGAAGAATTGCGATATCTCTGTATCAGGATAGACTGCAGACAGATTATAACAGGTGCATGAGTCATCGCATCACATAAATGATTAACCGAACTTCAATTAATTTACTTATTAAGTCAACCAAATCAAATAATTATGTACCGAATGTCAATACCGTAAATGAAGGTTAATAAATATATTAACTTATTTACGAATAATTATAAATAAACAAAAGTGAATTAATGATTATTAGGATTTTCAGCCAGCAAATTGCCTTGCAATTAATACCACCTTGTGGATTCTGAAGTACCATACTAGATATTATATTATGTAGGTATATATGTGCCCGACCCAGTTCTTAAGAATGGTCATGCCACATTGTATTGGGATCAATCTATCATTACTGATAGGACCATTGTTGCCAATAAGCCTGACATTGTGGTGATAGATCGAAGACAGCGCCGCGTGCAATGGTTGTTAATATTACCATGTCTGATGACGAGAATCTCGTAAAAGGGAAAATGATAAAAAATTATTATCTTGATTTACACACACAAATATTTTTAAGTTCTAGACCATTCTTCGGGGTCTGGATATTTTTTGTGTAGAGTTTCAATGTTTGTTAACGCACCCACGACACGAGAGAAATTCCTAGTGTGAGGCCATTATTAAAACGAAAATAGAAGGCCAACTTAGATTGTTTAGTTATGATCCGGGCAAGGCCAAAATTAGTCTGTTATACTAACATAGTCCTTAAAAGATTGACAAGTAGGTAACATTTACTTAAGATAAGCCATTTTATCTTTAGCTCACTAGACTGCCTTATCTTTTACCAGATTTTTTAAGGTAAATATTGCAATTGCAGCATTTTTATCTTTTTCGTAAAAGTATTTGAAGTGAAATACCTATAAACACCATGTGTTATCCGCTCGTGATAGTATCGACGTGACGATGGGAATCAATTTTATCGTAATCTGCATCTTGTAGTGAGTCTGAGTCACACTCAAAAATAAACAGTAATTCATTTACTAGTTTGATTTCGGAAAGAATATTTTTGGTAATACGATGGAAAATATAAATCCGTAAACACATCCAATGCTACTAAAAACTACTACGTTACGAACTTTACTGATATAATTATTATATTTTTAATTTAAATATAATATTAAAATTTGATTTTAATCGGGATTCAGTTAAATTATTAGGAGCAGTTGTGGACCAGTGGTATCGGCCCCGACTTACGAGTTGTAGGTCGTGGGTTCGAAACCAGGCAGGCGTATTACTTTGTGTAATTTATTTCATCACCACTGCTCTCAAAACGGTGAAGGAAAACGTCGTGAGGAAACCGGCATGTCCTAGAATCAAAAATTCGGAGACATATGACATCCACCATCCGCACTGGGCCCGCGTGGTGGATTATGGCCCACTCCCTCTCACTTGTGTCCCGTCCCCCGTTGTCTCGGCCTGTGTCCCAGCAGGATGGATGATGAACTTAGATTATTATAATTAATATCTACTAGTAAATGTTAGGACCAATGTGAAACGAATGATTGTTTTTTTCCTGTCTTTATAATATTTATTTTATTAATTATTGTGTTGCTTGTAAATTGTTAAAACTATTGTTCGACATACTTCAATGTAATTTTGTATGAAAATGGAATAAATATTAAAACATTTATTTTTCCTAACAATTGTTACACTATTATTAGAATTGAATTTGAAAGTAGTAATGCTTTTGAAATAAAATATAGCTCTAAAAACTCAACGAACGATAACGTTTTTAGTCACTGGCTCTATTTTGAACAGACAAAAAAGTGTTGTAGGTAACAATTTTTCCATGACTGTTTTTATCATGGACTAGCTGTTGCCAGCGACTTCACCCGCTACAAATCGAAAGTTATCCCACGGGAACATAAAATCGAGATAAAAACTATCTTAAGTGTCCAGACTTCACCCGCTACAAATCGAAAGTTATCCCACGGGAACATAAAATCGAGATAAAAACTATCTTAAGTGTCCAGGTTATAAACTATCTGTGTACCAAATTTTTGCCAAATCCATTCAGTGGTTTTTGCGTGAAAAAGTAACAAACATGCCTACATACATATACATACATCCTCACAAACATTCGCATTTATAATATTGTAGGATGTCAAAATATGGATACTCGTATCACTAATCATACAACACCATATGTACTAGCTATGGCCTATAATATTCTCACGAATTTGTACGAGTTACACTTCCGTAGGAAAGAAGGCGGGACAAGAGTCATTGTATGCTTTGCCTGTACAAAGTTGATAATACAAAAACTGCTATTTTTTTTAGTTCTTTTCATAAAAAATACCAAGTACCTACTTGCATTGTAAATCATATGAGAAAAAAATCCATAACGCATCAAGCAACTCTTTCTCAAGGCTGTCAACCGAGAATGCGCCCAAGAGTTGGGAGTTATTCCCAAATTATTAGGGCACTATGTATTGATTACTAAATCTCATCCAGAAAAGTTCACAGAGCTAAAAGCACCTTCACCTACCTTCTTTTATGTCCAGCAGAAGATCAAAATTCGCTTCAGAATAAACAACCAATTTGTTTAAACCAAAACTTTTAACTCCCTTTAAAAATAAAGAACATTTTCACAAAAAAAAACACACACTAGAAAACGTAAATAAAATATTATTTCAATAGTCTAATTAATTTCACTGACTTGTGGACGACTGACAGAGTTTTTTGACACGAGCGGTTTGTTTCATTTTATTATTTGATAGAAGCGTTACCAAAGAGTTTAGCCACGGTATAGTGTAGGGTTCGGTACGGTGACACAGTGACGAAATACAGGTCATGGAGGGCAATAAGGGCGCGGCCCCACTGCGCTCAAGGGAACTATGTCGCCGACTGATATTTTAAAGAGAACGGTCACAGTAAGCGCACCTTGTGCTCACACCCTGTTTTATTTTAACAAGCGTTGTTTAACATGGGTTAACGATTACTACATCGAAAGTCCAGGGGGAATCGGTTGTTAGTGAGGTCAACTGTTTTATAGCAAGACACCATAAATATGCTGCCTTTTCCATTGAGACTGAATGCTAATTATTTAAATGTCTCTAAATAATGTATAATGTGGGATGAGAGCAGACAAGGGGTAGGTGGCCCCGAGGAAAACATTCTGAGAAAACATGCTTGTTCTAGAACCAAAAGTTCCAAGACATTATGACATTATGAAATCTACTAACCCGCACTGGGCTTGGGTAGTGAATTATAATGTATATTTACAATAAACGAAGCATAAATAAGAACAGGCCAAGTGCGTACTGGACTCGAGCACGAAATGTCCAGTCCCATTTTGAATAAATTATATAAACGGAAGCTGTCTTTAATATTTATTTTATTTTGGTTTTTGAGATGTAGCCTGGTGACAGATGGACAGACACACAGACAGCGAAGTCTCAGTAAAGGTGAGTTTCTATTTTCGTAAACGCACCCATGATACAGGAAGTAATTCCTAGTGTAGTTTAAAAACGTTGCACCAACGTTTTCTTTTTAATGTATTAACCAAAACCAGAAGTATTCAACACTGTTTCATAAAAAGTAATTCGATTTTAGGTATTGATCTATATAATGTTAAACCTTTAAGAAATAACTGGTTTATAGGTACCGGGTTGAACAAGTAAAATTATAATATGTATTGTGAACAAAATAATAAATGACAAGTTTTTTGATATTTCTAGGAATCATGCTCAATTATATTCCACAAGCAACGACGATATAATACTAGACTCCTAATAACAGGCGACCAATGTCTGCCAACACATTAGGCAAAAAAGTCTTATATTCGTCTCATTTTGACCAATCCTGTGAGCCGTAAACATACGTTGAGACAGAACAGACCTTGAGTTAGCCAATCACAACGCAGTACCCCGTCCCCCTCGCTTACGTAGTAGTACCTCAGCGAGTTGGCAGAATAATTTTTGTTCCTTAGATCGCGCATGCGGAGTCTAGTATTATATCGTCGTTGTCCACAAGGCTTGTCACGCGTCAGTTGACAGTCCTTTTTCATTTAAAGTTGAATTGCCTAGAAACCACACGCATCATACTAGTGGTATATAAACCATTTTTAGTGGTAAAATCGCTTACTTCTCCCGCCCTAGCTGGAGTGGAAGGGACTGTCAGACTCATCATCAGCCTATAATGTTCCCACTGCTGGGACACAGGCCTCCTCTCGGAGACAGGGGAAAGGGCCATAGTCCACCACGCGGGTCCAGTGCGGGTTGGTAGATGTCACAATTGTCTTGGAATTTCGACTGTCAGACTCGCGCTGAATAAAATCCACGGTATGCCTTCAAATAGCCCTTTACCTTCCAGAGTCACGGTAACCTGTTTAGACAGTCACGACCTCGGCAGGCCTAGGCCCTCTACGGGGCCCCGTCAGATTGCTGACAGCTCTTTGAGGCGCACGTGGAACAAGACGCATCGTCGTCTCTCGACTAGGGTATGGCCCATGATTGGACAGCAAGTCGCCCATTACTACTACCGACGTAACACTAGTTTACAAAGGGGACATACTCGTATAAAACCTTATTTCAGGCCGTCCTCTTACGGCACTTCAACAAGTAATTTCAACTTATTTATCGTGGTGAAACTATCGAATGGGAATTGTATTGAACCGACTAAAATCCGCGGTGACCCTTCAATAGCCCTTTATGTTATAGGGACACGATTTCCTGAAGAGACAGTTCCGCGACCCCGGCAGGTTTTGGCCCTATAAGGGGATCCCCGTCGGTCGCGGGTCTCACGAATGGTCGCGGGACTCACGTATTACCGTGATCCGGAACGTAAAGGAATATTGAAGGACACCGTGGATTTTAGTCAGTACGAGTCTGGCAGTCCCCCCCGCTCTGCCCTGGGTTCAGGACTCATTTAATGATTTTACTACGCCAAAAAAAAAGGGGGACCCCGTCAACACGTTACTTCTTTCTTAATGAAATACTTTACATTTTGTTTCACTAAGTTTTATGTTTAATTATTATTCATAATAATGTTTTATTACTTCACATGTCTTTGTCCGTGGAAGTAAAATACATGCGAAAATTATTCAAGCTATTAGGTTTTCTGTGAGGCAAAACTAATATTGTTCTTACTTGCACAAATAATGGCCACCACATGAATTTAGAGTTTGAGGAATGGTATAAAGTTGAAACGGCCGGTGGCCAGAGTGGTGGAGAGAGGTGACGGGAGGGTATTACAACGTCTTAAAACCAGGATTAATCCGGAGAGTGAAAGTGACAGAGCTATACAAGTCGTCTAGCGCCATCTCATTCACTCGCCGGAACAAGCCTGGTTATCAGATCCAGTTTAGGCTGTAGGAAAGAGACAGAACTTACTATACAAGTCGACTAGCGCCATCTCTTTTTCCACAGCCTAAACTGGATCGTGGTAAGCCTCAGATCACCAGTGGGAAAATTTTAAACTATTATGATTATTAGTTGGAACATTATAGACTGATTATTTATAATACTCATGCTAGAAAGATAGAGTTCCTTCTGCAGTGCAATTATCGGAAGCTGCGCAGCCAGTCGTGGATTTGGTTTTTGTACGGAACAAAATATTTTCATAACTTACAGGCAGTTCTTTTTTTGGATCACTAGGACGCGTCGCCTCTCCCTATGAGGAGCCGCGTCCTGCACGCACACATTCTCGCATAATTTAACATGCATACCCGTTTTAAGCGGGCTACCCGTCTTGGGTTTGGGGAGGTAAGCTCAAGACGGATTCCCCGCCTAAAATGCTGTGTTGTTTCGGATCGGGCTGATTTTGTTTCTTTAAAACTTTTATTTCCAGAGATGTATGTACAACTGGCCAATGACCCACGTTGGCCTGAGGATCGGAATAGTTAGAAGGGATGTTGAGATGGCTTTTACACAGTTGACAGTAACAGGTACTTGTTGCTTCTTTTAAAAAGCGTTGCTGTGTTTCTGCTTGAAGGGACAAAAGTGTCAATGGCGTTACTAACTCGTCATCGGCACTATTAAATTTAATTTCATCATTAACGCACTTCCAATGGGTTTGAAAGCGTGAATATAATTTAAAAGCAATAGACTTCTCTTCTGTAACAACGGTTGTCTCAAAGATGTCAATAAATGATATGCTAATTAGGGATTTACGACTGATTACCGACTATTCGGCAATATTCAGTGAGTAGTTGGCAAGAAGTGAAAATACTTGACTGGGGTTGATTAGAGATTTGAGGATTTTTGAAAATTCAGTCGTGCACAAGAATGTGTGGACTGTACAGTGTACACATGGGTGGCGCTATGAAAGGGGTTCGCGTGGGTCAAGTTCTGTCTAAATACTCGTATAAACTAGAACAGAGATATAATTTAAAAATAAGGAAAACTGGTTCATCATCATCAGCCTATAATGTCCTCACTGCTGGGACACAGGCCTCCTCTGCGTGTGAGGGAGTGGGCCATAATCCACCACGCGGGCCTAGTGCGGATTGGTGAGGAAAACTGATTAAACCCGAGTAAGTAATCCTTCAAATCGAACAGCGATACAGAATCTTGTGGGGGCCCGGGCTCATCCAGCCTAGGCCGGCCCTTGGTGTATATCATGGTATCTTATAGTTCCACAAGTTCAACAATTTGTTAAGCTAAAATCAGGATTTTAAAAAATTGACAAATATTTGTCTATATTATACAATAATTATTTATGTTAATCAATTATTTGATTTCATATTGTTTGGTTAGCGTAATACTTTTGTAAAGATCTAAAATAAATTACGTTGTAGGTATGGTAATGGTAAATAATTTTGAACCGTACAGAAATAATTGGATTAACATACCAACAATGCTTGTGTATCTAATTAAGTTAATCAACATTAAAATCATTTTAAATAATCGCTATTAACTGCGTTAAATACAATTGTTTGAATAATTTTACTTAACACACTGTTTAGTACAGTTATTTTGCCGCCTCAATATACGGGTTAAAAAGGGTAAGCAAAACGTGAAAAAAACCGATTTCAAAAACACTAACAAAAAATGTATAAAGTAACTGTTTTCTCGGAAGTTCATAAAATTCCATGAAATAAAAACAAAACCAACTAATTAAGAAAGACAAGTTATTTTATACTTTTTTTGTGGCGATTCTTGAAGTCGATTTTACAAGAAAGTTTTTTCAAGGAAAAACTTTCTTGAAAACATTTTGTCGAAGTCTAAAAGGTCTGAAGAAAAAAAGGGCTGTCATAAAAGGTATAAGCCCAGACGATTTTCATTTATTCGCAAGTCCACTCGCACTTGGAGGTGAAGGTCGCATTATTCACTTTATTTATAGGACAGATCTTTAAATAAAGTAATTAAAGCGACCTTCTCCTCACGTAAAACCCGGTACCAGTGTCTACCGGCTTTTACCCGATTTCGGTATCACAACCCGCACAGTTTGCAGTCGAAAGTTAACTTCTAGGAAATACAATATCAGTAGCTAAATATAGAAGATGCTGTGGTTATTTTAAAAAAAAATGCCCCACTTTAGAAATTTATCCTGTGTCGGGCGCATTTACTGACAATTACACTCACTTACAGAAACATCCGGACTCGACACACCTTACTACATCTAGGTCATAAAAATATTTGTTTCTTGCGGGGATCGAACCCGTATCGGCTCACGGAAGAAAACATAATAGACACCATGCCTGTGATTATTGAATGGAAGAGATGTAGGGTAGGTACCTAATAATACCCACGTGTATCTAAGTCCCATGTATTATGAGGCGAGTGCATTGCCATCAACCGTTTACAAATCTAGAATCCATGGCTGCTGCGGAGAAATTCGTAATGGAAAAAACCCAAAATCACTTCAGTCCGACCTTGGAATTGAACTCAGGACCGAGCTATCACACTTACGGCCAATAGACCAAAGGCTGGAAATAAAATATATGTAGTGAAGGTCATTGTAGATAGAATCGGTGGAATTGCGCGAAAACAATGCTAATTTTCGCAAATGACAGCTGTAATGAAATATGCGACGATTAATAGCGTCAACGACCTCTATGTGTCAACTGTCACTTGAAAATTACGTTTAAAAAACTTCACTTATGCAAATTAGTTTGCAATAATATTTATTAACTATCCTGTCAGTGTTATTTTATATCATCATCATCAGCATAATTAAAGTTCCCACTGTTGGCACACAGGCCTCCTCTCTGTCAGAAGGAGTTGGCGCGAGGAGCGGTTTGTTGGATGCAAAGACATTAAACTATATACGAGCAATAGACGGGACATCACGAAGAAATTCGTGATCCAAAATTTTTTACCAATAGGTAAAAAGTCCCTCAGTCTAGTAGTCGCGTTGCTATACAACGCTTAGATAGCGCTACTGACGTACGGCATCAACAATTTTGTATGACAATTTTCCCAATGCCCGCACTAAAGTTTATTTTAAATCTCTTTGGTTGGATGTCACATGTCCTCGAATTTTTGGGTCTAAGATATGCCGGTTTCTTCAGGTTGTTTTCCTTCACCGTTTATTTTATATTATTAAAGATTTTTTTTTGTTAATAAAGATAAGCATGACGTCACAAATGCGGCATCACATTTTCACCATTATTGTTGTCGCTAAATATATAAATATAATATATATCATTGATATAACTCGTGATCTCACGTGAGAGAAATATTCTAATTTCTACTAGCGGACATTTCTGTATCATCTTTACATAGAAACATACCAAAATATACCTATTGAACTAAATACGTCGTCAAGCAGAATAATTTTCAAATAATTATTTCAGAATGGAACTTGGCAATGAATCGGAATGCTGGGCTGTGAAGAAGATGAATGAAAAAGATTGCATAATATGTACGCGGAGATGAGAATACAGAGGTGAACGGTGACGCCCCTCAGTAATGGATGGAGTAAACAAAGAGAAATCTGATCGATAAGAGATGGAGTACTCATGACCTGCAGAAAATTCGAAGTGCTATATATTTTTAATGCAATTTGATGTAGTGGCATAGACAGTAGTGCTGCGTCAAAAGTTCATGAGTAGTGGCGCGTACTCTACCGGGAAACTTCATCACTTTTTTATGTTAATTTTAGCATTATTAAACCCGAACCCCGACCGAACGATGCAAATATAAAATTTGCATCGTTCGGTCTTTGACTGCTGGCCTTTTAGAGAGACTAAGAGTCTCTCAACGAGCAATGGAAAGAGCTATGCTCGGAATTTCTTTGCAGGATAAAATCCGGAACATGGATATCCGGCGAAGAACCAGAGTCATCGACATGGCTCATAAAATTTGCAATGGCAATGGGCAGGCCACATCGCTCGTAGAACTGACAACCGATGGGGAAGAAAAGTTCTCGAGTGGCGACCACGGACCGGAAATCGCACTGTGGGCAGGGCTCCTACTAGGTGGACCGACGACATCATGAGGGTCGCGGGCAGCAAATGGATGCAAGTGGCGAATTGTCGTTCGGCGTGGCGAACGACAATTCGCCACTTGCAATCTGTCTAAAATCAATCTGTCAAATCTGTCTAAAGGGGAGGCCTGTGTTCAGCAGTGGACGTCTTCCGGCTGATGATGATGATTTGCATCGTTTGGAGTTGTCGATTAAAATTAAACAAAGCACATTTCTTTATTTTAATTTCATACAACTCGGTCTTGTTTTATGAAACATTTTGATTGTGGTAAGGGGAAAAAATAATTAATTGTATTTGCTTGACGCCGCGCCGTCTGGCTTAGTTTCTATTTTGTCATGGCTTAATTGTATCGTAATTTTAATAGATGTAAAAGAAGAAGAAGGCTTATAGTCCAGTCATTAAAGCCTAAACCCGAAAATAATTAGTAACACGCTGAAATTTTAAGGGGTTCTTAAGGAAGGTAAAATAACATACCGGGTGATTTTGCAGCGTTCTGGGGTGTACGGAAAGGGTTGAAAAGGGGTGAAAAGTGTTTTTTGCTAATAACATTGCCAAAAAAATTAGTAACACGCTGCAAATTTGGAATAAGGTTGTTCTTACGGTTTTGTAACGTGTATTAAATTTGCAGCGTTTTGCAACATACGGAACATTGTTTTTTTTCAAAACAGTGCAATTAGTTAAAAACAGGGGTAAGAAAATTAGTAACACGCTGCAAATTTGGAATTAGGTTGTTCTTACCGGTTTGTAACGTGTATCAAATTTGCAGCGTTTTGCAACATACGGAACATTGTCTATTATTTAAAAAAAATGAAATTATTTAATCACACTGGTGAAAAAAAATTGTAACTCGCTGTAAATAAGTTGTTTTTACCGTTTCGTAAGGTATATCAAATTTGCAGCGTTTTACAAAAAATTGAACATTGTTTATTATTAAAAAAACAGTGCGATATACGTTACGAAACGGTAAAAACAACTTAATTACGAATTTACAGCGAGTTTCAAATTTTTTTCACCCGTGTGATTAAATAATTTCATTTTTTTAATAATAGACAATGTTCCGTATGTTGCAAACGCTGCAAATTTGATACACGTTACAAACCGGTAAGAACAACCTAATTCCAAATTTGCAGCGTGTTACTAATTTTCTTACCCCTGTTTTTGACTAATTGCACTGTTTTTAAAAAAAACAATGTTCCGTATGTTGCAAAACGCTGCAAATATAATACACGTTACAAAACCGTAAGAACAACCTTATTCCAAATTTGCAGCGTGTTACTAATTTTTTTGGCAAAGTTATTAGCAAAAAACACCTTTTCACCCCTTTTCAACCCTTTCCGTACACCCCAGAACGCTGCAAAATCACCCGGTATGTTATTTTACCTTCCTTAAGAACCCCCTAAAATTTCAGCAAGTTACTAATTATTTTCGGGTTTTGGCTTTAATGACTGGACTATTATACGAGTAACACCATCTATTTAGTTTGGATATACTCAGCAAAATTCTTAACAGCATTTCTTTTTTTATTGTTTTCTGTTGTTGTGTGTGTCCAAAACAACATTCATGTTTTTCTATTCCATTCTATTATAAAAAAAGAATGGAAGAAAAATAAGTAAGCGAGACCATGACAACTGATCAACTACACGTGTAACGTTGACCCCAAATAATACGGGACAAGGTCAGGAATATGATGATGTCATAATGTTTTTTAGGTATAACTAGCTCGTGCCTGCGGCTTCTCCCGTGTGAAATTCGCTAATTGTCCCACGCGATTGCATTAAGGGCTTCACACACAGCAGCTATAATGTAAAGATGTACATTATAGCACGATACATCTCATTAGATCTTTCCATAGAAAACGTCAGGAGACCACACACTGCAGCTATAATGTATATTTTTAAATCTTTGAATTTCTATGGAAAGATGTAATGAGATGTATCGTGCTATAATGTACATCTTTACATTATAGCTGCGGTGTGTGAAGCCCTTCATCAAGATAAAACGTATTACATGTGTTGCTGATTAAAGTGATCAACTATCTGGTGGCCAACCAAACGTTTTAAAGCGTGAGTCTTTAGGCTGTGGGAAAGAAACAGAGCAATACAAGTTGTCTAGCGTCATCTCTTTCCCTGAGCGGAACCATTCACGCTTTAAGGCCAGGTTCCAGTACAGTCCGCAGCTATGAGCGCACTACCTCAGCCCCCGCAAAGGGGCGGGGCAAGTCGACAGCGGTGCGGGCGGGAGGGACCGTGTGTGTATATGCCACAGCGTAGCGTAATGCAGTTAGTCAATTACGTTCGAGTGTGTCTGGATTAGATTTTCGTAAAATGATAGTCGAGATAGTTTTGATTTTACAAAGTGCATACAATGGAGTACTTTCTTAGGCAGCAGTATATTTGATATGTGCCGAGTTTGGGCTCGTTTTGTTATGATGACATCTTACCTCCGGACTTGATGGAGTAGACGTACTGTACCTCTACCATGAGTTTTTTTTACGTTTACGGTACAGTAAACGTAAAACAATTTGTATGAGAATCTGTACAGCGCCTCTATTGAGTAGTAGCGGAACTAAAATCCGTACCATGAGTTGAAAACTAAAATTTACTTTACCACATTTGTTTCAGTTTACCGTAGAGAGTTTAGTTTACGTACCTAGCGTTTTGCATACAAATCGGTACCATGAGTCACTGATTTGATAGATGTCTCAGTAAATTACTGTAACTACTGTGGTTACTTCTCTCACCGATATTTTTATTGTGAGAAGTATTTTTTTATTGTTTTTCGTTTATTAAAAATGTCTGAGCGACAATATTTCACTTAGAGGATGTTTGCCGAAGGCCAAGCGGCAGATGAAAACAGATTTTATAGAGGACACGATCCGAATATGCAAAAGCAAGTTGTAATGGACGGACCGGGATTCCGACAGCGCGTCCACTACAGGGACGTATTGTTGTGCACACGTGCCTTGCCTTCGCTGGTGACGCATGCATCCACGCACCCCTGAATGCGTACGTTTTTGGAAAATTACGGAAATGCAATAGGGGGACCACAGACAACGGAAATAATAAAAAACACCAATTTGAAGAGTTCACTTTGAAGGCTTCGGTCTTCTTTTAGTGATGTTTCTTCTTCGGTGGCTTGGCTGCGACTGAACGCAGTGCCGTTTTTTTTTTTTTTTGACACTGGCATCTCGCAGGTCAACCTCTACTAGGTTGTGTGCTGCTCAACCGGACTTTCCTGTGGCTGCCATAGATGACTCTAAGGCCTCCAGCCAGGGGCTTACAAACTAAAATTTACAAACTAAGTGACCACACGCTAAGGGCACCCCCTGTGGGGTACGGACCTCGGCTTAGGGCGTCACTGACAGAGGACAGCAAGGGACAGGCTGGATAACTAAATATTCATTATTTAGGGGCTAATTTAAAACTACTGGCTCAGCATCGCGGGCTGGCTCTTGCAAGGGACGGGTAACGCAGTGCCGGCGGTCGTACCGCCTTTTATACCGCCCGTCCTTACCTAAAAGAGACACACGTATTTTGAGCCCGTTTTTCCTTGTGATTTTTACTAAGACCGAGGCCTTCGTAGCCTTTATTTTCTTATTAATTTAAACCTTAAAACTATGTATTGTACCTTTCTAGATTCCTTATTAAGTCTATTTGTATATAAAACAAACAAAATGTACCTATGTCTAAATACAAAAAATCCTAGAACATAAACTACAAAAATTACACAGGAACAAAAGTTTGATTATACAAAAAGTACAATAACTTAAAAACTACTGATCCGATTTACATGAAACAACTTGTGCAATCACTTTTATAATGAAACACACCCCTTTTAAATAATTTAATTGAAAAATAACCATAAACAAAAAAGTCACTTTTCAACTTACGTAATTATTGAAGAAATTCTAAATTATTTACAATTTCCCTTTTCAAACAACCGGTGACCTTTGTCCGGCCACAGAATATATAACAGTACCTAAAGGTACAGAAGCATTACTCCCAAAAAGAAAATAGACAAATGTAAAATCTATGCACGAGAGAATAGAGTCCATTTTTACTTGCACCCGCATCACCTACCTACTTTTATAATAGCCTAAACTTCCCGTGCGCAAGCAAAAATGAACAGAATAGTGACGCGCGAGAGTTCATTTTAGTAGTGTCCGACCGAAACTGATTTTTCAGCCGAAACCGAAACCGAAACCGAACCTTCGGCCTTGCTCTCAGTTTCGGCCGAAACCGAAACCGAAACTTTTTAAAACTTTTAACATTTCAATTTTTTTCTGATTTTTTTTTTGTTTTTTTTTTTTACATTTGAACAAAAAGTGTCAAATACACAGAGCGAATTTTTCAACTGGGCGTGGACGGCTATATTTTAAACTATGAGGAATATCGAAAAACGTTGAATAGAGTCTCGAGACCGATTTTGCCAAAAACTAAAACTGAATCATTAGATTTTAGAAAAATCAATAATCGTGGCCAAAAATCGAACCCGCTAATTTTGAAAAAAAAATCACAACCTGTATTATTACACCATTTTGTAGTGTTAATAGTAAGGATCAAATTCTGGGTAATAATGAAATACGGCAAACTTATGGATAGATTGATAAATAGATAGACGATCTTAAGAATTGCTATTTTTCTATGTTATTTAACTTCTACTGAGTCCATAATCTATTCGAAATTATAAATAAATCATTGTTTCCAATGTTTCACTAGATTTGAAGTCTCAACAATCGCACTATGTTAATTTAGCAATACGAAATAACTGAGACATTAGACTAAAAAAAATGCATTATTTCAAAGAAGAAACTGTCAACTTAATTATGTTTCGAATACCGCCTAATTCTAATCGCCTTGACGATTGATAAGTTTTTAATCATTAACGTACGTAACAAATATTTTTTATCATGACATGAATATACAAGACTTAGGTACTCTTGGCAGTAAACTCAAAAACATAACCTCGTCTCACGAATAAATGGACGGTGGCAAACTGAGCCGGGGCCGGGGCCCCGCCAGCGAGCAAGTATGTGTTAGCTACGAATTTTACCGAACGACGCACGAAAATGCAGGAACACTTGAGTTTCGGCGGGGCCGAAAGTTTCGGCTATATTTTGGCCGAAACCGAAACTAAGGCCGAAACTAGATATTTTGGCCGAAACCGGCCGAAACCGAAACCGAAACCGAAATTTCGGTCGGTCACTACATTTTAGTTTATCTGACGCCAACGACATTAAAAGGTTACTGTCGGTCAAGCTCAATAGGGTTGCGACTCGCGAGTTTGGGCACAGTTAGGTAGGAATATGTATTTTATGCATTGTTTAATTACATTATTAATTAACATAAATATATATCACTCCTCATTACCTCCTTATGTACCTCAAGGAATTTTGTTTTTATCATCAGCCTATATCTTTTTCTGTTTCGTCATCGATTACTTCATATTCATATCGATTGGTAGCACAGAATGTTAACAGTAAGTACCTACGGCACTTTACGTGAGGAATAATATATACACCGTGACTTTTTAGTCGCCTTACAACGGCAGCCCAGTTCATGTATCCAATGACTAAAACACGTTTATAATATAAAATATGTATTTAAGAGATTTCAAAATTTAAAAATAAAATAAAATAAAACCTGCGGTCTTTGTTTACATCAAATATCAAAGATTTTAAAACGTTGTCAGAAACAAAAAGGGTAGTTCCGTTTCAATCCGTTCTGGTCAAGCTGTAGTCATAACTTTAAAGATCGATTGTTATCATTTACGGCAAAATAGGTAACTAGTCCTTATCATTTCATTCATTTCATTGTCACAGGCCCCGTGTTGCGTGTCTTTGTAGGTAAGTAGGTAAAAAAGTCGGGAAAAGAATTACGATCGCTGACCTTGAATGCGTAGTGTAGCCATTTTCTGAGTTTGAACGTGTCTAAACAATAACGTAAACATCTTCCTACTTTCTACCGATCATAATTCATCCTACTCTTAGGTGCACACAATTCAGCTTAGGTGAGTGAGAGTGATGTCAGGTTTGATATTCGTCTATTTTATTTATCTTGGTCGTCTTGTAGGCCAAATGACAATGCCAGATCCTGCCCCACCTTTCAACCCTTGATACGGGAAATATAAACTAATGAAAAATATTAAATGAAAATAAGACCCCTGATTACATAATTGTTATTCTGCAAGAGATGCTTTTAAAAAGTTAGTGATAAAAGGATTTCGAAAACCCAAAAACCATTTCCTGTTTTCATCTCGGCCATGTGCGTTACGCAATAAGCATACCTACACGCAGAGAAAATGACAAATGACACCTTTTAATGTGTTAATGTTCGGATTTAAATATGCAATATTCAGTTTTAATAAAACATTATTTTCAATAAGTGTGTTTACCGGAAATAATGTTTTTTTTTATATAAATCACAGTATGAATATACACGCTTAAAAATATTTCACATTTGAGCATGAATGAATAAGTACAACGAAACGTCATTGACGCTGAACTACCTAATCTGCGGCAACCAAACAAAGAGTTTACATCAAATATCAAAGATTTTAAAACGTTGTCAGAAACAAAAAGATTAGTTCCGTTTCAATCCGTTCTTGCCAAGCTGTATAATGATGGGTGCGATGTGGCGGCATTACCTATTTTAGTTGTTTTTATAAACTTCCCAGAAATAATTCGTTTCAACTTCATCTCTCCTCTATTTTTATTGAGTCAGAATAGGTGTCATATCTGTACGCGTAGCATGGCGATTCTATCTCTATTCTACCAAGAAAAGACAAAGTTATTTCATCGTTATTTCTACACAAATCGACTGTTTTTTTGCACAAGTATGACACCATTCTTACACTATTGAAGAAAAGAACGTTTATTTTCCATATTTTTTACATAAACATGCTTAAAACGCTAAAATTATTTCTACGTTCTGTCATTTTGTCTATTCTTGCGTCGACAAAACCCCTTTCTACGGCGCCATGCTACGCCTGCTGTTCTCAATCGTTCTCTCACTGCTGAGATTCGTAACTTCGTTTCAATTTATTAACTACATCAACATCTAGTGCGGTCAGTGGCCTGATGGAGTGCAGTGCTGATGATAGGCATGTCGAGTTCTGCCGACATTTGATCAGACCACCGTTTTGGGCTTCGACCGCTAGGTCTTTTGCCTTCTATCTTTTCGGTCACCATTAGCCGCTCCATGTTGTTGGTACCTCTTCGGGCAATTTGACCTTAATATTTCATGACACGTTGCGGGCAGGTTGAAGAGAGTGGTTGCGCTTCCTCTATTTTTAGTTGTTTACGGATCGAGACGTTTATGCGGTGGTGCATAGTATCGTATATTTTATAATCATAATCATTGCTAACGGCGAGTACTTACACAGGCATAACCTATTAGCCAGAATTATCCACCAGCAACTTGCTTTGTAATACATACTAGTGGATTCTGAGGTACCGTATAAAAGGTTTGTGCCCGACCCAGTTTTCGAACAAGACCATGTCACGCTGTACTGGAATCTGCCTTTATCACTTAGACAGGATTATTGTCGCCAATTAGCCTGATATTGTTGCAATAGACAGATCGGCGCACCGCGTAATGATAATCGATGTTACCATCTCGCATGACGAGAACCTTGTGAAAGCTGAGAAATATAAAAAATTAAATATCTCAACGTAGCACGCGCGGTTGTCGAAATGGGAATGTGAGCTCGGCTATAATTGTGCCGATTGTCGTTACAGCCAATGGCCTGATGGCAAAGGGCCTCGACGAATACCTTTCGGGGCTCTCTCTAGGTAGTTGGATCAAGGGCCCATTTTGAAGGCAGTGTTATACGGCCCGCATTGTGAGGAGGTTCCTATTTCTGTAGCTCTAACCACCGGTCGTTTTGACCCTGCTCCCACACCGGCGGACTGCTGTTTTTATGTTTTCAAATGTTTTTTTTAAAGAAATATTTAAAAACGTAATAGTATGTATTTTGGTTACCCTGTTAGAAAGAGACAACCGCCCCCATCGGAGCTAAGGCCTAGTTCAGACACGGCGGGAACCGCGCGAATCCCGCGCGGGAATCGCGCGGTTATGTCTGAACGATTATTTAATAACTCATACAAATAAAACTCACGCGATTTCCATGTGATTCTGAAATCGCGCGGTTCCCGCCGTGTCTGAACTAGGCCTAACTCTCTCAGCACGTTTTACGGCATGAGTGCTCAATCCAGTTTATATATAGTTTGTGTATTTTATCCTTGTGTCAAAATGTCACAACTGGCATTATAGACAAAGTCATGTTGATCTTTGAGGGGCTATCGTGTTTGTTTATTACTATTATATGTATAATTATGTGTTTGAATTGTCTTACAGCTTCCACCAACATCTGTAATCCGTGAAGAGTGTTAGTATTGTATTGTGTGTGCTTTGTGGCTAGACCAGCATTGTGAAAATAGGGATGTGACGTTAACGTGTGCTCGACAAAAGTATCTAACCTAAATGTGATATTTTATCTAATTAAACAGAAACGGCAGGATTATAGACATATAAAACATGATTTTACTTATCACTGATAAAGCACAAATAGAATGCTACATTTGGTATAGTTGGAAGCCAAATTTTATTTGGTGGGTCATAGCTCTAAGGAGCAACTGGCATTGTCTTTTGTAACCTACCTAATCATGCTTATCTGATCATGATTACTAGCCGGTACTTGAATGACATTAATAAGCACACCACAAGCAGGTAGATAATTTTTTGATCATTATTAAATATGTACCTACTACATAGATAAATATTCACTTTTTTCCTTACCTTTCGAAATCACGCGGTAGTGTGTGAAACGTGAGGCTCCTATCACTGTCATTATTTAAACAACCAAACGTTAAGCAGTATTATTTTTTCTTCATCATATATATATATTTTTAAACTTATGCGTAAATACAACCTAACACCATACTTAAATACTATTTAAGTAAGCGCGTGCTTAGTGGGTGGCGCGCGGCAACCGACTAAATGGCAGTGAAAGTAAATATGAATAACACTACGAAGTGGCCCCCGCCAATGCTTGCAGTTTTATACGGTCAGCCAAGAAAGTGGTGTACCAGTTTTGATTTAGTTTCCCGGTCATCGAAAATTACAACAAGGTTCGTTATAAAAAGATATTACTGAAAGAGACAACATTATCATGACGTAAACCTATGTATTTAGTATTCATATGTCATATGTCACATATAAGTACATGACATTTTAACCTTTAGTATAAATGAAAAGGACATTAGTTTCTACAAAGCAATTGAAATGTTTCCAAACAAAAGTAATAAAAACTATTTAAATAGACAACCGAATTCCATTTGAAAAAGAAAACTGACAATTGACATTTTGTCAAATATATGCAAAAAATCGATATATTTTCCGTGTTATTTTTCAATCAACTGCATATAAAATCATCTCAATGCCTGCCAACTTGACCATTGCCGAAAGAGCACAAATAATTGCCCAATTTAATGAGGGAAGCAGTATCAGTGCGATATCCCGGAATTTGAATATATCGAGGCGTTCTGTCCGCTTTGGATTCGTCGTGAAGGAGAGGAGGGAAGTTTGTTGGATCACAGAAGAAGTGGTCGCCGGCCTGCACTCTCCAATAACGATAGAGAATTCATGAGACGGGAATATGAAATCAATGGTTTTAAGCCCACAAAACATTTTGCGGAGATGTTCGATGTGAGTGCCCAAACAATAAGGAATCATCTACATTACATGGGGTTGCACCACAGGCATTACGCCAAGAAAATATATTTGACGGATGCTCACAGACTTGCTCGTCTGAACTTCGCCAGAGAGCACTTAGAGTTTGATTGGTCTAATACAGTGTTTTGTGATGAAAAAACGTTTAAATCCAGTCAGCATGGACGTCTTCACCTTTGGCGATATAATTCAACACGGTATAAAGATGATCATGTAATTCCAAATAGAGAATCAGGTCGAATTTCCGTAAATATTTGTGGCTGGATGAGTGCGGATGGTGTAGGAGAATTGTGTTCTCTACCTCCTCGAGCGACGGCTGTAAATTATATCGACGTGCTTCAGAATGCAATGCTACCGGCAGTCCGTAATGTTTACCCGGAGAACGAAGTGCCACAATTTGATTTTGTTCAAGATAATTGTTCAATTCATAATGCGAGGATCGTAAGAGCCTGGTTTCGTTCACACACTGACGTAAGGGTAATTCAGTGGCCCTCAAGATCGCCGGACCTCAACCCGATAGAAAATCTTTGGGGCCTTATGGTCCAACGATGGTCGCATCAAAATGAAAGAACCAAACAAGCTCTTATTAGTCACTGTAATTATATTTGGGAGGAAATGCGGGGAACCGATATTTGCTCACGGCTTGTTGGTTCAATGAGGTCTCGTCTTTTAGAGGTTATAGAGGCCAACGGCGGTTGCACCCGTTTCTAATTTTTAAAAATTTTCAATATCTTCTAAATATTACTATATATGCTATGTTTTTGTTTGTTATAAGTATTTTAAAATTGATTGTAGAAATTTAATAAAAGGATAAATCTATTTTTAGCTTGTTTTTTATTGATATTGTATTTACAAGTTTACAGAAATTGTAGGTTTGTGGATTCGCCTTGTGCCTTTACAATTTTATGTAACTTGTTGATTACAATTCTGAATTTGTAGATACAATTTTGTCATCAAAATCTACAGCCCCCCGCCGTTGATTTTACGACGTCATTGGTTCCATTAAGTTCAAACTCCGTTGTCCGATCCGTCGCCGAGTTCCAGTGGCAGTCACCGATGTAGACCTTCAGGTCTCTCCATCAAGTCCGGAGGAAAGATCTCATCGTAACTAACAAAACGAGCCCAAACTCGGCACATCTATTTCAATCCGTCACCGAGTTCCAGTGACAGTCACTGATGTAGACCTTCAGGTCACTCCATCAAGCCCGGATGTAAGATCTCATCATAACTAACAAAATGAGCCCAAACTCGGCACATCTAGTTCAATCCGTCGCCGAGTTCCAGTGGCAGTCACCGATGTAGACTTTCAGGTCATTCCCTCAAGTCCGGAGGAAAGATCTCATCGTAACTAACAAAACGAGCCCAAACTCGGCACATCTAGTTCGATCCGTCGCCGAGTTCCAGTGGCAGTCACCGATGTAGACCTTCAGGTCTCTCCATCAAGTCCGGAGGTAAGATCTCATCGTAACTAACAAAACGAGCCCAAACTCGGCACATCTATTTCAATCCGTCGCCGAGTTCCAGTTGCAGTCACCGATGTAGACCTCCAGGTCACTCCATCAAGTTCGCATCCTAGCTAAAAAATACGTGGTCCATAAAAAAAAATTACATCGTTTCAAAATTAGATCACTTGACTATTTTATTCTATTCCCGCCAGATTCCCGCAACTAACACGTAATCGTTTGTGTGTGTGACTTTGTTTCCATGTAGTAGTTCAGTTCTATACCGGCTTACGTAACCGCGCGGGGGGAATTTTTGCGCAGCAACGACGTACGTCCATCCTCTATCACGCCTCGGCGGGCACTGGCGAGCGCCCGGCGAGCGAAATAATGCCAATATTTTGGGTATTTTATTTCTTGGAGAAAAATTATAACGAAATTTTAAAATCTGCTTTTACCATGCACTTCTAAATAATGAGCTGTTTTTATTTATATAAGTTTCATATAAATTCATTGTGAAATCTCTAAGCAGTGGATGTTTGAAAATTGTGATTTAGTGTCATGTTTGAGAATTTTTTCTATCGAGCCAATTATTCCAATTCGTGTTTCTATCTTTACCATTCACTCGAGGATATGTTCAACTTTAATATTATGATTTTTATTTATTAAAAATATCATTGTTAATGAGACTTTCAGACGTTTGAAAATCTTAAAAATTACTGTAAGCCCGCCTTAAGAAGACGTCATGGTATGCCACGAGAGCACCAATTTTATCCAAATCCATCCAATCATTTTTGCTTGATGGAGTAACAACCCTTCATCCATACTTTTCCTGATAGCTACAAACTTGGTTGGTTCTAAGCAAGCAATCCGATCGCTGCCGCTAAAGTGGACGCAGTCTAATTAATCCGTTTGCTGCGATGCGTCCGACACGTACGATGCAGATGCCTGTGTACGCTTACCTTAAATTGTCTATTCAAAATTCTGTCTACTCAATTAGTAGGTACCTACTCAATATGCTCAATGTTCTACATGAGGCGTATAAAATTGATGTAGTCCATATTGGGCCCGCTGTAATGGCACCTGAGCTCATGGCACCTGTGCTCATGGCATCTGAGCTAATGGCACCTGATCTAGTGGCACCTTTACTACACAAAATGCACATACGGGTCATGTTAATTGTTTAGTATATGGACTCATTAATATTATGTTTATTTTGTGTTACTACCGGATGATACTAACAGGAAAACAGGAACCAAAACTATTTATATATCAGTAAAGTAGGTAGGTGCCCAAGTGTTGCCAGCCAGTCAGTTTGTTAGTCAGAAGAGAGGTTATAATGTATGATATATTATGTTTAAAAGCAGGTTTTATATATATTATAGATCAAACATTACGTGTAGAACGTGTGAGCGTTATCTATGACAAACCCACTTACGCTGAAGAACCTATTGTTGTTTTATCACACGTGACTAAGATAAAATATCGTATATTATGGTATTACCATTGAACACTGAAATGTCTAGTGAGTAATGCACAATAGTTATACATTCATGAAAAGTAAACACTAGTTTTTTTTTTCTAAACATGAGAAAAAATAATTATTTCTATATTTTTTTCTCTACAAATTTGTTATTTTAGTCCTTTACATAAGCCTGGATTATTATAGATAAAATTACTCTAAACAAATATTATTAGGTACTAGAAATTAATATGCATAGCCAAAATTATTTCATCAAAACTTTAAATGTTTTTTTTTTGCAAATTATTTGAGTTTATTAATATCAAGCGTAATTATATGATAATTATTTTTCAGTCTTAATATTATTCTAAATAATTATGAAACGATTATTATGATATTGTAACACAACATATTTTTTTACAGATTAACCTCGAAGTATATGCCATAACTTTTACTACCTACTTTTACTTGTTTTGAGTAATGTTTATAATATATTTTATTAATGAAAATAATTCCTCCATGAAATTTTACAAATCAAAAAAAAAACAAAAATACTTACTGTAAGAAAAACAACACTCTCACGTCACTCTAAAAATACCACATAAAAAAAACAATATTCGAATTGCTTTCCAAACTGTTCGAAACTGTCCGCCCGCCGTCCGCGCAGTCTGTTTGCAGTATGATGAAAAATATGAAATATGGTATCCACTTATTAATACATTAAGTGTACACTGTACACTGTCGCACTGTACACTGTCGTGCAAATGTGTTCGGTCAATTACTTAATTTTGCGTGGAGCCTACGCAAGTTTGTTGACAAAGGGTTTCCGGTTATATCGCTCGTCGTATCATGGGTTTTCGCCGAATTTCTAACAGTTACTGATATATTTATAATTTAATTAAGAATAATAAGTAGGTACTATGCATATTATGCAAACAGCCCGGTTGCTGTGCGGGTGGTCCTAGGTTCAAACAGTGTTGTTGGGTTTTTTCAATTATTTATATTGGTAATGAAATAATTAAGAAGTTGGCGGAATAATGTTTATGGAATAAAATTCCCGTTTTTGGGATATAACTGGCCAAGAGCGTGTTGGATACCCTCTATGAACACTTCCGTAGTTGATTACCCTGCGATCACCATAATTATTAGATCATGGACTATTCTATAAATTTCCTATTCTAATCTCTATATTTTTTTCAGAATTGTAAACTCAGTAGTTTCAGGGATTGGAGGGGGGATTTTTTCTTCTATTATGCTTGGATAATTTCAAAACGCAATATTCATCATCTGAAACGGAATAAAGAAAAAGCCTGCGTTTGCGCATGCACATGTGCATATCTTCTGTGTCAATGGTGCGAAAGAGAAGGGAACAAATAAATCGCATCTCAAAATAGTCTGGTTTCGTTCAACATCAGTTTTTCTCAGCTAGATCGGTGTTTAGGGATTATTGAAGAAGTAATGAGCAAATTTTCAGCGTTGCTCTAACACTTTTTCATAATTAAAGTAGCTCTTAGACCAAGTTAAGTACCAGTTTATGCTCGCGGCGTTGCCTGGCGAAGTATCGTAAATAAAACACAGGGGCCTCATTTCGGGATAAAAAGTACCCCTTTATAAACTGTCTGTGTACCTTTCATCTCCATCAGGTTCTAAAGTCATTGAATAATTTGTTAATAACATATTTTTAAGTTAAAAATTATAGACATTAAGGGCGACTTTTACCAAAAGTTAAACATGTTTAAAATTTTATTTAAGCACAAAATTCTATTGGATTATCTGCTTAAATAAAATTTTATTTTAATTTTCACAAAATTCTATTGAACATGTACTGAACATGTATTCTATGGTAAAAGTCACCCTAAGAGTCTGAAATAATTTTTTTTTTTTTATGGAGCCCTCTTATTAGGAATGTTAATTGCGTTCCTCTTTTCAAAGACATCTCTACAAATTAATAGCATAAGGAGCCTTTAATTTCCCACTGCTGGGACACAGACCTCCTCAGTCCTCTCTGTAAGAGGGAGAGGACTTATAATCTACCACGCGGGCCAGCCCATGCTGTTTGGCAGATGTCATGTCATAGTTTTCAGATCTAGGATGATATAGATGAGATGTCTCTCCTTTCAAAGTTTTCCCTCATCGTTTTGAGAGAAAATTATATAATACCTGAATAATTTATTACCCTGATAGAATATAATATCTATTTCTCGACTCTGAGCGAAATGTTGAAAACAAAACAGTACCGTTTTACGTAGGTACAAAACCGTTCAGAATCTATAACGGATTTGACTAAATTTTTGACACGTTACATTTTTTATCGCCAGTTAATGGGGATGGCAACTCAAAGCTAATAGCAGATGGCGCTGCGATAGTTGGTCCCCACGTCAGATTACTGTCTCCTTGTACAAAAAACAAACAAGATTATTTGTTATAAAAATTGAGTATAAATACAAAACAAATATGGAAAATTATTCGTCAATGCAAGTACATATACTAAAAGAAGAATTGACGCCGCGCTGCATCCACAAGAGGAAAAAAAGTGATTTAATTGAGTGGTATTATATTTGATTTTACCGTAATAAATCCACAATTACTTGTAGTTGAGGTTGCAATTTTTGACTTTAGGTATGTTTTACCTGTCCTCTCCTATAACAAGAATATAATGCTGCTTCTGACTCTCTGTTTTGATAAAATATCATAATGTTTTAAGTCAGTAATTTTAACCTTTTTTTCTATTTAGATTCGAGAAATATCACAATATATTTAATTTCTTAACACCACAACTATCACAAAACTTGTTCCAGGTGATAATTCTTCCGCCAGACGAACCATTTCATGATTTATAGAGCGATGCAATACTGGTACTTAACCTCCAATAGAAAAGTAGATATTATTTTGAATAGTGTATTCGATTGTTTAGTTATGGTATAATCACAGAATTTCATTAATAAACTCAACTAACGGCCTGTCTCGGCTTCGCAAGCTTGGATATTTGTTTATTATATAGCTTTTCCTTAGTGATAATACAATTTTTGTTCTCACAGCAGTCACAGCAGCTATCCATTATTTCTTGATAGTGTGAATTGTCGGAAATTTGTATGTTCCATCATTTTTACAGCTTATTGCACAATATCTAGTCATTTTACATCAATAAATCGTTTTTTTTTTTTCTGAAAATTCCTTTGATTTGACAGTTCTTTGGGGACCAAACTGTCACTTGTCACTTTGACACTTGCCTTCCCCATTACAATACAATGACCGTACGGTTAGGTACCTTTTGCTAAACTATTATCAATTAGTTTATGACACAAGAGACGCGGGTTGCGCGGGTGTACCGCGAACCGAGCATGTTTATGAACGGACAACATCATACAATTTTGAAATATTGTTCATAGATTCTTCTTAGATAAAAATTCTAGACAGGTGTATCGGATTTCGCATTTACTAATATACTTACTGAGGTGTAAAAAAATCATCAAATGGGTCAACTCCCCCTGGAGGCTTGGAATGGACTAGCTCGCCTGTCTGACTCGTACTGACTAAAATCAAAGGTGTTCTTTCAATAGCCCTTTACGTTCTAGGATCACGGTTACCTGTTTAGACAGTCCCGCGACACGAGTTAGGAGGCTTGTCAAGTTCAGCCCCTACAGAATTAATTTTGAGATTTGTAGTTTTATCTGAATTTTGTGTTCACTTGTCTTCCCAGACAAGTTTTTGAAAGTACGTAATTTAATAAAGTACCACAATATGTAAAATCTACTATTATAAATAGAGTTTAAAGGCCAACTAAAAAATTATAAATTCTAGCAATTTATGATGCACTGAGGTAGTGAAATACTCGTATGTGTTGTGTTATAGGACTAACTACTGCCCACACAAAGTAAAGTACTGCCAAGTTGAAGGAAAGTGACAATTCTTTGGCCAAAGAAAGACCCAGACCTCTGGTTCATCATCAGCCTATTAATGTTCCCACTGCTGGGACACAGGCCTCCTCTCTGTAAGAGGGGGTGGGCCATAATCCACCACGCGGGCCCAGTGCGTATTGGTTGATGTCACATGTCTTCGAATTTATGGTTCTAGGACATGCCGGTTTTCTCATGATGTTTTCCTTCACCGCTTTGAGAGCAGTGGTGATGAAATAAATTACACAAAGTAATGCGCCTGCCTGGATTCGAATCCACGTCCTACAACTCGTAAGTCGGGGCCGATGCCACTGGGCCACCACTGCTCAAACCTCTGGTTATGGCAGAGTGTTGACCAGACGTCACAGACCTCCACCGTATGCTCCACAGTATCATCCGGCTAGCAAGTAAACTTCTCATCTGGCTGTTTTTAATCTGCCTTTTTTATATTTATAAAGCTTTTTTTTTCTTAGTAGCCTGCTCTGTCCCACTCCTGGGCAAAGGCCTCCCTCCACTCCTTCCACTTCTCGCGAGCCCGCGCTTCCTCTTTCTAGTTCGGAAGGAACCTATCCAGTTCGTCCCGCCATCTCCTTCGTGGCCTTTTGTGTCCACGTCTCACTGTATCAGGCTCTCTGTATCAGCTCAAACCTATATTTTTTTATTTTAAAATCGTATCTGTGCACTAGCGATACGGTTTATAAAACACATAGCATTTAAAATTTCTTTGAATACTTATTTATTTGCATGTAAAGAATAATTTTATGTAATTACTGGTGTTGTGAAAACCTGAAAACCATACAAAAAACCAAATTAATTATACACACAATTTGCGGGTTGACGTAAACGTTTACGTCAAGCTAACTTTGTCGACCAATAGTAAATGCATATTGATAACTAGCACTTTGCCCGCGACTTCGTCTGCGCGTGTTTCTAATTTCGAACTCAGTGAATTTAATTCCCGCTCACCCTCCATAAAAGAAAATCTAAAAACTCAATACAAACAAACAATCAATCGTAGTAGACAAACTGATTTTTCGATTCTCATCCCTTTAGGGGTTGATTTATGAAATATAAATAAAAATACGCATCCAACATTCGATTGAGAGATAAATAATATGTCAAGTTTTGAGTTTATCGAAGGAAGCAGTAAAATCCTACCCTTAAAACTTTATCATCCCTTTTTACCAATTTAGGGAGTGATTTTCGGAAAATCTAAAAATGGAGAGTAGTTTAAAAAAAGTAAAATGCCCATCTTTTTTATTTACTTATACTCATATTCGTACTAATTCGTAATTATCAACCCAACGAATAAGATTTTACATACTAAGGTTTTCACCCCTTTTCACCCCCTTAGAGGTATATTTCCTCAAAATACTTTCTTTATGCTCACCTACATTATAAACTGCAACTACCATCCAAAATTCAGGTTTCTACATCTAATGGTTTAATACCTCCCCTTAAAACTTGAATACCCCTTTTCACCAACTTGAGGGGTGATTTTCGAAAAATCCAAAAACACGTGTTTGATTAATTCTTATGTAGTATATAAATACTGATTTTATATGTAAATAAGCATTTAATATTAATTAAACTATATAAATTAATATAATAATACTAAATTAAAATAAAACTAAACTATTAAAGAGCATCGAAAAATTCATCCTCAACGCTGTCAGCTGAATACTGATTTTCAAATTCATCAGCTCATGCGTTATGATTTTCCCATACAAACTTTAACACCGTCTAGATTACCAATGGAGGGTAGTTTAAAAAAAATAATGAAACTAATCTTATTTATTTACATGTGTTCTTATTCGTGTTAAGTTTCAAGTTTATAAACCCAAGGAATAAGATTTTTCACACAAACGTTTTCACCCCTTTTCACCCCCTTAGAGGAGGATTTTCGCAAAATCCCGTCTTATTGCCAATCTATATGGTAGACTGCAACTGCTGTCCAAAATTCAAGTTTCTGCGTTTAGCGGTTTCGGCTGTAGTCGAGTCAAAAGAAAAACCCCTGTTCTTTTATATATATAGATAATATTAATATCACCCTCTCTTTCACCGCTTAAACATTCATCAAATGAGTCCACCCTGTGGACGGCCATCGCTATATGATGGAGATCCCACCGGTACGCTAATCCTTTTTTGTGCGCACAGCTAAGGAGTGGAATTCCCTGCGCATCTGTATTTCCCGACAGCTACAACCTTGTGTTCTACAAGGCAAGATTGAACAGGGTACTTCTTAGGCTAGCGTGCTTCGCCCTCGACATCTTCGATTACCATCAGGCGAACCCATTAAATAAAAAAAAACCGGCCAAGTGCGTGTCGGGCCACGCACAGTGTAGGGTTCCGTAGTTGCCCATCAAAATACTTATGCGAACTACTCGTAACTAAACTGATTCGCTGAATTTAATTTTAAAAAGAAGAATTTTCAAAATCGGTCCAGGAGTCTTTGAGAAATCGGGGAAAATACATAAGAAAAAAGATTACAACGAATTTAGAACCTCCTCCTTTTTTTGAATTAAGTTAAAAATAGTTGACGATAAAAACCTACCTATCCCCAAAAAACATACCAAAGCTGTAAAAATAAAGTTGACAAACTTACATTTGCAGTTGTCTCCGATACATTTTGTTTAAGAAAATATGATATCCAAGTACATTTTATAATTTGGTCGACTATTACTCGTAAAGTTGTAAAGCCTACTTAGTCATGATAATTTTCTTTTAAACTTCGTTATATATACTACTATTGTGAATTTTTTCACACCCCTAAACATAACCGTTTAGCTGGTAGAGGGGGGGACACTCGAATCGAGCAAAATTTAGCACTTTAAAGCTTAATATTTCACAAACGAATTTTTTTATCAAAAAATTGTTAATGGAAACTCTCATTATTTTTTAAAGGCCTATTTAATGATACCCCACACTAAGGGGTACGCGAGAAAAAAAAAATCCTCACTTTACGTGTAAGTACTGGAGGTACCCTAAAAAAAAATATTTTACGAGATTTTATTTTACCACTTTTTCGGCACAACAAATCCGTATATTTATACCAAATTACAGCTCTCTAGTACTGTGCGTCTCTGAGCTAAACTGCGGACAGACGGACGGACGGACGGACGGACATGGCGAAACTATAAGGGTTCCTTGTTGACTACGGAACCCTAAAAACGGAAGAAACTCTCAGACTCGTACTGGTTACAACCAACCTGATTGCTTCAGCTGCCTTTTGCTTTTCAGATCACGATAGGTGCGCATTGTGCGCAGGCGTTTGACCTTAAACCCGTCACATGCTTCTTTTCTGTGAAATGTGAAGTTGTAATTCACCATGCGGCGGGCACAATGCCGGTGGGGCGAGTTTTTGGTTAAAGGACATTCCTCACGATGTTTTTCTTTAAAATTTTATTTTTCTGATAGCATCTCTCAGGTCAACCTAGAGGAAGTTGTGAGAGTTTTTTTTTTACCATTTGTCAGTTCAGTGGTGATGTAGTAACAAAGTAGTACTCGTAGACTGAGCTCGAACCAGTAAAATTATAAGTCAGTCAAACCGATACAATTGGGATCTGTGAATATAATTTTATTATAATAACAAAACCTTTAAATAGATACATCCATTAAATACGGATTATTTTCAATTAGAAAGTCATCCAATTACTACGGTAATGAAGGTTCCACTTAATTAATGAACTTGATCGATCCCTTTTTAATGGCGTATAGTTGCCATTACATACAGTCACTTTGACGTCACAACACCTTTTTATTATTCCGCACTCAAAAGGTAAAACCAGAACTTATTAGGTACTTAAACTCCTCTGTCTGTCTGTTCGTCAGTCACCAGGATGTATCTAAATGACAATAGTGTTCATCATCATCATCAGCTTATAATGTTCCCATTGCTGGGACACAGGCCTCCTCTCTGGGAGAAGGAATGGGCAATAAATAATCCACCACGCGGGCCCAGTGCGGGTTGGCAAATGACACATACATTTTGGTTGTAGGATATGCCGGTTTTCTCACGATGTTTTCCTTCACCGTTTTGAGAGCAGTGGTGATGAAATAAATAACACAAAGTAATGCGCCTGGCGCGGTTCGAACCCACGACCTACAACTCGTAAGTCGGGACCGATACCACTGGGCCACCACTGCTCTAATGACAATAGTTAGGCTGTTGAAATTTTAACAGAAGATGAATTACTGTTGGAGCTACAAAATACAAAAACAAGATATTTCAGGGGCAGACAGTCCTGCGAATGAGAATTCTCCCTCATCAAGTAACCGTGACCTTGAAACGTAAAGGACTGTTGAAGGTTTACCGTGGATTTTAATCAGTACAATTCTGATAGGAGTCATATAACAAACAGAACATTCTGAAACCTTCATGCGCGAGTCCAGTTCCCCATGGCTGTTTTTTTTTTTGAAGGCGTTTTATAACTACAAGCTTCTGCCCGCGACTTCGTACGAGAATCCTGTTGCTTATGCCAGCGACAACGGGGTCATCAAAATCGAAGATCTGAAACAACTGATGCCCAATTCCAAGAGCCCGGGTAAAAATAAATATATGGGAGTTTAGGCCAGTAGAGTCAAATTTTTATTCATATTATTATATTCAACGTGGTGACGTTGAATATAATAATATGAATTACGATTTTCGGTGGAAAATCAGTCCTAAACTGTTATGGCCTTCACTGCGTGGAGGTACTCCCAGCTTATGTTAATTTTTAATTAAACAGTGAAATTGTTGGTAGCTTTGATTTCCACATCAGGTGTTCCAGATCTTCAATTTTTATACTTTATAACAGATAGTACTCATCAGGTTGAACAACTCTTGCTAAGAAGTCATTCCTAGAATGAATAGCGTAGCTGGGCTTTTGATGTTCCGCACCAGGTGTTCCAGATCTAAAATTTTTATAGATCAACAGAGAGTGCTTATCAGGCTGAACAACTCTTGCTATGACGACATTCCTGTATATGTTATAGTGTAGCCCCAGCTACACTCTAACATTAATTCTCTATATCTCTTGGAGTTCCACATCAGGTATTCCAGATCTTCAAATTTATTCTCTCAGCAGAAAATGCTCATCACGTGGAATAATTTTTACTACGGCACCATTTTTGTACCCCTAATACGGTTCTGCACCAGGTATGCAAGTTTACAAGATAAATTATAACCTGTGTGTTGGCCAGACTTAATACCTTTACAACAACTACTTTTTGAGTTTATCCCGGACATACATACAGACAGACAGATAAACAGACAAAAATTTAAAAACTATATTTTTGGCTTTGGTATCGATTGTAGATCACACCCCAAGTATTCTTTTAAAAAATATTCAATGTACAGTTTTGACTTTCTTACCATTTTATTATATGTATAGATTTACCTTATAGCACGTGAGTATGTACGTCACGGATTGCTAGAGTTCATTGTAATTATTTATTTTTGTTAGTATTTTAAGACGTAATTTTATCCTTTTATCCGTCGATTTTTAAGTTTTTTAATTAGTTGCGGTTGGTTTTTCCTGTGTGTCAAATATAAATAAGTACCTAAACACAGGTACCTATTTTATAAAAGATAGCTTTTGCCTGTGACTTCATCGCCCCGCCTGCGCCCACGCATTTAATTGTCAGACTAACTAGACAAAAATTTTGACAGCTCAACTAGGTATATATAAAATATAAAAATATATTTTATAGACTATATCTTTGAAGACTAATGTAGCATCATAAAATAAGAGGATCATTCGTTTCGGAGATTGTCCTTGCAACAAACAAACAAATTATACTTCTGTATTATTAAAGAGGATGTTTGAAAGTCAACCTTTTGAGATTAAGAAAAGGCTATTTTAGGTACTGTTTTTGTTTTTATTTCATGACTTATAAGACAGCTTGTGGCTAAACGTAGATATGGTAATATTTTTAAGATAGCGGTCTATTTTCGCCGGTAAATATTTTAGTTACGCATTGGTTTTTTTTGTTACGTGATAAAATCATCAAATCAGTCCTAACACCCAGGAAAGGGCGGGAGGGACTGTCAGACTCGTACCGACTAAAATCCACGGTGTCCTTCAATAGCGCCTTATGTTCCGGGGCCACGCCCAAGTAACACAGTCTGGAGGTTTTAAAACCAATCTGTCTATAGACTGTCTAGTCAGGGTTAATCTTTAGATACGGGCTTTCTAAAGATGGGTTTGATAAAGAACATTTAATCTTATAGAGTTTTTTATCTAAAGCTTTATTATTTTAAGAGCATTTGTTCTATAGAACACTTATTTTAAGTACGTTTATAGTTATAACGACAGTTTCTAGATAAAATGCTCTACAAATAGTTAAAAAAGCCTAAAGGTACCTATTTTGAAGTAGTTTTATAGATAAAACGATATATTTGAAGACAAAACTTTCTACAGATATTCTATTTTAGCTAAATGGTACTCCTATCTTTTTTTTCTATAGATACTTCAGTCTAGATAAAATACTTTACTAGATATTTTTAAGTTTGTCTAGAAAACTGATAGAGAAGTCGTGTTTTTAGAGTTTTTATCCTTAAAAGTGGCTTAGTTAAGTGCATTTGTACTAGAAATTTAAATTGGATGAGTTTATGCAATGGAGAAGATGAAACAAATTAAAAGATCTGGTGGTTTTCGTCGAAAAATCCGCAAGTATTTAAAAAGAAAGAAAAATGAAGAAAAGTCGACCGAAGGAGAATCGAAACTTCCTAGTAACTTCCTCCAAAACGTAGAAAATTGTTGATGATATATGGGTATTAAAAATAAAAAGGTTTGCTGTCAAGAGTACGAAAAAAAAAATCACATAACTTTAATCCAATATGGCGGACAGGCTATTTGGAATGCCCCCCCGTGATATGGGTATCAAATGAAAGGATTTGCTGTCAGGAATACGAAAAAGTAGTCACGTGACTTAAATTCAAGATGGCGGACTGGCTGTTTGAAATCCACCCCCATAATATGGGTATCAAATGAAAGGGTTTGCCGTCAGGAATACGAAAAAAATTGTCACGTGACTTAAATCCAAGATGGCGGACAGGCTATTTGAAATGCACCCAAATGATATGGGTATCAAATAAAAGGGTTTGCTGTCAGAAATAGAAAAAAAATGTCACGTGACTTAAATTCAAGATGGCGGACTGGCTGTTTGAAATCCACCCCAATGTTGTGGGTATCAAATGAAAGGGTTTGCTGTCAAGAATACGAAAAAAATTGTCACGTGACTTTCCAATATGGCGGACAGGCTATTTAAAATCCACCCCCATGATATGCGTATCAAATGAAAAGGTTTGCTGTCAGGAATACGAAAAAAATAGTCAGGCGACTTAAATTCAAGATGGCGGACTGGCTGTTTGAAATCCACCCCAATGATGTGGGTATCAAATGAAAGGGTATTAATGTAATTACAATTATAATTATTATTTCTCACATTGTTTATACTTATATAAATCAGAAATACTTTTTACTCGGGTACCTTCTTGTATTGATTAATTATATTGGTTTGTTACTGCATAAAATGGTCTTACGTTCACAACACATGAAATTACCTATTCACTGAAGAACGTCTAGAAATACTGTGACAAGATAAAAAGGAATACAGAGTGACAGTCACTAGATAATTTTAAACCACTCTTAAATCTGTTTATTCTCTCAGTAGATAGTTTAGTATGTAGTAAGTAAAATTATTCTAGAGCCATACTACAAAAGAAATCTCTAGACTGTTTGTTCTACAGAAATCGGTTTTCTAGTAAATTTTATCTGGACGCCATTTTTGTTGCCTATTTTTTGCTTCAAATAACTTTTGTTACGTATTTTAATGTTTTTATCATTAAATTATGTCTAATTAGACATTTCATATGTTTTAAATAACTATATTTTAAACAAAATGAGTATTTTAAGCATTAAAATGTAAATTCGAAAATTTGCTACCAAATAATATTCATATTTTGAAAAAAAAAGTTAAATTTTACATTTACAGCGGGCGCTCTTATTTTACAAGAGTTTTATATAATATTCAACGATAGAATTTCAATCGCATATTGATTTGCTTATTTACCCATTATTAAAACACAAATTAATTAAAAGTAATAAATTTGTTACGCCATGATGCAAATATTATTAAGTAAAATAACTCTTAGAAGTTCCACGCCATTATGCGTCACTAGTAAAATGTTACTTAAAGTTGTTAGTCTTAAGATCATTTGGTTTTAAAACGTGACGAGCAATGATTCCTTTAAAGGTCTTAACTCTATCTATAAACTATCTACTAGTACGCTACTAGATAAACGTACGGTCTCTAAACGGTTTAGAGAGACACTAGAAACGTCTCTTAAGTCAATTTGATCTGAACTCTATCTAGTCATGTTTTCTTAACTCATTCTTAAGAGAGGGTACAAGAATGTGCCCACTTTTACTAAACTCTGTCTATAAGCGTTCTAGAAGATTGCTTATAGATATTTTATTCTTATGGTAGACAATTCAATTGCATTCTATAAGCTATCTAGTAGTACGTTTCTAGACACGTTTGTGTTACTTGGGCGGTAATGAGATAAGTCTCTCGACCCCGGCAGGTTTTGGCCCTCTAGAGCCAAGCCCCCTTCATCATGATGACACTCTTTGAGGCGCTCGTGGAAGACAACGCGCCGACGACCCGGGCATGGTCCATGGTCGGACAGCCAGTTGCCCTTTACTCGCAGCCCGCATGCCCGCGTCTACGGTGGCCGGATCTCGTCTTGCGATGTCCGTCGCCGTGGGCGTCCACCACTGCGGCTTGGGCGGAGGGAAGAAGCTGTCCTCTACCTCACGCGGCCCACCTTCTCCTGCGCGAGCATCAGCAGTGCTAGCCAAACTTCTTTTATTTTTCAATAAACTGGAAACCTGCTGCCTGTTGGCTGACGGTGCAATTACAAGCACCCAGATCTGGAACACATACAAAATTATTTGTTGCGTGTTATAAGAATCGAACACGCAACACGAAGACCAGCCGATTGCTTAACTACTGCGCCAACCGTTCCATACAAATTTACAATAATTTTGGTCCGTTAGTGACCACAATGGATCCGATTAAGAGCTTTTTGGATGTGGGTCGTCTTGATGTCCATATTGTACAGACGCCAGCAGGTCAACCTGCCAAAATCTGTACAAATTTGACAAATCGAACATTAACCTTCCACTATTGTGGTAAGGTCGAAAATCTGTTAAAGAAATTAGACAGATTGTAGTAGGTTGATAGCCTGTCGTTTCTACAACATCGTGAATTTAACTATAAGTCACAGTCAATCGCGGTCAACACGTTCCAGTGAAAAAGTTGTTGCGACAGCTTGCAGAAAATAAATGAAATCGATTGTAAAAAATACGTGTGGCACCCGGAGACTACCGCGGTAAAGCTTTTGCATAGCATTAAAAAAAAAGAAAATTTATATGTATTGCCTACCGCAAATATATAACAGGGCTATCATTTGTTTTAAATATTTCTGGTGCAATAAAGAAAAAAATTATAATGAAGATAATATAAGTGGGTCTTTTATACACAGGATTCCCAGGTCTCACTTCCAAACTGGTTCATTACAACAGGTTATGGAACTAGCACGCTTCCACTATGCCACTCTACTGCCACTGCTGCGTTGTATTGGAGAATTTTATAAGTAAGTTTCATTGTGAAAAACTGCTTTTGTAGCTGGCCGTTTAGAATCAGTAAGAAAATGTAAATAGTCTTTATGACGGAAGTTTTTATGATTGCCGAAGTTTCCCAAACTGAAACGACAATACACGAGTGTTAGGATAGTTTCGTTAGGGAATTTCTCGATTCGGTCGCCGCGCTCAGAGCCCGCGGTAAAAGCTATGCAACTGCTTAAATAAAAACTTTTCTTTCGGAAGTTGTCTTTGTCTTTTTTGTCATCAATTACTGCCGCGCTGTCTGTAGTGAATGTAACGCATGACTACAACATGGATATGGATTGTGTGTTCAGTTTTTTAGTGCCTGTCTATAATAACATCGTGGATCTAGACCACCTGGAACCTATGTTACACGCTACACCCTCTAGCAACTCATACAGTAATAGTCAAGATGACTGAATGAAATTATAATTATTAAATTATTACAATAATTCGTTCCATCAGAAATATTTAATCGATATTTTTATTTTCATCTAACAAATTACCAACATTTCATAGAACCAAAATTTTCGAAGACTGATACGACGCCTTTAAAATATACAAAACTTACTTTATTTTTAAACTAGCGACCCGCCCCAGCTTCGCACGGGTGCAATGCTGATACTAAATACACTACAGAAAAACTGTGAACGTTGTATATAAAAACATAGCGGCCCGCTTCGACTTCACACGGGTATAAAATATATAGCCTATGTGATTAAAATCGATCCAGTAGTTTTGATTTATTCATTACTGCCCGTGGCCCGCACGCGTTAAATTTGGAGTAAAACAATCCCCCTTTCCCTATACCATGAAGATTTCCTGCTATCTTTGGAATATCTAAATTCATACACTACATTTTTACTTATTAACTTTGACATTTTTAACTATTTATTTAATTTTACAACATATTACAGAATCACTACATACATAGTATAAAACAAAGTCGCTCTTGCCGCACCGGGCGGCCGGCCGGTACCACCGCAAACGCTACATCCCGCAATTTTTAAATTTGTAATATCTTCGAAAATATTCACTTAAATCATACGGTGTAAAGGGTCATATAAATCTATATTAAATGAACAATGTATTCAAGGTATTTAATTGGTTAAGGATTAATGCTGTATTGGTTAAAATCGCTTCGAAAATTAGCCATTATTTGTCGTAAAAAGTAAATGACAAAAAAAAGTTATTGTGGGTTATCCTTATGAGATAGACATATACCATCACGGACTTTTCTGTAGACCTTTTCAATATGTACAATACTTAGTACATTATTTTGATAAAACTCGTAGGGTTCAGCCTGCGTTTGCAATTTAAGCGGAAAAAATTTAATTATTTACGACATCACATTAGAAACCTCAAAAATAACAGTACTTCTCCACTATTTAATGGATGTTATTATACATATAAACCTTCCTCTTGAATTACTCTATCTATTAAAACCGCATCAAAATCCGTTGCGTAGTTTCCAAGATTTAAGCATACAACGGGACATAGGGACAGAGAAAGCCACTTTGTTTTATACTATGTAGTGATGACTAGCTTTTGTCAAGTTATATTAATAAAATTAAAGTTCTACCATAACTATTTGTTTAATATTTTGGCATCAAATTAGTGATTTGAAAAGTCCGTTTTGACACCTCAAATTATGTTAAAGGTCCTGTGTGGTTATTACGTATCCAAAGAACTATCAACCATACACTAAGATTGGCGACTGATTCAACACAGTAATTTCTGAGAAAAGAACACAAACAGGAGTAAACAATGACGCACTCTGGATATTCCTCCTTGCGTTCTTCAGCAAGGCCGATTAACTTAATCGTTACAGGATTTTTGTTTTTTTTCTATCATTATCAATAAAGTCGTTATTTGTGTACGTGCGACAGCACTTTGTGTTGTGACGTCACTGAGTGAATCTTTGCGGAAAATACTTGAACGGCCGCTAGATGGCGTTATCGGATTGTTACTTTATATTGTCGTCAGAATTTTGAGATTTTGAGTTTTATCTCACTAATGCTAGGGCCACAGTAACGGGAAAAGCCGTTAAGTGTCGCGATTGTCGACCTTAATACGAAAACATAAAGTCTTTTATAGCGAGATTTAACTAATTAATTTCCTAGTAGTGTGGCCTCCGCATAAGAATTTCCCAAATAGCAAAACAAAAAATATTTAAATATGATACAATTATTAATTTGTTTTGTTTCGTTCACAAATCTAACCAAGAAATGTTTCTATTACAGTGCCACCCGTGAAGAAAGAAATAGAAAAAAATCTGAAAACTTACTTTTTAGGGTTCCATAAGTTCCAATGAAAAAACGGAACCTCTATAATTTTTCTTTTATGATTCGACACTTGTCAACTTGTTGTGTATCACCAAGTTATCATCTCTAACACGTTGTGAATTCGAATAATCTGAGAAAATCAAACATTACATACAAATAAGCATACAATCACTTATGTAAATTACGGTTTAAGTATAATGTGCCGTATCAATTAGGTAACAGAAAGAATTTGTGTAAGTATTGATATTTGGTATAATCGGTCAATATTTACTTTGTGTGTAAAACGGGGAAATTTTTGTTCGGTAGTAAATGAATATGAGTCAAAATTATGTACGCAAGATGTATTTAATACAAATAAAAAATAGGTTTTAAAGTGATGACACGCACACCTGAATTACCGATCAGAATATATTTAGAGCGATGCGCCACCGCCGTTGCATCAATGACTTTTTTATTTACAGAGATTTGTATGAAGTTAGAATGTGAATGAAATATAATTCTGCTACAGGTGGCCTGTCATGACATCTTATAGCGTGAGTAGTTAGGTTGTGGGAAAGAGACAGAACTATACAAGTCGTCTAGCGCCATCTCGTTCCCTGAGCAGAACCACTCAAGGTTTAAGACGTTATGGTAACTAGGCCACCTGGTTGTCCGTGACATGCTCGTTTCTCGGCGGTTCGCGATAACCCGCCTCTCCTGTGTCTTAAGAGGAAACAGCAAGGGCTGGAGAATTGAAAAATAGGTATTTGTAAAATATATTGCTGTCGCACAGTGCCCACAACAGAGTTACAGAGCGCGAAGGAGACAACTGCAGCTTGGACCGAAAATACCTTAAGGGTCTATAGTACCTCAGCATAATCTTACTCGCTCGCACTTGCACGTACCACGCACTATTGCTTGCTCTTTCTTTTAGCTGTCTACACGCAAATCTATTTATTTTACGGCGAAAAAAAGGAAATTCAAAAAGTAAATAACATAAGACCTGCTTTATAGTTAGTTCAGTTAGCATAAAAAGTTTCATGATCTAATTTTAAGTATTATCTGATTGCCAGCGTTTTATTGTTCAATTTAGAGGTAACTTTGGGATTTTTTTCTATCGAGAAAATTTTATGGAATCATGTTTTCGCCAAACATAAGACCTAAAATTAATCCTCAACTTTACCATATATTTATTTCAAAATTAATGCTGTAGTATTTTCGACGTATCACAGGTTTCTGCTAAGCCATTTGAGGTAGTATAGGCTCTTAAAAATGGCACAAAATCAACGATTCGTAGTCCCCTGATTACTCCTCCAAAACTTAACCGATTTCACTACTTTTTCCTTTAAAAAATAAAGAAAGGCATTTGCCGTGTTCTTATGTTTTCCTTTTTTTTATAATCTCGTCAAATTTGTTTACTGATTATTTGAACACAGCGGAAAATCTGGCCATTTTTTTAGGATTTTGAATGTTCATATCTCTTTTCATAATTAATTTATGGGAAAAAGGAAAACATAGAGACATGCCAATAGTGGTCATAGATTTTTTGTAAAAAAATTATTGCTCTACTGGCATTATCCAGGGAGAAAACAGGGGACTACGTTTGTATGGAAAAACAGCCGTGCTGTTTCCTCTTAAGCAATTGATTTAATAGTTTGGCAAAAGGTACCTAGCCTTACGGTCATTGTGTTGTAATTAACTGGTGATAAAAATGTAAACTGGTGTTAAAAATATCGTCAAATCAGTTATAGATTCTGAACGGTTTCGTATCTGCATAAAACGGTACTGTTTTGTTTCCAACATTGCTCCATCCGAGAAATAGATAATTATTATGTTCTATCAGGGTAATAAACTATTCAGGTATCTTTCTCTCGATACAATGAAGGAAAACTTTGAGACGAGATCTAAAAAACTAACAAAAAACTGACTAAACTAACTTAGATCTGAAAATTATGACATCTGACATGGCAAATAGAAAGGAATGTCGCGCGTCCAACTGTCGCATATCACCATCTTTCTTTTAATCACGCAATTTTATAAAAATACAAGCGTTTAAAATGTGAGAAAGATGTTGGAGTTCCTCAAAAGTATTTAAGAAAAGCCTCCGATCAGACGCGTGTTATGTCGTGTGGTTTATTTGCCTGAAATCTCTCAGGTTTTTCTATTATTTTTGTCTTAACTTCACTGCAAAATGAAGGCGTATACGTCCTTAATACTCAAATGTGTTACTAAACTGACTGGTCTGTCCGGCTTTTCGTTTTTAAGTCCTGACAACCCTACTACTACTAGTGCTGCCCGCGTAAATTTCGAATCCACGCGGACTGCACTGGTGGACGTCTTAAAGCGTGAGTGGTTCCGCTCAGGGAACGAGATGGTGCTAGACGACTTGTATAGGTCTGTCTCTTTCCCACAGCCTAAAAACTGACGTTTTAAGGCGTAGAGATATACGTGAAATGGGCATCAATGAGGTTACGTTAGAACCTTTTTTTTCCGTAACCCTTAAAAGATTTATTTTCAAAATAATATATTATTATTCTACACAATATGAAGCTTGTCCTCTTGGTGACAAAAATAAATAAAAATTAATTTAGATATCATTAATAAGTACGCAAAATTGCCTTTGTTTTTAAAACTTAAAACCATTTTTCTCCTAAATTATCAATCACAGGATTTTTTATTTGCCAGCCAAATATTATCGGGCACGCCGCAATTGCGGCGGTAAGACCCCTCTTTGAGGAGTGGCTGGAGAGACGTCACGGCGTCCTGACCTATCGGATGACGCAGGTCCTCATCGGACACGGAAGTTTCGGGAGGTACCTGTGCCTGATGGGGAAGGAGGAAACGCCCGGGTGCCACCACTGCGAAGATCGCCCGGAGGACACAGTAGAGCATACGGTGCAAAACTGCCCAGCTTGGGCGGTGCACCGACGTGTCCTCACGGCGGCGATAGGCGGAGACCTCTCGCGCCCGGCATTGGTTGCGGCCATGCTGCGGGGCGAGATGGAGTGGGAAGCGGTCTACTCCTTCTGCGAGGCAGTAATGCTCGTGAAGGAGGAGGCGGGCCGCGAGCGAGAGAGGACAGCGTCCTCCCTCCGCCCCAACCGCAGTGGTAGGCGCCCGCAGCGTCGGACGTCAGCAGATGATCTCCGGCCACCGTAGGCGCGGGCATGCGGGCAGCGAGTAAAGGGCAACTCGCTGCCCGACCAAGGACCATGCCCGGGTCGACGGCGCGTTGTGTCCCACGCGCGCCTCACAGAGCGTCAGCATAATGACGGGGCCCCCCTCTCAGAGGGCCAAAGCCTGCCGGGGTCGCGGGATTATTCCCTTCCCGCGACCCCGGAACATAACAGGCTATTGAAGGACACCGTGGATTTTAGTCAGTAGAAGTCTGACAGTAAAGGGTAGGAGGACTCATTTGATGATTTTACCAGGCTAAAAAAAAAAAAGCCAAATATTATAATTATTAAGTAATGCAGCCGTAGTGGCTACTCGCAAATCGCGTAGCCACCCCTCCGGCGCCCAACATTTAGTGCGTCAAGGTCAATGGCGTCCTGCCTGCTCTTAAGACGCCATGGTAGGCCACTTGTTGCACTACAAGTTGCGGCAACTGCGTCATCCAGAGTTCGGAATGCGTGATATTTTAATAAGTTCTGCTATTTCTTCATAGATGGCGCTAATGTTCTTTTTGTTTTCATGAAAAATAGAAACCGTGCGGAGTTACAATTGTATTCCGTTCTAATGACACTTTAAAAATATCCAAGGCGCAGTAAAGTAAAAGAGCGAATGTCTTCACAGTCTGTTTTCGGTCCAAAAATCGTACGAAATTACCCGAACATGCAGATTGCAGATATCCAGATATCATAATAATTAACTTTCAGACAACCCCATCTTGTCCCAAGCCAAGCAGAGCTTGGGGTGCTATGACAGGAAACCTCCACGTGCGCCCGTGAACTGGAGTTCTCCCTCTCGGATACGTCCGGGGGGATGACCAGTTTTTCGGGCCGGTGCACCCTGCGATGCGGGCAGAAACTCTTCCTTAGGCACTGTGTGCCTGAGTGGTCTCTTTGCCCGTATGCGAATAGCCTGTCGTGTGGATGCTCCAACGCGTGTCCCTCTGATTAGCAGAGGGCACAGCGGCGGAGCGGGCTTGCGGACGGTGAGTGATGGGTAGCTCAACGTCCGACCAAGGACCAAGCCCGGGTCGGTGGCGCGTCGTGTTTCGCGCCAAATGCCTGCTGGGGTCGCGGGTTTTTTCTTAACCCAGGTTACCGTGGCCCCGGAACGTAAAGGGCATAGGAAGGAACACGGGTGGATTTTAGTCAGTAAGAGTCTGACAGTCCCTTCCGCCCCACCCAGGGCGGGAGGACTCATTTGATGATTTTACCACCTAAAAAAAAAAAAGCCAAGCAGGGCTTGTGTTATGGCTAGGTACTAGACAACTGATAAACATACTTAAATATTTCGAAATACATTCATAATTTATTATTATAGAGAAATTACACCCAGACACAGGACAAATGATAGTGCTCATCACACAAACACTTGTCCTGGGTGGGAATCGAACCCACGACTTCCAGCATAGCAGTCAGGGTCACTAACCACTACACCAACAGGCCTATCATGCTTACGTTTAATTCATAATTAAAACGAAATTAAAGAAAATACCTTTAACTGTATTTAAATACCATAATTTATAATTAACACAAATTGTTTCCATTGTTAGTTCATTAACGATTTAAATCAAATAGTAACGGTAGGTTAATGTTCTGGCCTGACCTCCCTGAAATAAAAAACTATTAAGAACATCTAATAATCTAACGATTTTCGTGAAAATGTGCATCCACTCAACATTGACTTTATTACAACTTTTCAAAAAGATTTTACCACAAGATTATATCTAAAATCGTAATCCGCCTTTTTTATCGAGTTAAAAGTATCAATTGCGTCCTCCCGCCTAGAGTCTCGTACTGACTAAAATCCATGGTGATCCTACAATATCCCTTTACGTACCAGGGACACGGTTACCTGGTGAGACAGTGCCGCGAACCCGGATTGTCATCCACCTGTCTGAGCATACTGAGCATAATCATGAAGTGCCGGCAATCACGTTAGGCCTAGACAGAATATCATAATGTGGGTAAATTAAGGATTGGCCAGCGATATACTCATTTTAACAAAAAATAATTATGAAGAAACGTTAAGCTTCTGGAAAACTGAACTCCTTCATCATCAGCCCATAAATGTTCCCACTGCTGGGACGCAGGCCTCCTCTCTGTGAAAGAGAGTGCCATAATCCATCAGGCGGACCTTTAGTGGTTCTAGGACATGACATGGACACACTCACGATGTTTTCCTTTACCGTTTAAAGAGCAGTGGAGGGTGACGAAATAAAAATAAAATACACAAAGTAATGCGAGATAAAGTCGGGCCGATACTACTGGTGCCACTTGGCCACTACTGCTGACCTCCTTATTGCATAATAAAAACTTAATTAACAGTTTATAAATTAGAAATAGAATTAACCTTTCCTTGTCAAATAATTCAAATATTTCCATTCTATGCAGCTGAGAATGTTTGAGATTATGACCTAAAGCATGATTACAATGGTAATCCAATTATTTCCTGCACAGTTGAAAATTATCACACAATGCGTTTTTTGCTTTTTCTGAAATTAAATATTACTTTTGCTAACCAAATTATTCTAAATCAAATCAATAGATTACCATAAATTAAACATTATTGACGTAGTTATTATTTGACCTTAGTATTATCTTAAGAAATTGTTGATTATTTTGAACTGGCAAAGTCATAAGATACCCTTGATATTACAACATGCAAATAATATAATTATAATGGACAAAAACTAACCAATTGCGAGTCGGACTGCCATTAAGGGTTCCGCAGCAGCAAGTAACCTAACATAAAAGCTCTGGGGGTATTACAATGACTTAAAACCAGGCTTATTCATGCCAGTGAAAGTGAGAGCTATACAAGTCGTTTGGGCCATCTCGTTCACTCACTGGAACAAGCCTGATTTTAAGATGCCTGATGACTTCAAATCATAGGCCTTTTTGTTTGGGCGGTAAAGTCATGAAATGAGTCCAGACTTATGAGCTTCTGATTAACAGTAACGACTGTCAAAGATCCACAAATGACAGCTGGGACCAACGGCTTTACGTGCTTTCCGAGGCACGGCGGAAACTCGGTATAACAGATGACCGATCACCCATCCACAGACCAACTCCGGCAAACGCGCCTTAACCCGGAAGATCGGCCTGTGCGGCTGTAAATATTTAGCCACGAGCTCGGACAGTGTGTCTGTTACGGACTAAAAAACTACCCCGTTCTCTCAATGACAAAAATGCTTGATACTTATTTTTAGAAACCGCAGGAGACCTTGTAGTTGGTTAAACCAAGCATTTTTTTAAACTTTTGGTTGTTTTGTTTAGAAGCCTGTTATGAGAAAATCAAACCTTCTTTTAAATAATTTTGGGTAACAGTTAAACTTAATATTGTTTTTAAATGGTCGATACAATGTCGATTTTTTTTTCACTTTATTCAAAAAAGGTACAACCACAAACGATAATGTGGTAGACATTCGATTCCTTATTATTATTTCCAAAATTGCTGACGCACTTAAACCCGTTTGTCTTGAAAAACAGAAAGTTTGGGAAAAAAATATCGGAAGTGTAACCGGTTAAAAACAAGACCACAGAATAAAAATGGAGGTAGGGCCAAAGATACCACTTTTATTTGCAACGAAACGTGTTGCCTATACAGGGTGATTTTTTAGTCACGGTAAGCGGGATGCGCTCTGCCCGCTTATGCGTCGGCAAGTGAAGTATTATTAATGTTTAGCTTAATAACCACGCAGAGCGGATAATTCTTATTGAGAAAAATCTAAATCAGAAATATCGATTTTTTTTTTCAAAAATGGGTTTATTCTACCTAATGCCTAGAAACACAAATTATTATCAGATGTAGATTTATGAACAAGCGATAAATTTGAATTATGCTTATTAAGCTTTTTTTTTACAAAAATTCAAATACAATTGGTGATCCATACAAGGCGTAGATACTGACCGTGTCAATATTTATCCGTGAAAATACAAATATTGTTCGTTAAAGGACAGGATACAAGCAGAGTACAATTATATGATTTTACTGCGAAAATCTAATATCTTTAAACGAGCAATTCTTGTATATTTATTTATATATAATCAGGATCTCGGAAACAGCTCCAAAGATTTTCATGAAAGTTACAGATTAGGGGTTTTTCGGCTCAAGGAATCGATTTATTATGGTCCCAGGTTTGAGAAAAGCTCGGTTACCAAGATATAGCCATTTTAAAAACCGAGCGAAGCTCGGTCAACCAGATATTGTAAAATAAAACTTGTAGTTAATTTAAAAATTTCCAAGTGAATTGTGACTACATTAATAATTATATTCACTTTATTAGCAATGAAGCTAATTGGTCTCACTGGATTTTTCTCAGCTGTGACATTACTCTCATTTCCTGGTTCTTTCAGGATCTGGACGATCTCAATTGAGAGAAAGGGAGGCCAAACGATTTATTGTAAATCGAATCCCTTTTGTAATAATCAAAAGTTACGTAAGTTTAAAAAAAAGTAATTGCTTTTCAACTGTATTTTATTACTACCGGTAAAGAGAGATAACTGTGTTATTTTTCATTTTATATTTTCAATAGTTTAACGTAGGTCGGAATTCTGCCGTCATAACGTAAAAGGGACAAAACTAAACTATAACCAACATTTATTTTAATACCGATGCTCCGGATTACAAAATTCTAGTGCACATGTAAGAAAATGATGTATTTGACAAGAATTTGGGTTGAATATTTAAACTAAAAAGAGTAAAATATGAAACTTAACCGCCTTCAAATCACCGCAATACCGGCCAAGTGCGTCTCGGGCCACGCACAGTGTAGGGTTCGGTAGTTGCCCATCAAAATACTTATGCGAACTAACTAAACTGATTCGCTGAATTTAATTTAAAAAAGAAGAATTTTCAAAATCGGTCCAGGAGTCTTTGAGAATAAATTAGGGAAAATACATAAGAAAAAAGATTACGACGAATTTAGAACCTCCTCCTTTTTTTGAAGTTAGTTAAGGTGATGGGTCAATAAAAATACGCTTTTTATTTTTTACTTTTCTTCGTACGTATATGGACTACAGATCTTAAAACTTGGAATATAGTAATTGACTATATGATATAAATTCTCACAAAGTTGAAAACACGATTCATTGAAATTTTCTCGATACAAAAAAAAATGCAAAGTTAGGTCTATATTTTTTCTTTTTTGGACTTTATGGCATAACTACTATGAGTTATGGAAAAGATGTTACTTTAAATTGTAGAGAATACCACTATCTAAATTCTGTAAAGACAGTTTTTCAATTATTAACAATTTTAATTCATAAAAAGACGTCAATATGTTTGGGCACATACGCCGTTTTATTCTGAGCACACATTCACTATCGTCCTCTCATCTTTTGCCTTTTACAAGTAGTGTCATCACTTTCGTTCCTTGACGAATCAGTCAGCCACACAGAGTACTTTTATTAATAGGGCATAGAGATCTAACTTCACGGGTTTTTCGGGCAATGGACAACAGCGACATCTAGTTTTCCCGAACGAAAACATTTCTGTATATAGTTATATATATATAGGTTGTATATAGGTATATACAAAGCTTGCTCATTCCTTTTAGTGTTTTAATTGACTAATAATAATTATATGCCTACATTAGTAAAAAAATAAAACAAATTTGTTATGTAATTATATTTATTTCACCAACTATGAGGCCTTTTACAGTGTTTTTTACAGTTATTTCTAGCCACTTGATATTTATCGGTGTCACTGATAGTATCTCGCTTTCCAGTGAGAATTTTATTAGCATGGAAATAACACACGGATACACTACTTTAGAATAGGACCAAAAGCAGAAAATGCAGGAAAATAACGAGCCGCACCAAACGAGAATCCAATTTTTTCTGCTAAGTGCAATGTGACACTGACATTTTATTGACGTATTGAAAAGACATCGCACCTTCGGTGCACCAAAGTCACAAATAGCCAAAACTGCAAAATCGACCATATGCCAAATTGTTTCTAAACCATGCCTTTACTTGGGGCAACAAAGACATCCGCGAAAGTATCTCGAAACTACACTAGATGGCAGAAGTGCCTTTGTGGTTATTGGCCGTTTTTCCATGCGTTTTGGGCCGACACCGTTTCATTGTAAGTAGTGCCCCCTCGCCCGCAACTTTATTGAGGTCTTTTTTCGCTCAAAATATTGGAGCAACAAAGGCATAAAACATAACAGTCATAAAACTAAATAACTTCTGGTGCAACAAAGTCACAGTTCAGGACATTTTTTTTTGTTATATTCTTTTATTAGGATTTCTTTGGCAATGAGGGATTTTCTTTTTATGTTTTCCCTAATCAATGGATAGATGGCACTGAACTTGATATGTTACTGCAATAAACGAACGTCACGTCATTTTTTGATTTTTTTCACTTGGATGTAATTTTGAGATCGTAAAACAAAAAGTACATGTCATGTCATTGTCAGTCACATCACATCACACAAATAGCATTTTAAAAATAAATAACAACAAGGAAAAAGAAAAAAATACTCATTTACCAGTCTTTTTAATTTATGAGTTTTCCACGCCAGAAAGTAAATGTCCCAAGAGAAAAAGAAGAGAAGTCTGTGCCTCGTGGATTTGTGCAAAAATGAAGGCATACATCTTTTTCCTAGAGTAACACCGTCAGTTCAACGCCATCTATAGAGTTCTTGGAAACTATTTTTTTTTTTAAGTGCGAAAAGAAAACCTCCCATTAAATACAAGATTTTTACGTATTTAAGTATAGCCAACTAAAAAACAATTAATTAAATGTGAAGATTTCAAACCTTCTTTAGATAGTTATCCAGAAACGAGGAAAAACATGCAAAAAAAAGTCTTCTCCTGTAAAATTTAAAAATGAGCTGCTACGTCTTTGTTCCACCGAAGGTGCGAATGAGTGAAAATTAGAGTTACCAGTAGGTAGCCCAAATAATTATAGAATTCTATTAATAATTTGGGAAAATATCGAAATAGAAAAACATACTTATAAAACGACAGGGACATCATTAAACTAGAAACGTAATAAAATACATGATAAATAATAGTATAAAGCTATAGTAGCGACATCTATTGTCAGCAGACCGCAACTCTCGTATTATAATACTACTAAATTAAAAAATACATCTCTAAGAAGATTTATAAGATACATTTGGTACTCCACAATTTTTTAGTATAATGATCTAAGTCATGCCAGGCTTTTAGTTAGAAGATTGATGACCCTGGTCAGCCAGCGTGGCTCTTACAGGCTAGACCTGTGACACTTTTTTTCAGATCGCGGCTGTCAGATTTTCGTAATAATAAAATTGGTAATGGATAAAAAGATCGAGAAAATACAAACGAATGATACGTAGGCTTATAGATTATTCAAAACTATGTTTCGATGTGTTCAATGGGACGTGATTGTAAACGGACATGACTGTAAATAAGTCACGTAAACTTTCTTTTTTCAATAACAAATTATTTTCATTAATAAATCAAGAATAAAATAAACCAAACTTACTGAAAATCATCGCAGGAAATTCCTGACGACCCTTACAGAGCAAACAAGGGAAATGTTAGAATACGTATGATTCTATACATTACGAATTGTTCCTATCAATATAATAAATTACTCACAGTGATATTATATCAATGCTATCGTGATATCGTACTATTGTTGTCGGATGGTTCCTCTGTGTCCATCCCCCTCCCATCTAATATTTATGCATCTAAATACAATTTCACATGAACTAATGATAAATGCACTGATTTGCAGTCAACAATTTGAGATTGTATGTAACTGAAAACAACTTCTAATCGTATCAAACTGCGATATAGGATAAGAAGCACTTCACTTTTATTATTATTTATTTAGTTTCGTCACAGATTTTAACAATTTCGAAGAAACAGGAATAAAATAAATTAAATGAAAACTGCTGTTGTCATTTTGAATACTTCAAAATTACTTGTCAACTACAAATAAGGCATAGCACCCACCACCCTGAGGCGCAATGTTGAACCGACCATTTGGGCGTTTAAAACCGGTTTTTTGAACCAATTCCAAATGGTCCACATTGCATGATTTAAATATCGCCTATAGTATAATGCTGCGACTATGATGAAAAATCGGTGGTCATTGCTGTCTCACCGCGTGTTCGGTACAAGTTGCTTCTCGCTCTATTGATTGCTTTGGAGTAATAAAAGATCAGTACTGGGCTCATGCTTTTGGAGTCGATAGATAATATCTCTAAAGGTTTAATTTATCAGAAAAGTGATATTAAAACCTTGTCCCAAAAAAATACTGTGGATAAGATATTATAGAATGAAGATTTATTTATAAAGAGGTTCTGACATTAAACTGTTCTACTATACCTGTACCTCATATGAGTAAAAAACTACTAAATCCACGCCGCTGCTCGACTAATGTCCATTTTACGCGGCGCTTGTGTCTGTCATTACATCGAAATGCATCAAAAATTAATACAAACACCAGATGGTGGAGGACAGGGCGTCAAGCATCCTTAGCTTTCCACTCTCGAACATATAAAGATATCACGCAACCAGCTTTGTGAACGCACGATAGTAAAAGGAGCGTGTGTTTGGGGCTTTATTTAGCGTGTTAAAATAATCGAATGAGTCCTCCTACCCAGAGCAGGGCGGGAGGGACTGTCAGACTCGGAATACTTACTAAAATCTACGATTTATTTCAATAGCCTTTTACGTTCTGGGGTCACGGTATTGTATTCGTTTGTCCGCGACCCAGGTAGACCCTCTAAGGGGGAGCCCCGTTATTGTGCTGTCACATTTTCCGGCGCGCGTGGAACACAACGCACACGCCCATACCCGTGCGCGCGTGTGTTTGAGGCTTAACGATAATTGGGTATTGTCACTTTCGTAAGGTATGCCAATTATCATTAATTTTCTACCAAAAATAGTAGTTTTGTTCGTAATCTCGGGACATCAAAATGTTATAAAATAAATTTAAGACTGTGAATGATAAAAATATTCACAAAATATTTATCCACATCAATAAAGATTTCTATCATTTTGTTTTGGTAAATGTTTCGACATCCTTATATTAAAATATTTCTACTAGAGTAATACATGTATTTTGCGTAAAGGGAACACTTTATGAAATGTCGAAGTTGACGAAATGAAATACATAAAACTTTGGATTGCGTTAATTTTGCGATACTGGCGCCTGCTGGTGGCGGTGCGTGGCAACTTTTCCGACTCATCAAACGATGCTTTCGCTTTGCCGTACGCCCTTAAAAATAGTTGACGATGAAAACCTACCTATCCCCAAAAAACATACCTATAAAAGCTGTAAAAATAAAGTTGACAAACTTACATTTGCAGTTGAAGAATATGTTTTCCGATACATTTTGTTTAAGAAAACATATTATCCAAATACATTTTATATGTTGGTCGACTATTACTCGTAAGGTTGTAAAGCCTACTTAGTCATGATAATTTTCTTTTAAACTTCGTTATATATACTACTATTGTGAATTTTTTCACACCCCCAAACATAACCGTTTAGCTGGTAGAGGGGGGACACTCGAATCGAGCAAAATTTAGCACTTTAAAGCTTAATATTTCACAAACGAATTTTTTTTATCAAAAAACTGTTTATGGAAACTATCATTATTTTTTAAAGGCCTATTTAACGATACCCCACACTAAGGGGTACGCGAGAAAAAAAATCCTCACTTTACGTGTAAGTACAGGAGGTACCCTAAAAAAAATATTTTACGAGATTTTAATTTACCACTTTTTTGGCACAACAAATCCGTATGTACGAGTATTTACACCAAATTACAGCTCTCTAATACTGTGCGTCTCTGAGCTAAACTGCGGACAGACGGACGGACGGACGGACATGGCGAAACTATAAGGGTTCCTTGTTGACTACGGAACCCTAAAAAAGGGTAAAATAACCTACAAAATAACTTTTCTTTTGGAAGTCGGTGGCAAAAAAGACAACGAAATAAAAAAAAAAGCAAGTCCTCCGACTTAAATTCTACAAAAAATATTGACAGGTTGCCTTTTTTTTCTGATTCCGTATATAATTAGTATATAACTCAATTCAGGGAAAAAAATTATGGCTGTGCCCTTTCTCTGAATAATGGTAGAAATGTTCCTTCAAGTTCAAAAAAAAGTCCGCGAGTTGTTAATCATGACAAGCATTTAATTTTGAACAAAATTGACCTTACGTTTTAGCGTGGTAAAAATATCAAATGAATCCTCCCCCCAGGGCCGGGCAGACTTGTACTGACGGTGTCTTTCATTAGCCCTTTTCGTTCCAGGGTCACGGTAATGGAATAAGTCCCACGACCCCGGCAGGCTTTGGCCCTTTAGAGGGGGGTCGCGTCATCTTGATGACGCTCTTTGAGGCGCGCGTGGAACACAACGTTGCCCTTGACATAATTTGTTACTAATAATTAATATCTTAGGAGAAATTATAGTTTTAAAATAATACTGCGACATAATAATGACGGGCTTGCTGGGCATTGGGCATGTATCAGTAGCGTCTGTAAGATCCCTCTTTGAGGAGTGGCTGGAGAGGTTCCAAGGCGTCCTCACTCTCCGCCTGATGCAAGTCCTCATCAGACATGGTTGTTTCGGGAGATACAGTGAGGGAAAGGACATCTTCTACTTCACGCTCCAAACGCCCAAGGTGTCGGATATCGTGGGGCAAATTCAGGCCACCGTAGGCACTGACTTAAGACAAAGTTCGAGGCGCGTCGTGTTCCACGCGCTACCCAAGGAAACTGACGGGCCCTCTATTGGGCCAAACACCTAGCATATCGCGATTGAAACCGCCGGCAGAAGCTTGTATTATGTATAACTAAATTCGCCGTCCCCAGTGAAAAAAGGTAATGTGCTATTACGATAGTTTTTTTTTATGTTAATAAGTTAATTGCGTATTCGATCAAAGATCCGATTACACTTTTTTTACCCTATTACGGCAAAGCCAAAAGAAGGGTTATGATTTTAACCGGTATAGTATGTATGTTTATTTATTCCCTTATAACTTCTAAACTACTTATCATAACATGACATATAAGGTGTCGTTCGAAACTTCAAAACCAAATCCAATATGGCGCTGTCTAGGGGATGTAAAGTCATAACCGTAAATATATAAATATTTTCGCAAAACTTAGGTTTTTGATCAAAAATCTAATTTGATGAAAAACCTACGACATAATATTTCTAATGTGCTCTTCAAGCACTTTCATTTGATACCTACCCATGTCGATATTGTACAAAAATATTTTTTTTTGGTTACAACTTTACATCCCTTATAGGATGCCATGTTGTGGATTTGGTAACACGACACCTATAACCAGCGAACAACTTAGACGTTTCTCACGATACCTTATTTGACATGTTATGATGAATAGTTTAGAAGTTATGAGGGGAAAACAAACATACTTATAAACATAGATACGTAAAAATCTCGTATTCGTATAATAACAGTAGGATATGTCAAAAAAAAATTGAACAAGACGTGTAATCGGATCTTTAGTCAAATACGCAATTAACTTTTCATCCCACCTATTCGAAAAGGACGACTTGGTTCGCCTTTAAGTGCGCCCAAAACTGGTGTTTTCTATAGGGAATTTTTAGCGGGCCTGCGCTACAAGCGAAATCTTCAATTTTGGATTGGATTTTTAGAGTACTAAATCGTGTTTAATTCGGAACAAAAGTATATGTTGGGAAACTTCATTATATTTGCGAGGGCAGAGTCAAACAGAAAACATAAAAAGACAATTTTTTCTCGATAGAAAATGATCACAAAGTTGCCTCTGATTTTCACGTTTTTTTTATTTCATTCTATTTTGGTTGGTCCTACAGAAATATAAATTAGATCAATATGAACACAATTACGTAGCCGAGGGCAGTGTCTGGCACTTTTTTGAAATAATGTTTATAATAAAAGTTATCATTGTTCTTAGCATTCGGCGCTTACGACGTTTTTAAACCGTGTAGAATGCTATTTTCCATTTCGCGGCACACTAGAATCTGCGTCACGAGTGAAGGTCTGCGGAAAATTCGTGGTACTACATTTTTTTAATACAATTTGATGTAATGACATAGACACTAGCGCCGCGACAAAACGACTTTTGTCGCGGCGCGGGTTCTAGCTTCAGGCATCATTTTGTTTCACCTGCCAGTCGGCGCCGCTCTATTGAGACGGGAGGACTATGACAGTTTGCACCGCGCCCGGCGGCTATTAAAATAATAATATTTTTGTTGATATAATCAGAGAAACAACACATAATACAACAAAAATACGAGAGCTAAAATATTTTAAGACTGAAATAATTTCAAATAGCCGAAGACCATTTTTTTGAAATTTCTTTTGCCACATGCGCGCTAAATAAGCAGTATGTCAATTGTTCTGCTGGTCGAGTATTTTTTATTACTGTATAATGAGGTCGGCTTAAAATAAATGATGATTTGTTTTTGTATAGATTTATTCATGTTACATACTTATAAATACAAACACATTTATTTCAAACATCGCCATGCTAAGTCTAGTACGACACAAATATTTTAACGTTATAATATTATTATGGTTTAGGAGCAGAATGCTTATCATCAGCCGGAAGATGTCCACTGCTGAACATAGGCCTCCCCCTTAGGCCCTTCGTCCACTATAAGACTCAAGTTTCCGATACCTTACGACTTCAGTATCCAGGTGACTCTCGCAATAGAATAAATAGAATATACGTTCGTACACATGCACGCGACGCGCGACGCCAATCGCGCGCTACCTATCTGCTGACATCGCGGCGACTTGAGTTTCCGCGACTTTCAAGATGGCGGAACAATTTATTTACCATTTTTAATTTTATTCACAGAGTAAAGGGTTCCGTAGCATAATCTTGAATCATTTTTGGAAAGTAATTATTTTAAAACGATAGAAAAATATTTACAATCCTCTATCAAATCATAATTTTGTACGCAGTTTTATTAAAAAGTTGGGAGAGATGGTTTTTTTTCTATTTTATTGAATAAATTTTTTAAATAATGTTATAGTATTTGGATTTGGATTAATGTTAGGTTCCCAGGAAATTAACTGTGAAGGACGGACTGTCACACGACTGATCTTATAAAGATTCCGTTTTTTTTTTTAACCTTCGGAACCCTAAAAAATATACTTTGATCGTCACAGTCATGTGTCAGCCATTTTACAAATTCATATTCTTGACCACCCATCATGACCTTTTGACGCGGCGCTAGTGTCTATGTCGTTACATCAAATTGCATTATAAAAATTTAGTACCTCGAATTTTCCGCAGGTCATGAGTAGTGGCGAAACTCTAGTATCGGAAACTTGCGTCGCCTCGTCTACGAAGGTTCGTACACGAGGCGACGCAAGTTTCCGATACCTTACGATTTTGGTTTCTAGGCGACTATCGTAATACAAATCCATAGAGGCTTGTACACAGGTCGCGTCGCCGACTCTAGTCGCTCGCTACTCATTTATCAAGATCGCCGATACCCAAGTCTTCGCGATTTTATACCGACGAAAAATTTGTATCTATTATTTTAAAATGTATTATTAAAGTATCTGAGGTAGAAAAATATCCTTGTTTGTATCATTACAATTAATAATAATAATATTCCACAACTATCACACAACGCCATCTCGTCCCAAGCTAAGCAGAGCTTGAATGTGTTATGGGTACTAAACAACTGATAAACATACTTATATATTTCTAAATACATAAATATAATAGATAAATTACACCCAGACACAGAACAAATGATCGTGCTCATCAAACAAACATTTGTCCTGGGTGGGAATTGAACCCACGTCCTCCGGCATAGCAGTCAGGGTCACTAACGACTAGACCAACAGGCTTGCCAAATTCAAAAGAATTTTTATTAGATAATAATAATTAGCATGGAATAAGCTTTTTTTTTTAAGTGGTAAAATCATCATATTAAATGAGTCCTCCCACCCCGGGCAGGGTGGGAGGGACTGTCAGACTCGTACCTCGTACTAACTAAAATCCACGGTGTCCTTCAATACAACCTAACAAAACGATAGCGCGATCTAACTCGACGACAGCGCCATCTATCGAGCATGGTGTCAAATTTTTTGCACTTTTATAAATTATTATGGTTTCGTTACAAACATTACTACTTTAACCCGCGAGCACTCGCGCTATGAGCATTTCCCTCACGGTAACTTTAAAAAGCGTGTTATTTTGTCAAAAATGTGCTTAGGTACCTCATTCACGCTATAGCTGACTTTTAGTCCTCTCTCGTCCCCTGTATACCGGTTTCATGTGCTTAGTGGATTTGATCGGCAGGGTCGCGTCCTGCGGCGTTTTGCTCATCGCGCGAGTATCAGTGTAAGTATTTTTTTCTTGATTTTTAATAAGAATAAATATTTATATAATCATTTATTGCTATTTTTGTATTAAATAATAGTCCGATATCATTAAATAATAATTAAAAAATATAATAATCAATAGATTAATCTAGTTTAAAATATTTACAGATGGTTAGTCAACAGTAACACGTTCTGATGAGAAAATTAGCACCCGGAGACAATATTTGAAATAATTAGTTCCACATTCAACACAACCCCAAATACAACGATGATCCACCATGCACAACCTGTCACATATCATTCAGCAAATTTTTCTTTGAACCTTGCGTTTCTAGGACTGAGAAAACCAATGTAATCTGCGCGATTTGTTGTGAAATCGCAAATCAAAAAGACATGTTTTACTGTAATTTTTTTTTGTGTTCAGAACATGTTTTTATTTTACGTTATATTTATGTAAAGCTCATGCACATGATGAGGATTAATACCGTACCATTTTCATATGATTTTTTTGTGTAATTTAATTATTATCAATTTTTTATCAAAAGTAGGTTCAAATAACGGCAATTTAGCTATTATGTTTGTTAATGAAAACTAAAAGTATATCAAACATTGTGTAATTAAAAAATAACATTTCCCTTGATTAAATATGATTGTTTTAATATATTTAAGTCTTAAAATATGTCAAATCATTGTCATATACTACAATATGACTGCTTATAAAGTGTGAGCAAAATGCTCTATGCGCGAGTGCCTATGTAACTTTCGAGGGCGCGAGTGCTGTCGGGTTAACACAGCTTCGTCATGTACTTGCACATACGACAAAAATAAAGTAATTAAGAAAACGAATACATTAAAAAAAACCTATTCAAATCTGAAATTTGAAACCACGATCATCATCATAGCAGTAAGGGCGTCAGCGTTCCGGTGCAAATAATAATAATAAATAATATAATAATATTTCACAACTATCACACAAGGTCATCTAGTCCCAAGCTAAGCAGAGCTTGTGTTATGGGTACTAGACAACTGATAAACATACTTATATATTTCTAAATACATACATATTATAGATAAATTACACCCAGACACAGAACAAATGATCGTGCTCATCACACAAACATTTGTCCTGGGTGGGAATCGAACCCACGACCTCCGGCATAGCAGTCAGGGTCACTAACCACTAGACCAACAGGCCAGTCTCTAGTCCAAATAAAAGAAAACTATAAAAAAAAACCTAGAAAAAAATTGAATAAACCTCCAAAAAACAACTGAAACACGAAAAAAGAAAAATTTTATGTTTACCTGGGGATTGAACCCATGGTCAGCACCTTGAAAGTCAAAGCTTGAACAAATCCAGCTACCTTGTAGCCGGTTGGCGCGGCGAAATTATGAACCATATTCTTTCTAGATTGATTTTTTTCCTCTATACGCGCCAATTTTTAACCGACGAAAAAAAAAGGAGGAGGTTCTCAATTCGACATGTATATTTGTTTTTTTTTTATGTATGACCACGCATAACTTTTTCTAACCTGGTCCGATTTCAAAAATTCTTTTTTTGATGGAAAGAGTATATTTCAAAGTTGGTCCCATTTAAATTTGAAAACTAAAATCGGCCTCCAAGGGTAGAAAAAAAGGAATTGATTGTCAATCTTCCTACAGAATTTTCAATTATGAACAGATTCTGTTGAAATAAAGTTAACAATTGTAGTTCTGAGGACATTATTATATAGCAGAGATGTGGAGAACATAACATGATGGCGTCACCATCATCAGAACAACTCCAGATCCCTGTTATTTTGTGAAGTCAGTCCCAATAGTTCCTTAACAGTTAACAACAGCTATATCGTGTTTGGGCTCATTTCACTCAGCTTGATGAGAACTTTAGACTTAGTTGAGGTATCTTTGCCATCGAGGGTCTGAGAATGGTGACGGATAGTAGGGGCAAGAGGTCCTCAACAGTTAACAGCATCCTTATCGTGTTTGGGCTCATTTCGCTAGTCTTGATGAAAACTTTAGACGTAACTGGGGTATGAAAGTGGTTGAGAGTTTGAAAATGAAGACAGAAAGCAGGTGTAGGAGGTCGTCAATAGTTAACAAAAAAATAATATTATATTTTTTTTTAGTTACAGAAATTGACACGGGATAGAAAACTCAAAAGTAAAAAATTAAACCTTTTTAAAAAAAATCAAACCGACGAAACATCGAACTGAAAAGCAAAAAATAATTTTTGAGGCGGCGCCAAAGAAACAATCAACGAATAGCTACGACAAGCTATACAACGAGCTATTCTATCTACTCTTCAAATAGTTAATTTATATGTTTGTTTGTTTGGCGCCGCCTCAAAAATTATTTTTTGCTTTTCAGTTCGATGTTTCGTCGGTTTGATTTTTTAAAAAAAAGGTTTTATTAATTCCAAAAATTTGAAATAGGAATGCGCTCGTCATTTTTAAAATAGAAGCATTTTAATTTATGTTATGAGATGTACATTTTGTGTTTTGTACAATGTATTATTAAGGTTGAATATAGAATGGTGGCCGAATGGACGATTTGAGTCTTACGACTCGAGTCGCCGCTGTGTACGAAGGGCCTTAGACCGCCACGCCGAACGACAATTCGCCACTTGCATTCATCGGCTGCCCGCGACCCTCACGATGTCGTCGTTTCACCTAGTGGGAGGCCTGCCTACGCTGCGTCTTTTGGTCCGTGGTCGCTACTCGAGACCTTTTCTTCCCCATCGGTTATCAGTTCTACGAGAAATGCGGCCTGCCCATTGTCACTTCAATTTGCAAATTTTATGAGCTACGTCGGTGACTCTGGTTCTTCGCCGAATATACATGTTTCGGATTTTATTCCGCAAAGAAACTCCAAGCAAAGCTTTCCATTGCTCATTGAGTGACTCTTAAGCCGGATTTACATTACAAAAGTAGTGTTATGCATGATAAAACTAGTTTCGTGAAACTTGTTTCAGCACATGTGAAAGTACTTTCGTTTAAATTTTAGTGTCGTGAAATTACCAGTATCGCGGAGATACTGGCCCTGTCAAGATCAAAGCTGTATTTCATGTATGATGCAAAGCGTCGCTGTAGAAATGATAAAATATAAAATAAATATAAAATTTGTCTCGGAAAAAAGACGTTGATAAATCCACCAACGTCTTTAGTTCCCTTGTCTAGTCCCATTATGGAATTACTCGAGGCGAAAACTTGAAAAAAGCATCCGGGTGCAACACAGTTAATCTCTGAATTAGCAGATGATCCTAAAAGCTATGCAAATTACTTTCGTATGGGTAAAAATCATTTTAATTTCAAATACCACGCGTCCTCTCAGCGCAGGTGCTGTCGCGACACTACTTTCGCGTCGTATTTATATGATGAAAGTAGTTGCATGAAACTAGTTTCACAAAAAATATGCGCATAGCACGAAAGTAATTCAGTGTCACGTGTCAATGCATGCATTGTAAAACTGAACGTTTACACGTGAAATTACTGGTGAAAGTAGTGTCATGAAAGTACTTTCATGCAACTAGTTTCGTAATGTAAATCAGGCTTTAGTCTCTCTTAAAGGCCAGCAGTCAAAGACCAGAATGCTCAATTCCCATAAAATGGCAACAAGGCCGCGCAAATATAGTGGCAAGGTGGCAAGTTCTTATGTTGGTAGATTCTCGTATAAGCCTAATTCTCAAAATAGCAAATTCTCTCAAAATAGCGATACAACTAAAAGCGGGGTTTCCATTAGGTTGCCCGACAACATCGTGAGAGTCGCGGGCAACAAATGCATCCGAGTGGCGGTTGTCTTTCAGCGTCGCGGTATAGTGGGGAGGCTTTTGTTCAGCTATGTATACGTCTTTCTGATGTAATTCTAAACGATCATAAACAATCTAAGCCCAATGTTCCATGAACGTGATACATTGAATGGAATGTTTATTATACATATTTATTGAACACTTCTACACCATTCGCAACTTGAAATTGAAAATAATGTAATACATATTTACAATACAAAAACAACCACAAAAAAGGGTAAAATAACCTACAAAACTTTTCTTTCGGAAGTCGGTGACTTTTTTTTATTAATTTCATAGTCTTTTTTGCCACCGACTTCCGAAAGAAAAGTATTGTAGGATATTTTACCCTTTTTTGTGATTGTTTTTGAAGACGGTTACATTTTTTTTGAAAAAGTTTTTATTTTTTTAGTTTAAATATTCAACTACAATTCTTGTAAAATATGTATATCATTTTTGTGCACTAGAATTTTGTAATCCGTAACACCGGTAATAACATCGTTAACATCTCTTTCATTCATTCCCTATCTCGAAAACTACTGAACCGATTTTGTTGAAACTTGGAGTATTCCCTAAGTTGAACGATACCAAGTAAAACTAAAAAGGATTACTTAAATCAGACTTGTAGTTCCGGAGATATGCGAACACAAACATAATTTACTAAATCAGTCGATGCCAAGTCCTTACTAGAGGAGTTGTACCTTCCATCATCAGCTCAGCTACATGAGATGATGATCACCATACGCAAATACCTAAATTACTTCATACAATTTGCGGAAAACGATGTGTAGGCCTACAAAATTTGAGGGTTGCCCTCGATTTGTCCAGTATCCAATCATCATATTATCCTGACATGGTGACAATCGGACCACTTCAGAAGTATCTCCTTTCGAACAAAAAAAGAATTTTGAAAATCGGTCCACAATATTGGCGGAGTAATCGCGTAACAAACACACAAAAAAAAAACATACCGTCGAATTGATAACCTACTTCTTTTTGAAGTCAGTTAAATTAAGTAGAAATAATTTCCACTAAATTAAAATACTGTAAGCAGGCAGCCCTACCGCGTCCGTGTGTACCCCGCCTGTGAAGCCGAGTCGTACCTACTGTCATAATGTTAGACTGTGGGTGGCACTGTAGTTGTTTTGTTTTTTCAAAGAAGTTTTGCAGAGCGCGTCCTCACAGCGCCCGTGGTTGTTATTGATACTAGAGCAGAGGCATGTGAGACGCGAGGGTGAAATCTGATTTTTTCCTGGCATAATACCCACTCTTAATCCTCTTTATAAGTGCGCCGCAAAGAACATTGCCGCGCACTTTTTGAATTTGGAACATCTTAGTGCTTGGCACCAAAGAAATCCAACGCAAATAGTGTTTGAATATAGGCTGGCTGGAATGACGGCCCATAGTCACGCCACGTCACTGGCTGAATAAAATTGTAGATTGTTTTTTTTTTCGGACAGTGGCATGGATGTATTAACTGTAGGTTGTAATTTAATGTTTTCCACGATGCGTTCACATGTTTTCGCCTCGTTCTCAATGAAATCTTCTATATAATTTTCATAATTGCGAAAATGTCTCAAATGAAAATTAAGTTTTTAGTTGTTTTATTATTAGATAATTTCAATTTGACGGCGCGTTGTGTCCCACGCGCGCCTCAAAGAGCGTCAGCATAATGACGGCCCCCCCCTCTCAGAGGGCCAAAGCCTGCCGGGGTCGCGGGATTATTTCCTTACCGTGACCCCGGAACAGAAAGGGCTATTGAAGGACACCGTGGATTTTAGTCAGTAGAAGTCTGACAGTCCCTCCCGCCCTGCCCGGGGTGGGAGGACTCATTTGATGATTTTACCAAGCTAAAAAAAAAAAGATAATTTCAATTTAGTTGTTACTCTATGTTTTATTAACCCGTATAATAATGTTAAAATAAAATACGAGGCGCTTTTTATTTTCTCATAGTGGGTGATGAAAAGTAGAGTGTATCTCGGCTCCCTTGTCATACAATCTACTATTAAAGTATTGTAATAGCACGTTACTTTTTTATTCGCTGGGGACGGCGAATTTAATTTACATAAAACTAGCTTCTGCCTGCGGTTTCACCAGTGAAATGTTAGGTGTTAGCCCGTATAGATGCCCCGTCAGTTTCCTTGGGGAGCGCGTGGAACACGACGCACCTCGAACTTTGTCCTTAGTCGGACGGGGCGCGGCGTAGCTACCCATTACCCCTTATTACGGTGGAATATTGTTCTTGTATTATACTTTTCAGTGCGCAATTTTTCGAAGTCGGGTTTTAGTTATTTTTTTTTGGTGTGTTGTAGTAAACTTTACAATAAATTATTTATTTGAATGCTAAGTAGACTTTTTGCCGCACTAGTAGGCGCCCACGGCGACAGACGTCGGCAGACGATCTCCGGCCACCGTAGACGCGGATATGCGGGCGGCTAAGTAATGGGCGACTCGCTGTCCGACCATGGACCATTAGGGCCGGGACACATAAACACGATACGATGTCGTGTCGTACCACGATGCGGCGTCGTTTCACGATGCGACGTCGCGTCGGGGGAATCTACGACGAGCATCGTAAAAAAACTACATCGCGACATCGTAAAGTGTCACGATACACGGCACGACGCGACGTCGCGTCGTCGAAACTCACGATGCGTTCCTGTGTCAGTTGTTATGTTGTTATGATCTATTTTTAAGGCATTGTACTTCTTTATGAAGTGGCTCCCGTTAAATTCATGATTAAAACAAATGCGTGGATCCAGTATCTTCTGTGTTTCTGCCTTTTCTTTATCCGTCTTCTTAACAACAGCAAGAGCAGGTCACGTCTAGTGCGGTCCATTTCTCGAAATTAACTGCGACAATTTACCCTGCATTGTATCGACGGCGTCGTGCCGTGTATCGTGGCATGTTACGATGTCGCGACGTAGTTTTTTTACGATGCTCGTCGTATGCTCAATGTGTATCAGTTTCATAAACTGCTATTAAAATCGTTTTAAATTAAAGAAAGTATTACTGTACCCGAAAACCCTTCACCTTTCATCTTTTTCTGTAATCTGAATAACATGATAATAGCATAATACCAAATGGAATCTTATCAAAATTTATCGACCAATAACTTATCAACGCATCACTACGATAACGCTTTACATGAGATATCACGCGTATAATAATAGTGGTGTTGGTTTACAGCTAAAGTTTGTGCCTGTAACTAATGGTTAATTTAATTAAATCAATAACTGAGTTGTTTCTAAGTGTGTGTTCTCAGTGAAAGCCTGGGGCCTAGGTCTGTGGCTGGCACGATCGGTGTACACAGTGCCAACTGTGGTGCCAACCAAGCATTTGTTTTTGTTGCGGCGATCTCAGCTGATGCAAACCGGAGGTACCGAATAGTTTCTATGGGTCAGTTCAGACCGAAACGTTATGCTGCGCGCACTTTTCAATAGAGCCACTCAAAATCTAACTCTTTAATTTCCTACGCGAAAAGTAATTATTAAGTATTTAGTTATACCTTTCACAATGATAAATTTATAACCTATATGTTGCCCAGTCTTGAAACCTATATAACAACAACAAAAAAAAAAAACAATCAAATCCGTCCAGTAGTTCCGAAGATTAGCGTGCACAAACACTTCTTTTCTACAATTTATTATGTGTTTATTATAGATTTAGTTATACCTTTCACAACCCAGCGCGACGCAGCGCTGCATTTTAACAGCGACTCTAAATCTAACTTTATTCACTACATGTTAAGATACACAGTCATTTGAAGTATCGTTGTACATTATCGTCGTTGTACGTTGTGAACTGACCGTGAATCTTGTTTAAAGAAATTCATTCAATAGGCTAGTTGCCTAAAAAAATGTAATTAGTCCGTCTTTTAGATTATTCAAAAATAAGGGACACGTATTTTTTTATTTGTAAATTAGACCAAAAATGACAAAGATGTAGCCTATTAAAGTTACGTGTGACGTCACGATGCGTGGCATATTTCGCGCAGTGACGTCACAGGTAACTTAAATAGGCTATTATCTTTGTTATTTTTTGTTTAATCGAAAAAAGAAAAAATACGTGTCCAATATTTTTTTATAATCTAAAATACGGACTAAATAGAATGTAATTATTTTGACCCTGGAAACTACCCTATTGTTTTGTAGTGTATTTAGGGCGACTTTTACCAAGCGGTTAAACATGTTTAAAATTTTATTTAAGCACAAAATTTTGTTTAATTACACAAGTTGTCTTTGACCACAAGTTAAACATGATTATAGTTCTGTCAAATTTAAACAGCCAAAAATCGCTGTTTAAACTGCTAAACGTATTTGGCAGTTAATTTGAGGTTAGATTCTGGTCGTGATTAGAGTTTCTTTTTTAAGGTCTCAGCACACATATGGGATCGGAAAGGGATCGTAACCGTAACGCCTTTCGCCTCGCTGTCAACCAGGCGTCAACCTACCGTATGCACGTAACGAAAGCGTATCAGCAGCGCCTGTACGTCAACTCGGCTACGGCTAGGCGACACCGCGCTTACGCCTCGCCGCCCCCTGGCTGACCTGGTTGGCACCAGATCAGTTTGAATCCAAACGTTAAGTGTAGCGCACGGTTATGTCTTGGTTTACAATACGTGAGTTGGCTATCATAGCCATAGCACTTGATGAAGAGGAAAAAGAAAATAGCAAGAAAAAAAGAAAAAGATATTGGGTACACAGTATGAATAAAGCAAGGAGTACTGAAGGGGAATTTCGGACTATAAAAAAACATTTGATGGATGATGAAGAGAAATTTTATATTTATTTTCATATGCCGAAATATCTCTTTTATAGAAAAGGGAAAGGGTGGACGAAGAGATGTGAGCTCGGGTACGGAGAGACGTAAGCGCGGGTACGGAGAAACGTAAGCGCGGGGACGATGAGCCGTAAGCGCGGGAATTCAAGTTCGGAGCCTGTTCCGAGGCGAGGCGATTACGTTATTATTCCGATTAGTGTGCGTTGCAGTAGGGAGTTTAATACAAACCATTCTGAACGGCTCGAGGCGATACGGTGACGATCCCTTTCCGATCCCATATGTGTGCTGAGACCCTTATGAGATTGATAACGACGACGAAGAAATTGTTAACTATATCAACAGGCCTCGAGATGTCAGGGTTATTGAGGCAAAATCAAATTTATTTGAAACCTTTTTTGAAAAAAAAAATGTGTCCACCTGCCCAGGGCGGTACAGGAGGGACTGTCAGACTTGTACTGACTAAAATCCACGATGTTCCTTCAATAGCCCTTTATGTACCAGGGTCACGGTTACCGAGTGAGACAGTCCCGTGACCCCGGCAGGCTCTGGCCCTCTTAGGGGTTGTTTGAAACCCTGACAGAGAAAAAGTTATTTCGGAGATTTCGCCTATCCAAGAAGATGACGATGATTTTGCTAGAAATAATTGAATACAGATTATTGGAAAAGTACGCACGTATGCACCTACCTACTTTGTTTACTTATTATAGACTTGTAAGATACGTACGATAAATACGTACCTACCTACAAAATTCATACCTAGTACTTAAGTACGGTATAACAACCGTGAAATAACGTTATTTGTGACGATACTGCTCAAATCGTGACATGGAACGCACAAGACATAATGCAGCACCGCCACGCAACACTCTAAAATGCGTTTAGTTAATTTCAAGCTTCAACATCGTGGTGCAAGACAAACTTAAATAAGTTTAAATTAATCGTGTTTACAAATGAAAACAGATTTAACTAAATGCGTTTAAATTTATTTTAAATAAGGTTTATTTTTACGTCTATTATAATATTTCGTTACATAATAATTGGGTTAAGTCGAGGGTTTTAAGTTATTTTATTCTTTTTAATTAAGATTTTTATCGTCGCACACTGGGGCAGGATTAATAAAATGTGTCGTTAATTCAGAATGATGATTTGGAGTCGATATTTCGATGGTGACATGATAAGGTTGATGAAATAAAAAAGAATTATTGTCTTTTTAAGCTTTTTTTTTTTTTTTTTAATATTTTATAACTATCATACAACGCCATCTTGTCCCAAGCTAAGCAGAGCTTGTGTTATGGGTACTAGACAACTGATAAACATACTTATATATTTCTAATTACATACATTTTATAGATAAATCACACCCAGACACAGAAAATATTTATTTCAAATCGGGCAAGTATGTGCAAAAAATTAAGAAATAATCTTAAACTATAATAGCTTCTGGTACTAAAAAATTCTAAACGTAACCCCGATCAGCTCCGGTACCTAATTAAATATCTAATTGAGCTATTAGTTTTTTAATTCTGACTTCTTCTTTTTTTATGCAATCTTTGACTCACAATTTTACCCATTAAAACAATTATAAAAATTTAAATATAGTGTGGAATAATAAGATACATACCTGAACTTGACCCTTCCATAAAAACTTCTGGTGATTTTATCACAAGTATCTAAAATTCTATGTGTAACTTCGTTATTGCGCAAACGAACGAATTCACTTGCATGCTACACGAGTTTTCGCCTTGGACTTAAGGGCGTGATAAGGAATGGGGGTTAAGTAGATTGCGTCCGTTTACCTTCGCTGTTATGCCACATGTACTTGACTATGCCACATCATAAACAGAAATAATATGGAAAAGCAAAAAAAAAATTCATTTAATGTATCGATTTAAGTAATCTTGCCCCAGTGTGCGTCGTGGGTCTTTTCAAAATTTCTAATTTTGTTAATTTTATTGCAGTCTTTTTAGAGAGAGTTACAGACGTAATTTTTATTGTTTGGGAACATGCATAAAGCTAAAATATTAAAACAATATTGTAATCGGACATTTCGTTTTGATTACATTGCAACATTGTTTTGCACTAATATTGTAGCGCCCCTTAGTGAGTTACAGCCATGACTAGAGATGTGCCGTTGCCGGGAATATTGCCCAAGGTGGGAATATAGGTGGAAATATTGCCGGCAATATTGCCGCGAGTGGAAATATTTGTGAATATTGCTTAATTTTAAGTCAACGTGAGTGCGAAAACTATTTTAAATACTTAAAATTAGCATTTACGGACCATGACCTACATTATATACAAAAAAAACATTGTTTGGGAAAAATTGCCAAAATTGCCGGCAATTTTTGGCAATATTCCCGATATTTTACCGGCAATATTGCCCATTGTTGCCGCACACGTCAGTGAATATAAGAAATTACACATACATTTTCAGATAAGACGGTGACGATCATTGTGTATTTAATAAATATTGAACAAAAAGGCATAAATTCGAATAATTTCTTTTATGTTGAAGTTTAATCTAGTCAACGAATGCTCAAAGCATAGAGGGTAATGCTAGGAACTCATTTCTTACTACGTAACTTTGTTTTTTGTTCCCACTAGTTAGAGGTGAACATATCAAATGCCCTCCGGTCCAAGTCCAAGATGTAAGCGAAAAAACAAAAAATGGAACCTTTAAATCCCCCTACCCCACAGCTCAAGGGCTAGTGGCGGCGACTTTTGATAATTATATTCACCTCCTAACTAGCTCAAACAAAGTAACGTAGTCCAAAATCGTGTTTAACAATTTACCTCTATAACTGTTCGTTGAGTGAACTACTAGTTTTTCATGTAAAATCACATAGCAAAAACAACGAGTATAAGAACCTATACAATATGGAAATAAAAAAGTCTAAATCTATATCAAAACTACAAATAATCAACAAAAATAACATTATTTTAATACACTTGTTTCGGTAATTCTTACATAATTAGTAAATCACCGTTTAGAGTAACAACTTAGTAGTTTTATAAGGCGGACTTGATGCCGCAACGCATTATCTATAGTTATATAAACTGTACCTGCAGTAAATAATAAAATATACTGGTGTCATTTGACTGGCAACATTGGCAATATTGCCAAAGTTGCCGGCAATTTTGGTATTTTACCTGCAGTGGCAATATTGGGAATATTGCCGGCAGTGGGAATATTGCCATCAGGCACATCACTAGCCATGACACCACATGAGTCTAAGAACATGAATTCATCGAACACAAACCCGTTATTGAAAACCGCATCAAAATCGGATCATTAGTATAGAAGATAGGTGGGAACATTACTTTGCACAAACACGCACACAAACATCTCTCACCCTAAACGCATATACCTGCTCCGTTCTGTCGTGGGTAAAAACCTTTGTTGAAATTAATTGAACGGTTTTATATTAAAAGATATTGATTAGAAGTATCGTCGCGTCAAGTCGCGCCGCGTCGCGCGTCGGTGTGAACTGACCGTAACAAGGTCTTTGCTCGTGTGTCTTTCACAGTTAATTTATGATCTCATGAATATTTTTTCAGGTGAACATATCTATGTGTCTCGACAGACTGCACCTGATTCTACACTTGTTGCTACCATTGCTTCACCAACACTTGCCTGCGTAAAAGAAACTGTACTTCACCCAGACCCTTAGTTCGTCTCAGTATTCACTTTGATAAGAATGGTTTTATTGAGTTCATCAAGAGATAAGTTAAAATATATACTATTCGCGTAATAATTATAGTGACATGTGAGTGATTCTATTGACTGTAAAACAAATGAAATAGAACTATAACGATGGGTGTTAGTAATTTTGTAAAATATGTCACCATTTGTGCGATTTTCGGCGTAACGCTTATTTCGTTTTTTTACAATTTCTATTATAATGATACCAAAACAATCGATCCGAGTTTTTTGCTTACAAATATTACGTATATATATAATAATAATACGAGTACTATATCTACAGATTTGAAATATTTATTATTATGGTCAAACCATTATGACCCTATTAAGACTATGCGTGAAGGCCAAATCACATTCATACAGAGAAGATGTTCCTTTACTAATTGTTACGTGTCGACAAACAGAAGTTTGTTAGGAGATGTTGCACATTTCGATGCAATAGTGTTCCATGGACGAGAACTACCCAAAGATACATCACAGTTACCTCAGTTACGATCCCCTCATCAAAAGTATATTTACATCAATATGGAGTCATCAGCAAGATTTCCGGTCTGTAACAAAATATATAACCATAGTTATTTCAATTGGAGTTTGACTTACAGATTAAATTCGGATGAATATTTTGGGTACATTATTATTAGAGATAAAAAAGGGAATATCATAGGTCCTAAAGAGGAGATGCATTGGGAGAAAGTGGAAGCAATGATACCTATCGACGACACACTGAAAGCAAAATTGAGTACGAAGAAGATTGCAGCAGCTTGGTTTGTATCTAACTGTTATGCGCCAAGTGGTAGAGACCAAATAGCCAAAAATCTTCAAATGGAACTAGAAAAGTATGGCATGCAAGTTGACATATTTGGTAGATGTGGAAAGAAGAAGTGTCCTAAAGACAGTATGGAGGAGTGTTTGAGGATATTGGAGACTGATTACTACTTCTACTTGTCGTTTGAGAACTCGTTTGCTGAAGACTATGTGACTGAGAAGTTATTGCATGCTCTCAAATCTAACGCCATACCTGTGGTCTTGGGCGGCGCCAACTATACAAGGTTTCTTAATTTTTTTGCAATATTATATTTGATTACTTTCTTGAAATATAAACAGTTATTTTGTTAGACAGACCAACATAACTTTCTAAAGGATGTGGAGATATTTCGTATCCTAATTTTCACTCACAAAACTTAAGTGGTATGAATCAATCACCACTACGAAGATCGCCCGGAGCACACAGTAGAGCATACGGTGCAGGACTGCCCCAGTTGGGGCCGTGTCCTCACGGAAGTGATAGCCGGAGACCTCTCGCGCCGGCATTGGTCGCCATTCTGCGGGGTGAGACGGAGTGGAAAGCGGTCGCCTCCTTCTGCGAAGTAGTTATGCTCGCAAAGGAGGAGGCGGCCGTGAGAAAGAGAGGACAGCGTCCTCCCTCCGTTCCAGCCGCAGTGGGAGACGGGCGTCGCAAGACGATCTCCGGCCACCGTAGGCGCGGGCATGCGGACGGCGAGTAATGGACAACTCGCCGCCTGACCATGGACCATGTCCCGGTCGACGGCGCGTTATGTTGCACGCGCGCCTCAAAGCCGGTTAAACTCCGTTCTGATACAACTCCACTGTAATAATATAACTTTAAAAATAGAACTCTTATACCTACATACTGCTTTTAGCCATCTTCCCTTTCCATACATCCTTACAAACACCAGTTATCCTCTTATTAAACCCGTTATCTCTTTGATCGTAGGTACAAGATTTCTTTGAAAAAATAAAAGATCGAATAGTCACTTGCTTAGTTCTTAATTATTTTCCAGGTTCATGCCCGATGGGATATACCTGACTGCGCAACAATCAGGAATCAGAGAGTTGGCGAAGCAAATGGTGGATATTATAAATGACAAACAAAAATACTACAAATTCTTCAAGTGGCAAAACCACTATTCGTATCACGATCTTGATGAGTCCAGCAGTACGAACAGATATTGCAAACTGTGTGAATTAATGAATAACAAAGAAAAAATTCTGGAAAAAAGTGTACACGAAGACTTTAGTGAGTGGGTGAAACCACCTCATAAATGTTGGTGAAGTTCCTTTCTCAAGAGCCTCTAGCTGCTTGGAAGTTCCCGATATTTTTGTGGACCACCATTTATGTTTTTTTAATCAATGTTTTACATATTTAATAGTTTATTAAAATATTTAAAAAGTTTTTTAAGATGTACCACTCATTATGTAAAAACTTATTGCGTAATATACCTATAGAACCAGTTGCCTTAGGTTTGCTTATCAGGTTAACGAGATCAAGTACAATGTTCGCTATCCTGAAGTGAGTTAAACAGGGCAATCCGCTGTGTCCAAAATTGTTCACACACAGTACATTGGAAGAAGCTTCAGACACTATCATCCAAGTGAATGTGTAATTTATGGAAAAATAACAGATAAAGATTTAAGGTATAATAGGTATCACTTGAAATAACTTTCACCCGATTAAATTTTCATATGGTATAACAACCAATGATATCATTTCATATGTGACCTAATGTTTATTACATAAAACTTTTCTCAACCAAAATTTTGATTTGAATAAGTAAATGCGAGGAAACATACCGTTATAACCTGAACGACCTCATGATCCACCAACGAGTTCAACAATAAAGGGGACCTGGAGCTTGGTGGCTCGGTCGGTTGACTCGGTCGACGGAGCCCTGCTTCGCGGAGTTCCTATAAGCGGGTGATTGAAAAAAAAACTGACCAAGTGCATGTCAAACCACACATAATCATATTAATTTATTACATTACAGGATCGTAGTTGAGAGTAGCTATTACCTTTGGTTTCATCCGCTACAACTCGAATTTTATTTTCACGGGAACATAAATCGAAATTAAAATTGCTAAGGAAATAAAAAGCGTGTACAGCAGAATTGTACAATTATGTTTCTGACTTTTCTGACTACACTCGGTGGGTGAACAGAGTCCCCAAGTTGGTCGTCATACTAGATGTTTCACCGGCTTTAAATGATGCATGTTATAGGCATCGAGGATCTCTTTTACCAAACGAGACCAACACTATTTTACTAGCTAAGCTGCCTCTTTATGAATCATCACTGCCTCATAGGACAAAGTCACCTTCGTCTGATTCAACAATAAAAATATTCAAGGTAACTTGGGAGTGAACCACTAGTAGTGGTAGACCTCACGATTCCCGCCTGCCACAACGTTAATACGAAAAACTTGATTCCACAATACACAAATACGAATTTCAAAATACCGATCCTCCGATCCGACCTCCACAACCCAGTAACTGGGTAATACGATACTTCATGTTAAGACAGGTTGTCACATTTTAGAGCTTCTGACTAACAGTAACGACTGTCAAAGATCTACAAAATGACAGCCGGGACCAACGGTTTTACGTGCTTTCCGAGGCACGGAGGAAACTCGCTATAACAGATGGTCACCCATCCACAGACGAACCTCGGCAAGCGCGGCTTAACCCGGAAGATCAGCCTATGCGGCTGTAATTATTTAGCCACGAGCTCTTATATTTTTTGATTATGTGAAAATTGGAAAACGAACACAATACATCCGTTATTTCGTAATTCCTCTTAATAGATATTATTGTAATTCTTAGATATTATTTATGATATTCGAAGGATTATTAAGTTATTTTGGAATCCCGGAATTAAATATTTCGGAATATTTAGGTATTCCCCTTATCGTAATCTGTCATCAAACAGTTCTCTACTTTTTTATGTCGATGCGCTGAAATGTTTTCATCGATTATATTTTTATCTTTGATCAGTCTTCACAATCATAGAATATTGAAGTGGAAATTTATGTAATTACCTTAATTAATTAGTCAAGTTAATTATTATTTCCTGGTTTCATTATTCAATATATTATTTTTTGACATAAATTATACAAATGAAGTGTCTTTTCATGTTCTTTTTCTTCAGCAACATAAATGGATTGTTCTTTATATTATGATGTTTTAATAAATTATGTTAATAAATTGTGAACATCGATACAATAATTTGGATATTCATTTAAATAAATTTAACGGTCAGTGACATTGATTAAAAATGTTTTTTAGCTAATTTTATTTTTTAGGCACGTTTTTTCATAGCCTCTTTCGTGTCCCGCATTGATCTGAGATTTTCATTTTCTTTTTCTTAATCCTCTTTATTATAATTATCGTTCATCATCACTATCAACCTTGTTCCACCCACTGCTGAGAAATTATCTCCTCCTATTTTTCTCATAATTTCTATAACCTGTAATTGAAATGTGTCTAGAAAAGTAAAATAAAGAGTTGGATGTTTTTTAATACTTGGTATTTCTGTAATGATTTTCATATAAATTCCATCATTCTATCATCTTTTGTGACACTTAAACCTCTAGCCATTAAATCTAGCAGTGGCCACCTTAACCGAGAAGTCAATATTATCAGTGGTTTTGATAAGTTTCTTAATACATGTTTTCGTAATTTTCGAAAACCCGAAGGGCGCCCTCACTGAGGGTATGATGTGATATCCTGTGGTAAGCCACACGATCTTGTAGCATTCTACGTCCAGACAAAAGCCAGCATATCTGGCGCCGCTGAGATGGTTGCTCATTCAAACTTATTAGCGTCTTCTGGAACATTCCGCCACGGCATGTCGCGTCAGCAGACGAAACGTTTCGCCCTATTGATTTTAAAATGAAAGAATTTTAGCGCCATTGAAATAAGATAATAATCTTTTGTTTACGAAATAGTAGTTTATGTAACTGGTACATAATGAGGGGTATTATACACGAGTGTGAGTTTAAAAAACGAGCGAACCGAGTTTTTTAATAGAATCACACGAGTGGTATAATAGGTACCTAGTTATGTACAGTTGCATACACTACTTTATCTACTCTCATTGAACACGAACAAATAAAAGATAAAAATTAATAAACACTAATAATCATCCACCATGTCATCCACCGAAAAACAAACGTCAAAATTCCAACATTCCCTTATAAAGCGCGCGCAGCCACAGATAAAAAAGTAAATAGATGTATCTATGATCAGTAATCTGTATCATAATGAAAAAAACCGGCCAAGTGCGTGTCGGGCCACGCACAGTGTAGGGTTCCGTAGATGCCCATCAAAATACTTATGCGAACTAACTAAACTGATTCGCTGAATTTAATTTTAAAAAGAAGAATTTTCAAAATCGGTCCAGGAGTCTTTGCGAAATCGGGAAAAATACATTAAAAAAAAGATTACGACGAATTTAGAACCTCCTCCTTTTTTGAAGTTAGTTAAAAATAGTTGACGATAAAACCTACCTATCCCCAAAAAACATACCATAAAAACATACCTATATGGGCCATGCCTCACCGGGATGCCATGTGGCGACGTAGCTAGCTACGTCGGCAACTAGTTCTTATAGAGATATATGACGGTTAACTCACTTGGCGACCAACTGGCGACTCTGGCGGCCCATAGAATATAGTTGGCGACGTTGCTGGCTACGTCGCCATGGCATCTTGGTGAGGTATGGCACTTAAAGCTGTAAAAATAAAGTTGACAAACTTACATTTGCAGTTGAAGAGCATGTTCTCCGATACATTTTGTTTAAGAAAATATGATAACCAAGTACATTTTATAAGTTGGTCGACTATTACTCGTAAAGTTGTAAAGCCTACTTAGTCATGATAATTTTCTTTTAAACTTCGTTATATATACTACTATTGTGAATTTTTTCACACCCCTAAACATAACGGTTTAGCTGGTAGAGGGGGGGACACTCGAGTCGAGCAAAATTTAGCACTTTAAAGCTTAATATTTCACAAACGATTTTTTTTATCAAAAAATTGTTAATGGAAACTCACATTATTTTTTAAAGACCTATTTAATGATACCCCACATTAAGGGGTACGCGAGAAAGAAAAAAAACATTTTCACTTTACGTGTACAGGAGGTACCCTAAAAAAAATATTTTTCAAGATTTTATTTACCCCTTTTTTGGCACAACAAATCCGTATATTTACACCAAATTACAGCTCTCTAGTACTGTGCGTCTCTGAGCTAAACTGCGGACAGACGGACGGACGGACGGACGGACGGACGGACGGACATGGCGAAACTATAAGGGTTCCTTGTTGACTACGGAACCCTAAAAATAATTACGATGAATTTAGAACCTCCTCCTTTTTAGGGTTCCGTAGTCAACAAGGAACCCTTATAGTTTCGCCATGTCCGTCCGTCCGTCCGTCCGTCCGTCTGCCCGCAGTTTAGCTCAGAGACGCACAGTACTAGAGAGCTGTAATTTGGTGTAAATATACGGATTTGTTGTGCCGAAAAAGTGGTAAAATAAAATCTCGTAAAATATTTTTTTTTAGGGTACCTCCAGTACTTACACGTAAAGTGAGGTTTCTTTTTTTCTCGCGTACCCCTTACTGTGGGGTATCATTAAATAGGCCTTTAAAAAATATTGATAGTTTCCATTAACAATTTTTTGATAAAAAAATTCGTTTGTGAAATATTAAGCTTTAAAGTGCTAAATTTTGGTCGATTCGAGTGTCCCCCCCCCCCCTCTACCAGCTAAACGGTTATGTTTGGGGGTATGAAAAAATTCACAATAGTAGTATATATAACGAAGTTTAAAAGAAAATTGTCATGACTAAGTAGGCTTTACAACTTTACGAGTAATAGTCGACCAACTTATAAAATGTACTTGGATATTATATTTTCTTAAACAAAATGTATCGGAGACAACTGCAAATGTAAGTTTGTCAACTTTATTTTTACAGCTTTTATTAGGTAAGTTTTTTGGGGATAGGTAGGTTTTTATCGTCAACTATTTTTAACTAAATTCAAAAAAAGGAGGGGATTCTAAATTCGTCGTAATCTTTTTTCTTATGTATTTTCCCCGATTTCTTTAATAGGTATGTTTTTACGGTATGTTTTTTGGGGATAGGTAGGTTTTTATCGTCAACTATTTTTAAATACGAGTAACTTCAAAAAAAGGAGGAGGTTTTAAATTCGTCGTAATCTTTTTTCTTATGTATTTTCCCTGATTTCTCAAAGACTCCTGGACCGATTTTGAAAATTCTTCTTTTTAAAATTAAATTCAGTGAATCAGTTTAGTTAGTTCGATTTAGTATTTTGATGGGTAACTACGGAACCCTACACTGTGCGTGGCCCGACACGCACTTGGCCGGTTTTTTGAAGTTAGTTATAAATAGTTGACGATAAAAACCTACCTATCCCCAGAAAACATACCGTAAAAACATACCTATTAAAGCTGTAAAAATAATGTTGACAAACTTACATTTGCAGTTGAAGAGCATGTTCTCCGATACATTTTGTTTAAGAAAAATGTAATCCAAGTACATTTTATAAGTTGGTCGACTATTACTCGTAAAGTTGTAAAGCCTACTTAGTCATGATAATTTTCTTTAAAACTTCGTTATATATACTACTATTGTGAATTTTTTCACACCCCCAAACATAAGCGTTTAGCTGGCAGAGGGGGGGGACACTCGAGTCGAGCAAAACTTAGCACTTTAAAGCTTAATATTTCACAAACGATTTTTTTTCTCTAAAAATTGTTAATGAAAACTCACATTATTTTTTAAAGACCTATTTAATGATACCCCACACTAAGGGGTACGCGAGAAAGAAGAAAAACATTCCCACTTTATATGTACAGGAGGTACCCTAAAAAAAAATATTTTACTAGATTTTATTTTACCACTTTTTCGGCACAACAAATCCGTATTTTTACACCAAATTGCAGCTCTCTAGTACTGTGCGTCTCTGAGCTAAACTGCGGACAGACGGACGGACGGACGGACGGACATGGCGAAACTATAAGGGTTCCTTGTTGACTACGGAACCCTAAAAATAGTAGATTACGCACCAAGGGAATAAAGCAGTGCCTTACGTCACGGGCGTATTGAATTCCGAAGCGACACTAAGGATTCTGGGGGTGAACCTCCGGAGCGCAGCGAGGAGGTTCAAGTGTTAATTCCCGAGTGAAACGAGGGAATTAAGCCTAACCTAACCCTTGGTGTAGCGAGGGATTTAAGTTAGCCCAATACAAAGGCAGCTTTATTCCTGAGGTGAGTACCTACTCTGCTTTTCACACCTACTGCGAGGAAATAAAAACCAAATGCACTAGAACAATATATAATTAAAGTTGGAATTACATTAGTTTTATTAGACTTACTAGTGTTTGCCCGCGGCTTCGCTTGCGTTATTTTAGAATTTGAGAAACAATACGGATCGTGTGGCGCCATCTGGAATATGAACGTAATTGTTTTCTCTTCTATTTCTCTTCTGTTATTCGGGATGTAAGATACCTTATATCCGTGTCTATACTCCTGACAACGTATATGCAAAATTTTGGGACGATCGATTCAGTAGGTAGTAATGCGTGAAAAGGTAAAAAACAAACATACTTGCATTTTTATTATTAGTTTAGATCAATAATGTTATATCTAGGTACATAGTTTGCATAGGAAACGTCCTTATTTGAGCGACATTAATTTCAAAGAACCGTGTTTATTTTAAACATTAGACTATCATTTTTGGGTTGATTTACAGTATCGCTGCAAATTGAACGTACGATAGCATTGCTCTTCTCCCTTGCATTCCGCGTGATACCTAAAAAATAATTAATTATCTGACTCGATGAGTACAACTTGTCGTCGTTTAAAACAGAATCTATGCACTGGTTTGAACACCAATTCAAAACATAAATAAACACGATTTTTTCTAATCTTTAAAATTCCACACCTCGAAACAATTACAATTTAAAAAAATATCCAACTTACTACCTACAATTTAAATCAGTGTATATTTATATCCTAGAAAACTATTGAAAAAAAAAAAGAAATAATTTAAAATCGCGAATAATATTGAAATAAAAGTATACACATTTTTTTTAATTATTTGAAAAAGTGAAAAAAAGAAACAGCGAGATTTGATCCAGAGACCCCTTGCACGAAAGTCAAGCAGGATACCAACCAGACTGGCTATTACGCTGACAGTGTTTTCAAATAGCGGTTCTTATACAAATATCAACAATGACTGAAAATCAACATATTATAAAATTGCTAATCCCCCAAAGGGAATGAAATAAAAGTATACACATTTTTTTAAATTATTTGAAACTCTCAGGAGAAATATAAGAAAAATCAAAAAGTGAAAAAAAGAAACAGCGAGATTTGATCCAGAGACCCCTTGCACGAAAGTCAAGCAGGATACCAACCAGACTGGCTAGTACGCTGACAGTGCTTTCAAATAGCGGTTCTTATACAAATGTCAACAAAGACTAAAAATCAACATATTATAAAATTGCTAATCCCCAAAGGGAATAGCGTAATTATACATATCCTATTAATAGAAGAGCAGTTTAAGGAATATTTGGGGAAAAATTGACTAAATAACACCTAGTGGTTTAGCTTCCAACTAAAAACAAACAGATAAAAACAACAAAATTTAAAATTGCTTATCTCCCAGGAAAAATAGCGTAATGATACATAGCCTATCAACAGAAGCATATTATTAGGAATATTTGAGGAAAATTTGATCGACAACTTTACAGTAGTTTAAGAGATAGATCAAATCAAAAAAACATAAAAAATTTCGAAAGAAAAAAAAAGTTGATTTGGCATCAGAATCGATCCCTTATCTCGAAAAAAATACAAAAAGAAAAAAATATTCAATGTACAGGAATGACAGCTCTACGATTTTATTATATGTAATTAGACTTATTATATAAAAGTATAAAGTAATATTTGATACATTGAAGTTGGTGTAGAATTTATTTGAGTGGTGTTATTTAAATAAACTTCGGAAGCTGGCGTCTGCTGGGAATAATCTTGAATTGTGAAGGTTGGTGAAGTTTGAATGACTGGTTGTTCTAAATAAAAAATCTAAGTCTTTAATTTCCTACGCGAAAAGTAATTATTAAGTATTTAGTTATACCTTTCACAATGATAAATTTATAACCTATATGTTGCCCAGTCTTGAAACCTATACAACAACAACAAAAAAAACAATCAAATCCGTCCAGTAGTTCCGAAGATTAGCGTGCACAAACACTTCTTTTCTACAATTTATTATGTGTATTTATAGATTTAGTTATAACTTTCACAACCCAGCGCGACGCAGCGCTGCATTTTAACAGCGACTCTAAATCTAACTTTATTCACTACATGTTAAGATACACAGTCGTTTGAAGTATCATTGTGTCACGTCGTCGCGTCTTGGTGTGAACTGACCGTGAATCTTGTTTAAAGAAATTCAATCAATTGTTTTGTAGTGTATTTAGGGCGACTTTTACCAAGCGGTTAAACATGTTTAAAATTTTATTTAAGCACTAAATTCTGTTTAACTACACAAGTTGTCTTTGACCACAAGTTAAACATGATTATAGTTCTATCAAATTTAAACAGCCAAAAATCGCTGTTTAAACTACTAAACGTATTTGGCAGTTAAATTTGAGGTTAGATTCTGGTCGTGATTAGAGTTTCTTTTTTATGAGATTGATAACGACGACGAAGAAATTGTTAACTATATCAACAGGCCTCGAGATGTCAGGGTTATTGAGGCTGTACGGATGGGCGATTATTATGAGAAAATGACACAACGAATGCTGATACAATACTGGCTTTATTATGAAAGAACACAAGATTATATGGTTACATTGATATAATCTCCCTCTCAATTCCTCCCTTATACTAAAATAAAATAAAAGTTACAGTTTTATTTTATTGTTTGAATAATTATAATTATGATTAAGCAGTTTTTTTATGACACAAATACAAAATAAGCATTGAAAGTTTAGTCTAAAACTTATAAAATATAGATAGAAGACGGCATCGTAGTGTTAATAGCAGTTTTATTTTTGATAATAATATTTGTTATGTTACTGATTGTTACATTACAGCAATAAATTCAACTAAGTACCTACGAGCACTCAACTGGCGTCGATACGTCTCTGTTTTCTGCTGACCTGCGTAAAAGTAGTTGTTTATAACATTGATAATTAGTTTATCTACTCTCATATCGTAAACTTCGAAATACAAAACTCAAAATGAGTTTATAATGACATACTTTATACCATAGAGTATCGTAATGAAATTAAAAAATTAAATTATAACACTGTTTGTCTAACAAAACAATGTTATAATTTAATTTTTTTTCATTATGATACAGATTACTGATTATAGATACATTTTTTTACTTTTTTATCTGTGGCTGCGCGCGCTTTATAAGGGAATGTTGGGATTTTGACGTTTGTGTTTCGGTGGATGACATGGTGGATGATTATTAGTGTTTATTAATTTTTATCTTTTATTTGATATGTTCGTGTTCAATGAGAGCAGATAAAGTAGTGTATGAAACTGTACATAACTAGGTATTATACCACTCGTGTGATACTATTATAAAACTCGCTTCGCTCGTTTTATAAACTCACACTCGTGTATAATACCCCTCATTATGTACCAGTTACATAAACTACTATAATCTAGTATGTTTTATTCTAAATATGATACAGTTTCGTTCTATTTTTGTGTATAATGTCGGTTTTTCCATTTTTATAGTTGATCTCAACATTAGGTGACAAATCTTTTCTTTTCTTTACATATAATAAAATCGTAGAGATGTCATTCCTGTACATTGAATATTTTTTTCTTTTTGTATTTTTTTCGAGATAAGGGATCGATTCTGATGCCAGATCAACTTTTATTTTTTTTCGAAATTTTTTATGTTTTTTTGATTTGATCTATCTCCGAAACTACTGTAAAGTTGTCGATCAAATTTTCCTCAAATATTTCTAATAATATGCTTCTTTTAATATGATATGTATTATTACGCTATTTTTCCTGGGAGATAAGCAATTTTGAATTTTGTTGTTTTTAGATGTTTGTTGATAGTTGGAAGCTACACCACTGGATATTATTTTGTCAATTTTTCCTCAAATATTCCATAAACTGCTGTTCTATTAATAGGATATGTATAATTACGCTATTCCCCTTGGGGGATTAGCAATTTTATAATATGTTGATTTTCAGTCATTGTTGACATTTGTACAAGAACCGCTATTTGAAAATCACTGTCAACGTACTAGCCAGTCCGGTCGGTAACCTGCTTGACTTTCGTGCAAGGGGTCTGTGGATCAAATCTCGCAGTTTTTTTTTTTTTTTGAGTTTTTTTTATTTGTCCTGAGAGTTTTAAATAATTTTAAAAAAATGTGCATACTTTCGTTTCAATATTATTCGCGATTTTAAATAATTACTATTTTTTTCAATACTTCTCTAGGATATAAATCTACTCCGATTTAAATTGTAGGTAGTAAGTTGGATATTTTTTTTAATTGTAATTGTTTCGAGGTGTGGAATTTTAAAGATTAGAAAAAAATCAGGGTTTCTATAATTTGTGTTTATTTATGTTTTGAATTGGTGCTCAAACCAATGCATAGATTCTGTTTTAAACGACGACAAGTTGTACTCATCGAGTCAGATAATTAGTTATTTTTTAGGTATCACGCGGTATGCTAAAGGGAGAAGAGCAATGCTATCGTACGTTCAATTTGCAGCGATACTGTAAATCGACCCAAAAATTATAGTCTAATTTAAATATATAAAACTCAAAGGTGACTGACTGACATAGTGATCTATCAACGCACAGCCCAAACTACTGGACGGATCGGGCTGAAATTTGGCATGTGAGTAGATGTTATGACGTAGGCATCCGCTAAGAAAGGATTTTGATCAATTCTACTCCCAACGGGATAAAATAGGGGAAGAAAGTTTGTATCAAACTTCGTCAATTTTAAACCGATCGAGATGAAACTTTGCATGCATAAAGCTACTATGACGTAGACACCCCTTACGAAAGGATTTTGATAAATTCCACCCCTAAGGGAATAAAAGTTTGTAAGTCTTCTTTGATTTTCGACTGATTGACCTGAAATCAAAGATTGGAAGACGTCCGCTTAAATAGTATTTTGATAATTTTAACCCCCATGGCGATATAATAAGGGATGATGGAGGATGTAGGTAAATGTATTAGTTAGAACCTATCAGTACCTAATGGAACGAATCAATTAAGACGAATGTTAAACCGCACAGCAATAAAATCATAACATTGCAATAAAATAGTTCATTGATTGTCGATAGATGGTGCTTTTTATTTGAGATCAATTACCTAATGATATCCTGTTCGAATTTAAACTATTACAGTTTCCCCTAAAAGTCTGCTTTGCCATGACAAAGTCTCAGGGGCAAACTCTTAAATTTGCGGGTATTGACTTGAGAGAACATTGCTTCTCTCATGGACAGTTTTATGTTGCTTTGCTCACGAGTAAGTTCACCCAATAGCTTGATAGTTTTAGCGCCTAATGACAGATTAGTTATGAATATTGTGTACAAAGAAGTTTTGTAAGCCCTAATTTATTGCACACGCTAAACAAAAGTAAAACCGTAAAAACTATACCTTAATTAATAAACACTTCTTAACGCGAGCGAAGCCGCGGGCAAAAGCTAGTCTCTAATCACACTGTACGGTCCAGAATATAATTGCTTAAGTTTATTGCCAGTTTCATTTTTAATTAAAATTTGATCGTATGGTTTATAGCGTATTGGGTTTACATGCTGATCGTATCTACTTTTTCTGCCTATTTTATCAGCTATTAAATTTTTCCGCGCTTCGGTTTGAGAGACCTGTAGCCGGTACTTAAGTTCAAGTGAGTAACTGTCGTAGGCTCTACACACTTTGCCAAATTATTAGGCAAGTTACACTTTCGACCGTATACGAGTTCGAAAGGTGAAAATTTTGTAGACGTGTGAACTGTCGTATTATAAGCAAAGCACCAGAACGGTAACCAAGTACTCCACAGTTCGGGTTTTTCTTCTGCTTGGATTCGTAGAAATGCGCCTAGATTTTTATGCGAATTTTCTAGCGCCCCGATGCTTTGGTGATGATACGCAGTTGAGTTTAACTTCTTAATATGAAGTAGTTCACAAAACTGTTTCATGGTCTCCGACATGAACTCTGTGCCTCTATCGGTAGCTATCTCCCTCGGGATGCCATGTTGAAGTATGAAGTTATCTACGAAGGTGCGTGCTACTTCTGTAGATGTTTTAGTGGCCAGGGGATAAGCGCATACGTACTTTGACAGCTCACATTGCAATGTAAGTATAATATAAGAAAAAATATTGCTGTGTTTGTCGAGTGGTCCTACTAAGTCTAAGAAGATTTTATCGAAAGCCGAATGAGCAGTCGTCGTGATTGCCATCGGCTCCTTTACCTGGACTGTATACTTATGCTTCTGGCATTGTTCACATTTTTTGACATAATTTTTGACTTCACTCTCTAAGCCTGGCCAAAAATACTCGTAGTATTTTTGTATGTTAGTTAACATTCTTCTCATGCCCGCGTGACCACTAGTGGGCAAAAGGTGAAAGTCGTTGAGTATCACTTTCCTATCATCGTTGTCTTCTACTCTTTCCACATCTTTTAATATACATAATCTGGGCCCTTTCCAGTTGCTTTGGTTTCTTATTTCGCTAATTAGCTTTTCTACAAAAATGTTGTTATTCGAATTTTTAATGAAGTATACTTCATTTATATTAAGCTGGTCACAAAGATCACTCAGTTCCCTCGCAAATTCGGCTCGCGTAATTTGTGATTGAGATGCTGGTTTATAAAAATAGTTTTCATTTGGGCATTATACAACAAAATGGGAGTTTCTAACACTGCAGAGCTATCGTTCTTTAACTTTTTTAGACTGCTACTGGGTGTAAATCTTAATTCTACTGCGTCTCTTGGTTTAATATGAGTTTCCACTACTTTTGGTTGAGCTTGAGCTGGCAAATTGTCGGTGGGCAACTCGTCATCTGGGGCAACGTTATCTAATTTTCGTTTTTGAGCGCGAGTCATAACTGCATACAAACACTCATTCATGTTTTTTTAGTTCTTTTGAAGTTATTTTATTCTAGATAATGCATTCGCAACACAGTTTTCACTACCTTTTACGTATTCTATTACGTAATCGTACTCTTCAAGAACTATCCTAAATTTAAAGAGTCTGCTAGAAGGGTCTTTTAAATTGAATAGGTATACAAGGGGTTTGTGGTCGGTGAATATTTTAAATGTACGACCATATAAATTGGGTCTGAAATATTTGACTGCCCAAACTATAGCTAGGAGTTCTTTTCCTATAGTGGGGTAGTTCTTTTCCGCTTTGTTAAGGCTCCTACTAGCGTAAGCTATTGGTCTGCCATTCGAGTTTGAAAGGACTGCCCCAATTGAAATTAAGAAAGTCGATAATTTTAAGTTTGCACTTCGTAATCTTTCAAAGACTTGTATTAATTTTTTATTATGGTCCGTTAGGCTGCGTCCCATACAAATAAGATCGTCAAGGTACACTAGGCATTTTTCGTAGGATAACCCAGTCATTGCCATGGTCATCATACGTGAAAATGAGCTGGGACTAGTTTTGAGCCCCATAGGCATTCTTGTCATTTGATACTGACCACCGTCTGCACAAAATGAATTATTATTTCCTACTGTGTTTGTTTAACCCTACGTTAAAGAAACCTTGGTTTAAATCTAAATATGTGAAATAAATACATCCACACAGGGAATCTAGTATGTCCGAAATATTAGGCAGTGGGAACTTATCATCCTGAATACAAGTGTTAAGTTTACGGTAATCTATAACTAATCGCCATTTTTTGTTCCCATTTGCGTCTGATATTTTAGGCACTAGAAGTAACTGGGCTAGACCACTCACTGGAGCTAGGTTCAATAATTTTTTGATCCAATAAGTTGTCCACTTGTTTTTTCAACTCTATTTTCTGTGAATGCGGCATTCTATAAGGCTTAACGTACACTGGAGAAAAGTTTGGTTTCAATGTTATAGAATGTTCATATAACTTTGTTGTATCGAGTTTATCACCCGGAAGGAAGAAAATGTCTGCATATTTTGCACATATGGACTCTATAGACACTTGTTCTTCCTTATTTAAATGGTTTAGCGATAGCGAAGCGAAAACTTTTTTGCACTGTTTTTTAAAAAAAACAATGTTCCGTATGTTGCCAAACGCTGCAAATTTAAAACACGTTACAAAACCGTAAGAACAACCTTATTCCAAATTTGCTGCGTGTTACTAATTTTTTTGGCAATGTTATTAGCAAAAAAACACCTTTTCAACCCTTTTCAACCCTTTCCGTACACCCCAGAACGCTGCAAAATCACCCGGTATGTTATTTTACCTTCCTTAAGAACCCCTAAAATTTCAGCAAGTTACTAATTATTTTCGGGTTTGGGCTTTAATGACTGGACTATATCGTAGTCTGTCCTTCCTAATCTTATTACCTATCCATTTCTGGTGGCATTTCTTGTAAATTCTGAACAACCCATAAAAAAAAACGCCAACGACGCTATAAGAAGTACCACGATTAAGATGACGATGTTGGTCGTGCATGCCCCGTCAGCTACCTGATGTCAGCGCTGTTACTTCCACCTGCTGCGTTTTGTGGGACTATAATTTCTTCTTTTGAGTTAGTTGTTCCCATTTTGAGATTGTAGCACAAAGTATTCACAAAATGAAATATTTATACCGCCAAATCCCGGTAGAAGATTAGTCTCGTTACGATACATTGTGACACCTGAGTTGTCCCGTTTGGTCAAAGGAATGTAAATATACGCTGGTCGCGTTTACTTGTCACGGTCGCCATGTACGGATGGGCGATTATTATGAGTAAATGACACAACAAATGCTGATACAATACTGGCTTTATTATGAAAGAAGACAAGTTTATATGGTTACATTGATATAATCTCCCTCTCAAGGCAAAATCAAATTAAAATTTATTTGAAACCTTTTTTGAAAAAAAAAAATGGGTCCACCTGCCCAGGGCGGTACAGGAGGGACTGACAGACTTGTACTGACTAAAATCCACGATGTTCCTTCAATAGCCCTTTATGTACCAGGGTCACGGTTACCGAGTGTGACAGTCCCGTGACCCCGGCAGGCTCTGGCCCTCTTAGGTGGTTCCCCCCGTCAGTTGTTTGAAACCCTGACAGAGAAAAAGTTCTTTCGAAGATTTCGCCTATCCAAGAAGATGACGATGATTTTGCTAGAAATAATTGAATATAGATTATTGGAAAAGTACGCACGTATGCACCTACCTACTTTGTTTACTTATTATAGACTTGTAAGATACGTACGATAAATACGTACCTACCTACAAAATTCATACCTAGTACTTAAGTACGGTATAACAACCGTGAAATAACGTTATTTGTGACGATTCTGCTCAAATCGTGACATGGAACGCACAAGACATAATGCAGCACCGCCACGCAACACTCTAAAATGCGTTTAGTTAATTTCAAGCTTCAACATCGTGGTGCAAGACAAACATAAATAAGTTTAAATTAATCGTGTTTACAAATGAAAACAGATTTAAATAAATGGGTTTAAATTTATTTTAAATAAGGTTTATTTTTACGTCTATTATAATATTTCGTTACATAATAATTGGGTTAAGTCGAGGGTTTTAAGTTATTTTATTCTTTTTTATTAAGATTTTTATCGTCGTCGTGGGTCTTTTCAAAATTTCTAATTTTGTTAATTTTATTGCAGTCTTTTTAGGGAGAGTTACAGACGTAATTTCCATTGTTTGGGAACATACATAAAGCTAAAATATTAAAACAATATTGTAATCGGATAGTTCGTTTTGATAATGTAATCAAAACGAACTATCCGATTACAATATTGTTTTGCACTAATATTGTGGCGCCCCTTAGTGAGTTACAGCCATGACACCTGTCTAAGAACATGAATTCATCGAACACAAACCCGTTATTGAAAACCGCATCAAAATCGGATCATTAGTATAGAAGATAGGTGGGAACATTACTTTGCACAAACGCACAAACACACAAACGCGCACACAAACATCTCTCACCCTAAACGCATATACCTGCTCCTGTGGGTAAAAACCTTTGTTGAAATTAATTGAACGGTTTTATATTGAAAGATAGAGATTAGAAGTATCGTCGCGTCAAGTCGCGCCGCGACGCGCGTCGGCGTGAACTGACCGTAACAAGGTCTTTGCTCGTGTGTCTTTCACAGTTAATTTTTGATCTCATGAATATTTTTTCAGGTGAACATATCTATGTATCTCGACAGACTGCACCTGATTCTACACTTGTTGCTACAATTGCTTCACCAACACTTGCCTGCGTAAAAGAAACTGTACTTCACCCAGACCCTTAGTTCGTCTCAGTATTCACTTTGATAAGAATGGTTTTATTGAGTTCATCAAGAGATAAGTTTAAATATAAACTATTCGCGTAGTAATTATAGTGACATGTGAGTGATTCTATTGACTGTAAAACAAATGGAATAGAACTTATAACGATGGGTGTTAGTAATTTTGTAAAATATGTCACCATTTGTGCGATTTTTGGCGTAACGCTTATTTCGTTTTTTTACAATTTCTATTATAATGATACCAAAACAATCGATCCGAGTTTCTTGCTGACAAATATTACGTACATATATAATAATAATACGAGTACTATATCTACAGATTTGAAATATTTATTATTATGGTCAAACCATTATAGCCCTATCAAGAAAATCCGTGAAGGCCAAATCACATTCATACAGAGAAGATGTTCCTTTACTAATTGTTACGTGTCGACCAACAGAAGTTTGTTAGGAGATATTGCACATTTCGATGCAATAGTGTTCCATGGACGAGAACTACCCAAAGAAACATCACAGTTACCTCAGTTACGATCCCCTCATCAAAAGTATATTTACATCAATATGGAGTCATCAGCAAGATTTCCGGTCTGCAACAAAATATATAACCATAGTTATTTCAATTGGAGTTTGACTTACAGATTAAATTCGGATGAATATTTTGGGTACATTATTATTAAAGATAAAAAAGGGAACATCATAGGTCCTAAAGAGGAGATGCATTGGGAGAAAGTGGAAGCAATGATACCTATCGACGACACACTGAAAGCAAAATTGAGTACGAAGAAGATTGCAGCAGCTTGGTTTGTATCTAACTGTTATGCGCCAAGTGGTAGAGACCAAATAGCCAAAAATCTTCAAATGGAACTAGAAAAGTATGGCATGCAAGTTGACATATTTGGTAGATGTGGAAAGAAGAAGTGTCCTAAAGACAGAATGGAGAAGTGTTTGAGGATATTGGAGACTGATTACTACTTCTACTTGTCGTTTGAGAACTCGTTTGCTGAAGACTATGTGACTGAGAAGTTATTGCATGCTCTCAAATCTAACGCCATACCTGTGGTCTTGGGCGGCGCCAACTATACAAGGTTTCTTAATTTTTTTGCAATATTATATTTGATTACTTTTTTGAAATATAAACAGTTATTTTGTTAGACAGACCAACATAACTTTCTAAAGGATGTGGAGATATTTCGTATCCTAATTTTCACTCACAAAACTTAAGTGGTATGAATCAATCACCACTACGAAGATCGCCCGGAGCACACAGTAGAGCATACGGTGCAGGACTGCCGCAGTTGGGGCCGTGTCCTCACGGAAGTGATAGCCGGAGACCTCTCGCGCCGGCATTGGTGGAGGCCATTCTGCGGGGTGAGACGGAGTGGGAAGCGGTCGCCTCCTTCTGCGAAGTAGTTATGCTCGCGAAGGAGGAGGCGGGCCGTGAGAAAGAGAGGACAGCGTCCTCCCTCCGTTCCAGCCGCAGTGGGAGACGGGCGTCGCAAGACGATCTCCGGCCACCGTAGGCGCGGGCATGCGGACGGCGAGTAATGGGCAACTCGCCGCCTGACCATGGACCATGTCCCGGTCGACGGCGCGTTGTGTTGCACGCGCGCCTCAAAGCCGGTTAAACTCCGTTCTGATACAACTCCACTGTAATAATATAACTTTAAAAATAGAACTCTTACACCTACATACTGCTTTTAGCCATCTTCCCTTTCCATACATCCTTACAAACACCAGTTATCCTCATAATAAACCCGTTATCTCTTTGATCGTACAAGATTTCTTTGAAAAAATAAAAGATCGAATAGTCACTTGCTTAGTTCTTAATTATTTTCCAGGTTCATGCCAGATGGGATATACCTGACTGCGCAACAATCAGGAATCAGAGAGTTGGCGAAGCAAATGGTGGATATTATAAATGACAAACAAAAATACTACAAATTCTTCAAGTGGCAAAACCACTATTCGTATCACGGTCTTGATGAGTTCAGCAGTACGAACAGATTTTGCAAACTGTGTGAATTAATGAATAACAAAGAAAAAAATCTGGAAAAAAGTGTATACGAAGACTTCAGTGAGTGGGTGAAACCACCTTATAAATGTTGGTGAAGTTCCTTTCTCAAGAGCCTCTAGCTGCTTGGAAGTTCCCGATATTTGAGTGGACCACCATTTTTGTTTTTTTAATCAATATTTTACATATTTAATAGTTTATTAAATATTTAAAAAGTTTTTTAAGATGTACTCATAAGAAAAAACCACTCATTATGTAAAAACTTATTGCGTAATATACCTATAGAACCAGTTGCCTTAGGTTTGCTTATCAGGTTAACGAGATCAAGTACGAGTACAATGTTCGCTATCCTGAAGTGAGTTAAACAGGGCAATCCGCTGTGTCCAAAATTGTTCACACACAGTACATTGGAAGAAGCTTCAGACACTGTCATCCAAGTGAATGTGTAAATTATGGAAAAATAACAAATAAAGATTTAAGGTATAATAGGTATCACTTGAAATAACTTTCACCCGATTAAATTTTCATATGGTATAACAACCAATGATATCATTTCATATGTGACCTAATGTTTATTACATAAAACTTTTCTCAACCAAAATTTTGATTTGAATAAGTAAATGCGAGGAAACATACCGTTATAACCTGAACGACCTCATGATCCACCAACGAGTTCAACAATAAAGGGGACCTGGAGCTTGGTGGGTCGGTCGGTTGACTCGGTCGACGCGGAGCCCTGCTTCGCAGGGTTCCTATAAGCGGGTGATTGAAAAAAAAACCGGCCAAGTGCATGTCGGACCACGCACAGTGTAGGGTTCCGTAGTTGCCCATCAAAATACTTATGCGAACTAACTAAACTGATTCGCTGAATTTAATTTTAAAAAGAAGAATTTCCAAAATCGGTCCAGGAGTCTTTGAGAAATCGGGGAAAATACATAAGAAAAAAGATTACAACGAATTTAGAACCTCCTCCTTTTTTTGAATTTAGTTAAAAGTAGTTGACGATAAGAACCTACCTATCTCCAAAAAACATACCTATAAAAGCTGTAAAAATAAAGTTGACAAACTTACATTTGCAGTTGTCTCCGATACATTTTGTTTAAGAAAATATGACACCCAAGTACATTTTATAAGTTGGTCGACTATTACTCGTAAAGTTGTAAAGCCTACTTAGTCATGATAATTTTCTTTTAAACTTCGTTATATATGTCGTAGGATAATTTGATACTTCGAATCTTCGCGGAAATCCTAGGGGTTTTGCGAAAACGCGGATAATTAGACATCGGCGAAAAATTATCAAATCTTACTGGACAAAGTCAGGATTTTTGCGAAAATACTCGTTATTATAGCAATATTGCGAAACGAAATGCTGGCTGTTATGAAATAAGAACGCTGATTGGTCGGTCAGCGCGTTCAATAAGAGATCGTCTCTGATTGGTTGACGTCTTAATTTGATTTATTCCCTTTACGTCGAGTCCCGTTACGTCGAGTCTGAAAGTCTATTGTTCTCCAAAGTATTGATATTTTACGCTTTCTATTACCTATATGTCAGGGATGTAAATTAAAAGCCAATGGCATAAAAACATGTTAAAATGCTCTGATGATACTTAAAACAAGTATAGGTGAAGATTACCTAAAAAGGAAGTTCAACGAAGCCCCGCTTCGCGGGGCTTCTATTTCTGCTTACATGGTTTAAAGTAACCTAACACGAAGGGATGGCGGGGTCTTTCAGACCCCGCCATCCCCTTCGAACCTAACCTGTCCGTGTCGGGGTGCCCACGAGTCCCGAGCTCGCTTCGCTCGCTCTTGGATCAAAGTCCACAGGACCCATCATTGAAATTCATAATAATATCCTTAAAACTAAACTATCCTTGTCGGGGTACCTTATTTGACCCTTAATTTTAACGTTAATCATCGGCAAACTAGGAACCAATTAGAAGTCAGCCAGCAAAATTGTAGCCAATCAGTGTTGAGCACATCAAATCTTACTATAATAACGAGTATTTTCGTAAAAATCCTGACTTTGTCCAGTAAGATTTGATAATTTTTCGCCGATGTCTAATTATCCGCGTTTTCGCAAAACCCCTAGGATTTCCGCGAAGATTCGAAGTATCAAATTATCCTACGACATATATACTACTATTGTGAATTTTTTCACACCCCCAAACATAACCGTTTGGCTGGTAGAGGGGGGGGACACTCGAATCGAGCAAAATTTAGCACTTTAAAGCTTAATATTTCACAAACGAATTTTTTTATCAAAAAACCTTAATGGAAAAGTCATTATTTTTTAAAGGCCTATTTAATGATATCCCACACTAAGGGGTACGCGAGAAAAAAAAAATCCTCACTTTACGTGTAAGTACTGGAGGTACCCTAAAAAAAATATTTTACTAGATTTTATTTTACCACTTTTTCGGCACAACAAATCCGTATATTTTCACCAAATTACAGCTCTCTAGTACTGTGCGTCTCTGAGCTAAACTGCGGACAGACGGACGGACGGACGGACGGACGGACATGGCGAAACTATAAGGGTTCCTTGTTGATTACGGAACCCTAAAAACTAACCAAGTGCATGTCAAACCACACATAATCATATTAATTTATTACATTACACGATCGTAGTTGAGAGTAGCTATTACCTTTGGTTTCGTCCGCTACAACTCGAATTTTATTTTCACGGGAACATAAATCGAAATTAAAATTGCTAAGGAAATAAAAAGCGTGTACAGCAGAATTGTACAACTATGTTTCTGACTTTTCTGACTACACTCGGTGGGTGAACAGAGTCCCCAAGTTGGTCGTCATACTAGATGTCTCACCGGTTTTAAATGATGCATGTTATAGGCATCGAGGATCTCTTTTACCAAACGAGACCAACACTATTTTACTAGCTAAGCTGCCTCTTTCTGAATCATCACTGCCTCATAGGACAAAGTCACCTTCGTCTGATTCAACAATAAAAATATTCAAGGTAACTTGGGAGTGAACCACTAGTAGTGGTAGACCTCACGATTCCCGCCAGCCACTACGTAATACGAAAAAATTGATTCCACAATTCACAAATACGAATTTCTAAATACCGATCTTCCGATCTGACCTTCACAACCCAGTAACTGGGTAATACGATACTCCATGGTAAAACTGGTTGTAAGATTTTAGAGCTTCTGACTTACAGTAACGACTGTAAAAGATCTACAAAATGACAGCCGGGACCAACGGCCTATGCGGCTGTAATTATTAAGCCACGAGCTCTTTTATTTTTTGATTATGTGAAAATTGGAAAACGAACACATCGGTCATTTCGTGATTCTTCTTAATAGATATTATTGTAATTCTTAGATATTATTTATGATGTTCGAAGGATTATTAAGTTATTTTGGAATCCCGGAATTAAATATTTCGGAATATTTAGGTATTCCCCTTATCGTAATCTGTCATCAAACAGTTCTCTACTTTTTTATATCGATGCGCTGAAATGTTTTCATCGATTATATTTTTATCTTTGATCACTCTTCACAATCATAGAATATTGAAGTGGAAATTTATGTAATTACCTTATTAATTAGTCAAGTTAATATTATTTCCTGGTTTCATTATTCAACATGAATTTTTTGACATAAATTATACAAATGAAGTGTCTTTTTCATGTTCTTTTTCTTCAGCAACATAAAAGGATTGTTCTATATAATAAGATGATGTTTTAATAAATTATGTTAATTGCGACTGTCGATACAATAATTTGAATATTCATTAAAATAAATTTAACGGTCAGTGACATTGATTAAAAATGGTTTTTAGCTAATTTTAGCACGTTTTTTCATAGCCTCTTTCGTGTCCATTGATCTAAGGTCTTCATTTTCTTTTTCTAAATCCTCTTTATTATATGTGTATCCTTCATCTCAGTTCAAAGAAATAGGCAGATAGAACGCTCAGAACACGCGAGAGTCTCCACCAAAGTTAATACAATCAAATAGAATTACATTCCATAATGTTTTCTTTGTTTATGAGAACAACTTTTACGATGGTTAAAGACACGAGACGGCATATTTTGGAAAATAACAACAACGACGCGCCGCTTGGTACGACGCGTAGCTTGGTACTGTCGCGACTTTGTATTCGATTTTGATTTTGTATTAACTTTGGTGGACCCACTCGCGTGTTATGAGCGCTCTATCTGCCTATTTCTTTGATCTGAGTCCTTCATCATCATTATCGACCTTTTTCCACCCACTGCTGAGAAATTATCTCCTCCCATTTTTACCCTATTTTCTCTAACCTGTAAATGAAATGTCTAGGAAAGTAAAATAAAGAGTTGGATGTTTTTTATACTTGGTATTTCTGTAATGATTTTCATTTATACTCCATCATCTTATCATCTTTTGTGACACTTAAACCTCTCGAGTTACTTAAGTCATTGAACCTAGCAGTGACAACCTAAGAGCGGTCTCCGGTGCGAACCGCCACCTTAACCGAGAAGCCAGTACTATTAAACAGTGGCTTTGATAAGTTTTTTAAATAAATGTTTTCGTAATTTAAGAAAAACCCGAAGGGCGCCACTCACTGAGGTTAAGATGTGATAATCCTGTGGTATGCCACACGATCCGCACGATCTTGTAGCATTCCACGTCGAGACAGAAGCCAGCATATCTGGCGCCGCTGAGATGGTTGCTCATTCAAACTTATTAGCATCTTCTGGAACATCCCTCCATGGCAAGTCGCATCAGCACACGAGACGTTTCGCCCTATTGATGTTACTCATAAAATTAAAGAATTTCAGCGTCATTGAAATAAGATCGAAAATATGTGTTAAGGTTTACGAAAATAATCTTAGCCGTCTGTGAGCGCTGACCCTTCTTGTATGGGGAATAGGAGAGAGGGTATGTTACTACTTTATTGTAAAAATAATATCACAAATCTGTTATTGTAATTTATTACTTAATTTTGTTATTATTTTAAAGCTAAAATCATACATTAATCTACAACAGTAAAACACTATAGTCGTTACTAATAAAATTTTTATCACAAACACTCAAACAGAGTTAAAAATTAAATAATTTAATCCTATTTTAATTTCGATTTTAAATTAAACTTTATTCTATAAGTATCGTTGACTGTAATTGAAGCCGTTTTATAGTCGTCTCCATTTGCGAATTTCTTTCCGTTTTGATACATTTTTGTGTCAATTTCAGACTCGTTTTTCTTCTCTCCATTACTAATTTCTTTGTTGTTTTCTGCTTTGGCCATCGACTTCTTGTTGTAAGTCCTAACATAAAAACTCCCGAAGAGGTAGAGGAAGAGGAAAATGTTGACTGCCATTGCAACGCACATAGTGTATGAAGGTTTGCAATCAGACTTCACGCAGGCAACTGCGAAGTGCAGCAGTATGAGAACAAACTGGACCTGAAAGTGGAGAATAATTATAAAATACCAATGTTGTAGTGAAAGACATAAAGAATTTTATAATTTAAGGGAAAAAGAAGATCTTTTTGTTTGTAAAAGTTTTTTGCAAGACAACACTTTAGAGTCGTTCATGTAATATGATTTTAATCTCAATCTAAAACATGGACTTTCAGCTCATTCACACAGAGCATCCGTATTTGTTTTACACCCTTAGCACGAGTTTTCACTCTTTTACTTTCCAACGTATGTATTTCCAGTATTTACAGTGTTTCTTGTATAAACAAAAGGAACAGCGCCTCTGGTTTGCGAAGAAGGTACCAAATTTTTTCCTTGAAAATTGTCAATTTGAAATTGTCAAAGTTCCAGTTTACTTTACGTCTCAAATACTGAAAACTCGTGCTAAAGGTACAGTATCTTACTGTTGTGTGTGTGAACTCGGTCATAAGAAGTACGTCATACGCAGTTGACGAATAAAAAGCATATGATAAAGTGGACCTCTGTGTGAACGACCACTAGTAATCGTAGAGTATCAATGAATGGATCAGTTGTGGGAACACCCAAATACTCCGAAATATTTTATTCCGAATTTCGATATTCCGATTTTCAAAACTCCGAATATCATAATACCTAAAAATTACAATATCTAAGAATCTCGAAATTTATTTGACCAAAAGTCGTTTGTCCGATTTCTTCTTTTTCCGATTTTTACATATTCGAAAAATGTAATGCTCGATGAGTTCTCATTCCGAAAAACGAAATTCCGATTTTCAATAATCCGAATAAACAGATTTTTTCGGAATATTGAAAATCGGAATTTCGTTTCTCATTCCACAAAGTCAGTGACAGAAACGAATTGGTGCAAAACCGGCTCCACGTAATTTTATCTACGGTACTCCCAGAGTGTTATTTAAGCCTGTGTAGGCACGGAATGGCGAGGCGTATCCTCTTAACTTTCACTGTTTACGTTCAGGATTTTTATTGGCCTGTTGGTCTAGCGGTTAGTGACGCTGACTGCTATGCCGGAGGTCGTGGGTTCGATTCCCACCCAGGACAAATGTTTGTGTGATGAGCACGATCATTTGTTCTGTCTCTGGGTGGAATTTATAATATGTACGTATTTAGAAATATATAAGTATGTTTATCAGTTGTCTAGTACCCATAACACAAGCTCTGCTTAGCTTGGGACTAGATGGCGTTGTGTGATTGTTGTGGAATATTTATTTATTTATTTTTATTGTCATTAGGAGAACTTGGGATCCAAGAGCGAGCGAAGCGAGCTCGGGACTTGGGGCACCCCGACTCGGACAGGTTAGGTTCGAAGGGGTTGGGGGATCTTTCAGACCCCGCCATCCTCTTCGTGTTTGGTTACTTTAAACCTTGCTCACAGAAATTGGAGCCCCGCAAAGCGGGGCTCCGTTAACCTACCTTGGTGGGTGGTAGTCAACAAATTGACCAAGGATGCAAGAGCGAGCGAAGCGAGCTCGAGACTGGGGACACCCCGACACGGACAGGTTAGGTTCGAAGGGGATCCCCCCTTCCCCTTCGTGTTAGGTTACTCTAAACCATGCTCACAGAAATAAGAGCCCCACGAAGCGGGGCTCCGTTGAACTACCTTGGTGGTGCTATAACTTAGGATGCAATAGCGAGCAAAATGTGTCTTGGGGCAGCCCGACTCGGTCTTTTCGACCTGACGGACCCGAGTCGGAATTTTAATATTCGGTATTCGTGTTTTCAATGTTTCGGAAAATATATTAGGTCGGAATTTTTGATATTCAGTCTATTGAAATTCGGTGTTCTGAAAATAGGAATTATAAACGTTAGGAATTTTGAAATTCGTATTTATGAATTTCGGAATAAAGTTTTTCGTATTATCGTAGTGTACCCATCAGTTGTATTAAAATCACTGAACCTTGCTGTCTGTAGGTATCAGAATATCAGCTATCCCTTTTTATATGAGACCTTATTTTAGCCTCGTAAAGGATTTGGAGGAACTTTTTTGTAATTTTGTTTAATTCCTATTTTCGTTTTCTCCATACTTTTTCATTATTTCTTATAATTTTGTAATCTCAATTTGAAGAACCCTAATCTCAGCGATAACATTACTACTTATTGTCATTGTTATGTCAGATGAAAATAAATTATGTTTTCGAACAAAACTTACCAATTGCAACTTAGTTATATACTTCTTCCACCACAAATACTTCGCCAAATTGGGGAAAGAAGACAGCCCATAGTAGGCGTACATCACAACATGAACGAAAGAGTTCATCATCCCCAGAAACAGCAGAGCATACGTCGGTTCATACTTCAGGGCCGTCCATGTCACCACTACCATCAGGGTATGGTGGTACACGTGGAGGAAGCTCACTTGGTTGTATTTCTTCCGGAGGACGAAGAATACTGTGTCGAGGAGTTCGGAAAACTTGGCTAGAAGGTAGTAGTACATCGCTGCTGTGAGCTAGAATAAAATATTATTTTCCTATCACATAAGAGCTAAAGTATGAAATTACTTATTTGGATTTGATCCAGGATAAATCCTTAAATAATGGCGTGATTTCAAATTTGGTATCAATTTAAAGGTTGGTATGGTGCCATTTTTGTTATTTTATAACATAGTTATTAAGTACCCAAGATCGCGCTTAGTCGGAGTAAATGTTTCCATACTTTTGTATAATATATCTTTGTCATTATACCATGTCATATCAGGCCAGATGGTTGATGGATTTGACGAGTGTTTACCCCTTCGTAAACAAAGCGAAACAAGTTTCTGATACCTATCTTACGACTTTGGTATCCAGTCGACTATCGCAATACAAGTCCATAGAGGTTCGTACACAGGCACGCGTCAATGAATGCGAAAGTCGTAAGATATTGGGGACTTGCGTCCCATTGTGTACGAAGGGGCTTAGAGAGAAGACTGCGTACAGGCAAACGTAGTGTGGGCCGCCCTTTCAATAATTCGAGAGGTGAGATTATAATGAAGTTAAGATGCTTACGCTTCTTCTGTTGTAGTCAGTGTCCATGACGCAAGTTTTGGGCACCAGTCCGTTCACAGACATCATGGCAACGCACTGGAAATGATAAAAAAATATCTGATTAACATGACGTACTAATTTAACTGTTGCCTGTGTGTCAAACATGTGCGGCGTGCACATGGTTGACCTACAAAAATAACGAAGTCATTGCCCTGAGTAACCTTCATTCAAGTAAAACAACTTTGTTGATCACTCACAAAACAATGAAAAAAAAAAATGTTATACAAATGTTCTGTTACGAAACTGACGTAGCGAGCATGCAAATATTTATTATAGTAATAATATGCGTCATCTCGCCATGCGCGTCTAAAGATGGTTTCTCACGAGCGCGATCCCACATCTGGTCTGCGAAACAGATGCGTCGCCGCGTCGCCTCCGTCAATCAGATACGCAATGGCTCAGGTTAAAGTACATTTGCAACATAATAGATTTTCCACATTTTTTAAGCCTGCTACGTTGAAAGTTAATTCACCACAGCTAGATTTTTAGGGTTCCGTAGTCAACAAGGAACCCTTGTAGTTTCGCCATGTCCGTCCGTCCGTCCGTCCGTCCGTCCGTCCGTCCGTCCGCAGTTTAGCTCAGAGACGCACAGTACTAGAGAGCTGTAATTTGGTGTAAATATACGGATTTGTTGTGCCGAAAAAGTGGTATCATAAAATCTCGTAAAATATTTTTTTAAGGGTACCTCCTGTACCTCTACATCCTCGCGTACCCCTTAGTGTGGGGTATCATTAAATAGGCCTTTAACAAATAATGATAGTTTCCATTAACACTTTTTTGATAAAAAATTCGTTTGTGAAATATTAAGCTTTAAAGTGCTAAATTTTTCTCAATTCGTGTGTCCCCCCCTCTACCAGATAAATGGTTATGTTTGGGGGTGTGAAAAAATTCACAATAGTATTATATATAACGAAGTTTAAAAGAAAATTATCATGACTACGTAGGCTTTACAACTTTACGAGTAATAGTCGACCAACTTATAAAATGTACTTGGATAATATGTTTTCATAAACAAAATGTATCGGAGACAACTGCAAATGTAAGTTTGTCAACTTTATTTTACAGCTTTAATAGGTATGTTTTTACGGTATGTTTTTTGGGGATAGGTAGGTTTTTATCGCCAACAATAATTTTTAACTAACTTCAAAAAAAAGGAGGAGGTTCTAAATTCGACATAATCTTTTTTCTTATGTATTTTCCCTGATTTCTCAAAGACTCCTGGACCGATTTTGAAAATTCTTCTTTTTAAAATTAAATTCAGCGAATCAGTTTAGTTATTTCGCATAAGTATTTTGATGGGCAACTACGGAACCCTACACTGTGTGTGGCCCGACACGCACTTGGCCGGTTTTTGCCGTGAGAAGATAGCATAAGAATCAATAAATAGTGAACTTTAACCTTAATAATGAGAGGTAATATTGATAGGTATATACTTACCAAATATAACAAAAAACATGAGACCACAACTTGGACGGCATTATATAAGGGCATGACGCTATGTAGTTTGTATGGTTCCCGATTCTTCATTAATAGTGGTCCTAACTTCAACACAAACAGCAGGTATGAAGCCACAATCACAGTTATTGGGAGTGGAGAACCCATCAGGAACCATGAGTTCACGAAATCCGCTGTAAATAAAAAAAAAAACTTAAACCAAATGGGCTTATAGGCATATGAGAGTCATATAAGAGTGAGCGCTGTCCACCACGACAGTAGATTATTTGGATGTCATCATTTGAAATGGCATTCCTAGAATCATCTTTTCTATGATTCTTTATGATCTTTTAGATGATTCTAAGAAATTCCGTTTCCTCGTAATGGTCATCCAGCACGGTAGTCGTTCGTTTTATTTGAGTGTTAATTCTCAAAACTATGATCGAAATCAAAGATATAAAATCTGTGGAGGAATTTAGAAGTCAGGATGTTGATCGCGGGAACACAATTTTCTGCCACTGTAGACGCGACCTTGCAGAAGGCAAGAATGAAGACATCTGGAATGTCACAGTTCGGTCAAGGACAACCAACCTGAGTCGACATCACGTCGTTGTCGCGCTCCTCAAAGACCTGTTTTCGAACTGATGGAGCCTCTATACTCGTAGAGCCAAACATGCCAGGGATCGTGAGACAATCCTAGAAGGGCACTGACAAAGGGGTTTCCCGAAGGAATAGGGTGGCGTTTAGTTAAGACTGGTAGTTGCTTCCGCTCCAACCAGTGAGGAAGGACCCAATTAAATGGTTGTCACTCAAACTGAGAGGAAAACATAAAGCTGTACCCGCGATTTCAAATGCGTGCCAGCTTTTAAGCTATTTGTCAAACAGACAGGCGAGGGAACGCAAAGCAAGCGATTTTGTTTGGTTATGCGTATGGTATCCGATAGTCTATTAGACTATCGGATCGCTTTCGCTATTCTGTGTGACAGGATTCAAACAATTCCAGTCATTACAAATAAAAACGCTTCGGATCGCATTCGCTTCGCCTGTCTATTTGACAATAGCTTTAATATATTATCTCAAAAATTGAGCGCTTGTTCGTTTATTTTTGGCTTTTTATTATCATAATTATGATAATTTAATTTCATTATCATTTGCTCAGCTTTAAACTGACAAAATATATCATGGGTAGGCTTCTAGTCGAACTGAATGCCAGCTGAACACTTATTTATTTAATTTCAATTTATAATTATTTGAACCAAATCAAATTAAAATAATTAAAGTTTTATACTAACTTGAATTTTGCATTGTTGCTGATTTTGAACTTTTTTATATTGATACGATTTAGCCCAAATAATGTGATCGCTACAGAAATAAGCGACACACTATTGCCAATCTTTTTCCGAAGGGTCTTTTATGCGATTTTTTTTCTTTGAATCACAAAAAATGGAAAGGCCCAATTAGAGATGATATGGGAACGTGACAAATATTTGAAAAGGTGATACAAAGTGTTTTCCTTCTAGTTTTACGTCAAAAATTAAAGATGTGAGTTTGAAGAATGCTGTATTTTTAGGGTTCCGTGTGCCCGAATGAAAAAACGCAACCCTTTACAGTAACTTTTTCTGATTGTACTAAACCAATTAAATTAGTACACAGTATCCTATGGCCCAAACAAAGATGGTTTTCGTTTTTTAGAAATACTCGTAATACGTTTTGCATGAAATTAAATTTGTTTGGAACCCTTTGTATACGAGTCCATCTCGAACTTTTTTATCTAACCCTTTCCTGTTATTTTAATTATTTTAAATGGTACCAAAAGCAGGTTTTTTTTTACAGTGAAATTGATACCTAGTAACGCAAGAACGGTTCTGATGCAAGAAGTCGGAAGTCCATTTTTAAATTAATTAAATTCGTGATAATAAAGGGTAAAGCATAATAATATAATACCGGGTTTTCAGAAATCCTGTAAGTATAATACAAGAAATAAAAAAATTAATGAAATGATTTTGCAGATTAGCTAAGAATCAACACTACACTAAATGATGTCATCTTGAATTTACGTCAATTAAAGAATCACGATTTCGAAGCGAAAGAAGATGTAATATTGCTTTTGATAAAAGACAATTATTGCAGGGAATTACAATCTAAAAGTAAATTAGGAGATATACACTTACTAATCAAGTTTTGCTTTTAAAACAATTCTTGCTATCCGTATCATGATTGAGAATATTGAATCGTGAACTGGATTATGATGAACGCGATGCATAGAAGAACCAATCAGAGGCCTTACCGCAAGCGCTCGCTCTACGCTCTAGCTCTAGGCTGTTGGGAAGAGACAGAGCTAGACGTCTTGTATAGTTGTCTCTTTCCTGCAGCCTAAACAGGATCGCGTTAAGAGCTCGTGGTAAGGTCTCAGTTCGAACAAGTGTACCATTGTTGAACTTACCAGCTGAAGGATGTGATACGTTACTGAAGGCGATTGGTGATGGAAATGGTAGCTTTAGACTTAAGCAATGACTAAAGACGAGTTAAAAGGGATGAGTGAGGCTCGACAGATCAGCTTACTCAAATCCTAACTATGAATTCAGCGGCCGCCCCGCTACAGCTCAAAAATGATTCCATGGGAACATAAAATCGGGATAAAAACTATCTTATGTGTTAATCCAGGCTATAAAATATCTGTGCAAGTCCAAAACTATTCCGTAGTTTTTGCGTGAAAGAGCAACAAACATCATACAAACAAATTTTCAGACTTGTACTGACTAAAATCCACGGTGTTCTTCAACAGCCCTTTACGTTGTGCGTGCCAGAGTAAATATAATGTAAACTTTACGTTACGTAGATAGAGTAAAATATATAAGTAATGTAAACTTCTCGAGAAATTAATAAAACGTTTCCGAAGAAAACAACAAAAATGTTCCTATAATTTTAATGGTGCCATGTGTCTTTCGAATCATGACTGAATTACATTAAGAAACTCCTTTGTTACATTATTGAAAATAATATATTTATTTATAACTTTTTAACTCAAGTCAAGTTCTAAATCAAAGTGAGCAAAGACGCGAGAGTAATTGTGGCGGGAGTCAGAAAAGTTTTCAATGAAAAATAATAATAATTTAATTTATGATTCGAAACTTAACCGAATTAATTCATGTACGTGTTGAAAATATTTGCTGGTAAATTGTTTTTTAACAAAGAATATTTATGTAAATTAATTAGTGTCAATAATTCACTGACCTCTTTAAAACATTCAAAGATTAATTTCCTGCGTTTTTTACATTTTTAATGTAGCCATTGTCACTGCAAATAAGGAAATACAATTCCAAAATTATATAATTGGACGTATACAGCTAGCTACAAAATATTGTTGCCTTAACAAAAAGAAAGAAAATAAAACTGTTGAAGTTAAAGACCACAGGCGATACGAACACCTTGCAACAATTCACATCGTGACATACACGTTCTTCAACTACTGTTTATTCCGCTGTCAAAATTAATTAAAGTCACGTATTCAAAAATCTGATGAAATCTGAACATCAAAGTTTCCGCACAACTATGATTCACAACTTTTAAGTGTTTTAGGCTGAGGCGGAGCGGAGCAGAGCAAAGACAAGCTGTGCCGCGAATGACCAATCATTATAGAGTGAAGAAGAGATGTGGATTTTAAGCCATGTGATTGGTGAATCGTGGCACAGCTCATCAGGCCCGGTATACAAGCGGAGGGGAGAGGAAACGAGAGGAGATGTGCTGTGAAACTGGCGGGTTTTCCACCACAGCGGATACAAGGCGCGGATAGCGGAGAAGAGATGTGAGCTTGGCGTAGCGGAGATTATGAGCGGATACATCCCGTTTCACGAACTAAGCAAAATAGCATAATAAAAATGTCATTTCAGCACTATTTTCATTCATTCATTCTCTTTTCATGAATTTGAGTTGTGAGAGTTCGAAATCATCCATCCAGTTTTTGTTGGCCTTGAGAGTTGAATTAATTTTGAACTCTAACGTGTTACCAATAAGTTGACACATCTATTGTAGTCTGAAGTGCAATGTCAGGTGAATATATTTCTCAACGAAGCAAAGTTCAATGTGTAGTTAATTTAATTTTCTTTTATATTTAAGTAGTGCCAAGGTGAATTTTCTATGACAGTGCGTGACATTGAAAATTTTAAGTATTTCTGAAATTTTGAAACCGTAAAAATTGCCTATGACATTAAAGGGCTTCACACAAAAAAAGCTATAATGTAAAGATGTACATTATAGCACGATACATCTCATTACATAATTCCATAGAAATCGTCAGGAGACCACACACGACAGCTTTAAAATGTAAAATTTCTGGTTGACCGAGCTGCGCTCGGTTTTAAAAAGTCTATATCTTGGAAACCGAGCTTTTCTCGAACCTGGGACCTTGATAAATCGATTCCTTGAGCCGAAAACCCCCTAATCTGTAACTTTCATGAATATTCTTGGAGCCGTTTCCGAGATCCTGATTATATATAAATAAATATACAAGAATTGCTCGTTTAAAGATATTAGATAGATAGATAGATAGATTAGATTTTTACATCTTCGAATCTCTATGGAAAGATGTAATGAGATGTATCGTGCTATAATGTACATCTTTACATTATAGCTGCTGTGTGTGAAGCCCTATTTCTGTCATGCTGACGCTGATTGCGTATTTTATTGAAAAAAGTGATGTAATGAGCGACGATGACATCAAGAGTTTTGCTATTTGGTATACCATTAATAAAAATCTCCTCAAAAAAAAATTAACGAAAAACAAAAAACCCGACTGCGTTAAAAAAACTAAAAAGAAAGAAACAAGGCCAGTAGTTAAAGAATTCACTCATTCACACTCACAGTCGGGGCCCATTCAAATTATACCAATCAAATCTTCCCAACGGGCCCCGACTGTGAGTGTGAATGAGTGAATTGTTTAACTACTGGCCTTGTTTCTTTCTTTTTATTTTTTTTTCAACGCAGTCGGGTTTTTTGTTTTTCGTTATTTTTTTTTTTATTTCATTCTTTTTAGTTACTATTCAGAGAATATTGTTTTGTAAACAACTTTAAATCGTTATATATCCTAAACTATTATTTAAAATGAAAAATGATAAAGGGAACCTAAAGATGATTTTAAAATACCTATTCAACGATACCGGACATGATATAGTTCATCGACATTTTTATTTTTCATTTTGACAATATGGCGTCTGGTTGTCGCTGTGGTGAATTTTGATTACTGTCATGTCTTTAGTGACACTCGCAAGGTTAAGACGAATCGATTGACGTAAAAATTATCAAAATCGGCCTACGCATTTGGTCTCTAGAACGCCACATAGAAACAAACATACATACATACATAGACTGATAAACACATTACCCTCCTTTGCGTCGCGCAGTCGGGTAAAAAGCACTGTAACCTTTCTCCTTAAACATGTGACTATGAAGTTTCTTTGCGTTATTTTTATGATTATGACGTATGTATATATATAATTATACGTATATATTTTAGTATGCGGGTGGGTGCAATTATCCTAATATTTATAAGATAATAATTATATTTGTAAATACCCGTAATTTATATGGAACGTGTACATGTAGAGATAATTTTATATTAACCCTCGACCCGTCGCGTGGGGTCTTTCAAAGCCCAGGGTTTAGAAAACTGGAAAATAAAAAGACTTAGAATACCTTTTCGTATCTCTTACTTTGGGTACCCTCCTAAAAAGGATTACACTTCACCCTCCCACCATCAAAATTAAGCATGCGCGTGCGCCCTTCGAGATATGGACGTGTATTTCTACACAAGGCTCTCAGGGACCCCACGCGACGACTGGCGTAAGTAAATTTTTACTAGTGACTTAATAGTTTTTTTTGTGATAATTTTTATTTTGATATATTTTGGTCCTAGGATATTTGTTATAATGAGTGAAAGTGGATAATAGAAAAAGTCATCGTATTTTAAGATGGTTGGAAGAAGATGTGGAGGTTGTTGGTGGTGAACAGTGTGATGAAGAAAATGTTGATTATCCGGATGAAGTTAGTGAAAAAGGCACGGAGTCAAAACTGGAATGCAAAGAAGATGATCATTGTGAATAAATTACTCCATCAGTAACGTCCATAACATCCCATGAAATTCATACCAGAGCTATATGCACTGATTTTGTCCAAAGAAATGGTTAGGGTTACTTAGACATGAAAAGTATATATATTTTTTCATGATTTTTAGCTAATATATGTTTGATTATCATCTTTAGTTCATTGATCACAAATAATTATATAAAAGGAAGAAGTTGTCCCTTATTTTTTATTTTTAAGTTAATTTTAAGATGACTCAGTAAAAATTTAAGAAAAAAATGTTATTTCTAATACTTTGATGTTTTTTAATAGAAACAAATGTCCGATTTGCAATATCTTTTGTTTTTTGTTTCAATGAAGTCCTATCCAAATGTAAAACGCCAAAATAATATCAATAATTAATGTTACAATACTAATTGATTGATATTTATTTTTGGGGTCTCTGAAGACCCCACGCGACGGATCACGTAATAAAAAAGGCGCGACGGGTGGAGGGTTAAGTATTCTAAAGATTATTTTATAATAAATTATTTGATTCAATTCGAGGTGCGACTGACGTTTGCAATCGACGCCGACGTCAGCGTGTCGGGAATTGCAGTTAATAAATACATTCAACTTCTTTTGAAATTTGGCCAAAAGGGAGATATCTGCATCCATAAGAGTTAGAGAAAGCTTTCTTAGGAAACTTTAGCTCTTTTTTATGTTGACTTATAGAAAATAATTGCTGAATAATAGATGAGGAGTTAATTGGAAATCCAACGCTCGTCATAAAGAAAACAGTGTTTTAAAAAAATAAAAAAATGTTTTTACAACGAATCCTATGACATCAGTTTCACAACTACTTACGCTCCTATTAAGTACCACCTAGAATTTATGCAAGGCATTAACGTTTGTTAGGTATTTACCTGAAGAAGCGTTTTCAGAACATCTTCGTCATGATCAAGTTCTCCTAGCACTGTTCAATTACCCGCTTTTTATTTATTTATGTACACAGAACACACAAAAACAAGAAATAACATTCAGGTAAAAGAGCAAAAAGGCACTGCTTATTTCATTAAGAAATCTCTTCCAGCAGACCAAGCAGCAAGCAGCTTTAATTTCGTCCATAGATGCCGTCTGTGGAATATAATTTTCAATTATTATCTATTCCACATAAGGCACCTTTGCTTTTTTTAAAGTGATAAAATCATCAAATAAGTCCTCCCACCCCGAGCAGGGCGGGAGGGACTGTCAGACTTGTACTGACTAAAATCCACGGTGTCCTTCAATGGCCCTTTATGTTCCAGGGTCACGGTAAGGAAATAAGTCCAGCGACCCCGGCAGGCTTTGGCCCTCTGAGAGGGGCCCCGTCTTTTGCTGCCTCTATTTGAGGCGCGCGTGGAACACTACGCGCCGTCGACCTGGGCATGGTCCATGGTCGGACAGCTCGTTGCCCTTTACTCGCTGTCCGCATGCTCGCATCTACGGTGGCCGGAGATCGTCTGCCGACATCCGACGCCGTGTGCGTCTACCACTACGGTTTCCACTTATGGCACCTGCGAAAATTATTGACAGTTGCCGTATGCGGCATAGTCCAGGTGTCATTCACTCAAGTGCCATTTCAGCGGGTGCTCAATGTGAAATAAATTAATACCTCTACTATTTTCAAAATGTAAGTTCTATGACAAGTACAAATATTTACTGAGGATATGACGTGACTTTTACAAAGTAATTTGCATAATATGAAAATATAAGCTGTTTGAACTTCATTTACGTACATGTTTTCGTTCAAATAGTTACATTATGTGGGAAGCTTTTGAATGAATAGAGCCGAGTGTGATGCACATTAAAAAAATTAAAAAAAGTCTATACTAAAAGTCATAATGAGCATAGAAAGCGCGAGCAAAATAAAATAAAAATTAAGTCAGGTTAAAAACTTAATTACAAATAGAGACATAAAGGCTTCCTTTTCATCCACCCATAATGTTACGTTTCAAATTCAAGCGTTAGGTACATTACAAGCAACTTGTAAAGTCAATCTCCACCTGTAATGAAATGTGTTCGTTGGGCCGCATATGCGCCACAAAATGCTTGACAGTCAAAGAGGCAGTATTGTAATGTAGTGCTCAAATTTGAGTCTGTGCTAGGTTATGATAGACCTGAGTCTGTGTCCGAGTCTGTGCTAGGACCTGAATCAGAGTCTGTGCTAGGTCATGATAGGCCAGATGAACCATCATCTCACACATCTGGGAATACATTAATAGGATACAAACAGACAGGTTATCATCAATCACACATGGAAACATGATATTAGGCCCATCCAGTCTGTTGGCCGTCATCGTCAGCATGGTGATGGCAATACTTGTTTCAGAAAGTGTAACAGCTTTCCTGGCCATATATTTCGGTCACGGTGGCCAATTTCGGACACTAGCAATTGACGCGGGAGAAATTATAGTGCATAATTGCACAAGTGCATGCGCAGACTCAGGCACACTCTCTCTTCCCTGACAACCAGACCACGCGGCGATATAAAAAGCTTTCTCGCATTATAATTAAGTTCAGGTCATCAGACAGGTTTACAAAAAAGATATTCTATCCGTATAGAGGTTAAGTTTGAATTGCTATAAGCCACCATTTTTGTTTTAGAGAAGATAGTGGACTTTGTAAAGTACATACAATCATAGTTACGAAATCAAGACGGACATGGAAACTTACTAAACAAAAAGATGTAATATAATTATTATATTTATAATGTCATTCATGTTAAAAAGTTACGTTAATTATTTTTTAGATCTTGTAATCTCAATTATTTAATCCTCTAAGCACAATGTTATCTAATTATGATAGTACTATCAAATAGATATTTTAGATTATTGTTACCTAAAACATTTATCTTAATCGATTATACACCCTCTCGGGCTCTCAGTAATATAATGATTTACTAGATTTAGATTTCAGGAGCAGTTTAATACTAGCATAACTTTGCCCGTGATCCAGGTTGTAAACTATAGTATATGTACCCATGCAAATCCACTATTAACATCCTCATCTATTCATCCTCCCAAACACGCATTTTTTAATAAATCCTTGATAAAAGTAAGTGCGACAAATGCAATAAAGTTATTTAGTTCTTTTATTTTTGTAGAACTGTGCAGTTTAAAAAGCTTACTAAACCTTGGAATCAGCATCCAACCATCCATACAGGTTATGGACCTTGATACCTAAAAGTTCCTTCAGGGCTCATGTACACGACGCCGCCGCCGCGCCGCCGCCGCGCCGCTACCGCGCCTCTAGGCTGTGTACACGGTCGCTACCGCGCCGCCGCCGCGCCGCCGCCGCGCCGCCGCCGCGCCGCCGCCGCGCCGCCGCCGCGCTGGCACCGCGAATCCAACTCGATAGTGTTTTATTTATCTGAAAAAGGAGGTTTCTCATTTCGGCCATAATGTTTTTTTTAATGTTTATTCGCGGATTACTTCTTTGTTCATGAACCGGTTTTGATGATTCTTTTTTTGTTGAAAAGCAGATATTTCTTACTATTTAGCTCCACTCGATTTCTCTGGTCTTCCATCATCAAACCCTAATCTCCATATCATGGAACCGCCTTTGAAATACCTTCTTTCCAACAAAAAAAGAATCATCAAAACCGATTCATAAACGAAGAAGTTATCCTTGAATTATCAAAAAAAAAAAACATTATATGGCCGCAATGAGACATCTCCTTTGTTAGATAAATAAAACACTAGCGAATGGCATCGCGGCGGCGGCGCGGCGGCGGCGCGGCGGCGGCGCGGCGGCGGCGCGGTAGCGACCGTGTACACAGCCTAGAGGCGCGGTAGCGGCGCGGCGGCGGCGCGGCGGCGGCGTCGTGTACATGAGCGCTTACGTTTTTTTGCATTATTACGTCTGCAAAATTAAGGACTCGTAAGCATTTTTCCGGTTGGCCCCTCAATGTAAGTCTCCATTCTTTTTTTCTGTTTAAATAGTAACTTTGTACTTTACTTAGTACATATTAACTGTTTGTCTGTCCATATTCTTTTTTTGCTAATTAATTATGGCTATGGTCCGTCTGTGTTTGTTTAAATAGGTATGCATATTCTTTACTTAGTATTAAACAAAGTCCTTTAAGTCCTGTCTATACGCGCGTAACTTCCGAACGACTGCACTAAATTGTTTTTTTTTTTGTTGTGTTTGGTATTTTTGAGGGCAAAGTTTAAAAATATAAGAAAAAAATCGGAATACCCACTACTGGGTAGGTTGCAAGTTTAGAGCGGGGTGGCAAGTTATCTTCTAAAATATGTATAAATACGTTTAAAACATTCATCAGAACTTTATGATTGCTTTTAATTAGGTATTAGGCTATTAATAAAGTTTTACAATTTATATAAGTATATGTATAATTATGGTTCGTCAAAAAAAAATATTACCTTAATTAAAACAACCACCCCGGAACGTTCCTAGCACAAAAAACCCTAGAAAACTTGCATCGGTTTTTAATTCAGTGATTTTAATCAAGTAATGTAATAAATAATAATTTATGTTCGTTAAAGCCTAAAAAAATATTCATTAAAAAAGATTCTATGAGAGGATTAATATTGATAAGATTAGGATATTATATTAACTGTAGTTCAATTTAAAATGAATATCCTATTATAATATTTATATTCCTATATTTTGTGCCGGGTCTAGGTGTTTGTGTATGTGAGTTTCTATTTTTGTAAACGCACCCACGACACAGGAGAAAATCCTAGTGCGGGGCAAAGTTTCAAAAAAAAAGTTCATTTAAAAAAATGACCTAAGCTAATGTAAAATTACACACCAGCCCTATATCTATACACAATGGGGTAACGGCACTGTCTCATCAGGTCCCAGTAAACCTGGAACGTAAAGGGCTATTGAAGGACACCGTGGATTTTAGTCAGTACGAGAACTCATTTGATGATTTTATTACGATAAATAAAGCTGTGCGAGTACAAAAGGGTCAAGCAAAAGCTTCGCATCTTTTTTGTTTTAAAAGTAAAAAGTCAATCGATGATCGTGGGAACAGGCAGGTAGATAGGCAGGTTGGCAAAATTCCATTTATGGGTTTTCCAGTTTCATTAACAAATCACATTTTAACGACGTCAAGATTTCATTGCAACAATGAAATACTAATGAATATTAGTTGATGCTTTTCTAAATTGTTATAAATAACAATAGATAAAGACAACATTCAATTAAGATGTAACTAGATAATTGCAAAAAGATGGAAACGGAATCATCACTTGTTTTAGACTGAACAGTAATACATTTGACTTTTCAAAAGGACATAATTGAGTACGTTAACCTTAGTGTTAAAAAAAATACTACTAAGACACATCTTAAATCATACAAATATAATATGAAGCGGCAAAATTTAGATGTAGAATTTAATTTCTGGGACTGAACCAGTGGGAAAAGAAACTGATATGAACCTACATTATTCCTGAGGGCTAGTATATATGCTTCAGGCGAACGAAGGCACAAGCAGAAATTAGTTTATAGTTGGATTACTATTATTTATAACCTAAAAGAAGAAACTCATTTATGTCCACCCACCCAGAATGGGACGGGACGGACTGCTAGACTATGCAGGTATGAGTATTGCAGGCAATAGCCCTTTACGTACCAGGGTCACGATTAAATCCGTAATCCGTAAATTAATTGGTAATACAAAGATTTTGTCACGTTTTTACGTGCAAAATTATGTAGACAAAGGAATATAGAATTTAGCACCGAAAACTTATATGAAATGCGGATATATTTTATTCAAACTTAAATTAATTTAGTAAAATTTGAATTTTAAACACTGGGAAAACACTAGCATATTTACAACTATGTCACATATTCATCATCTGCCTCGTCTTTTCCCAACTATATTGGGGTCGGCTTACAGTGAACCAGATGCAGCTGGATATCAGTATTTTACATGGAGCGACTGCCTATCGGACCTCCACAACCCAGTAACTGGGTAATACGATACCCCATGGTAAGACTGTTTGTCAGACTTTACAGCTTCTGACTAACAGTAACGACTGTCAAAGATCTACAAATGACAGCCGGGACCAACGGCTTTACGTGCTTTATGATTAATTCACTTATTAAATATAATCAATCACTTACTGTTTTCAAGAACCGACGGTGGTAATTGCAATGTTCCATTTTGTCCATCCATTGAAATAATTCCTTTATGTACTTCCATTTCGTTACACTTTGGGAAGAGTGGAACACGTCTTATCAGTTCGGTTATATACCCGCAATTGACGTACGCATTACTGATGGCTTTTAATTCGACTTCGGAGCAAGGCGCGGTGCTACCATAAGCGGTAGCGTTTTGGTAAATAATGTTATTGAATAATAGATTTCTACAGACGGAAAGAGAACTTGCGAATACTTACGGAAATATAATGGTGATTCCCGTAATATTGTATGTACTTTTATTAGTGCATAATTGTTTCCGTACTTAAATTCTTGCATAGCAAATTTTATCTTAAGGCTCGGCTTTGCACTAGACACGATAATGGACACATTGTGTCTAAAACTTATATTCCATGCTATATTTGAAGTAGAAATCAACTGAATTATAATGATAAAATTACTTTGCTGATAATTATAGAGGTCGCATGCGCAACTGTTGAGCTTTGAAGTCCTAAGTTCAATTTTTAGGTGCGCATCGGTGTTTTTGGGATTTTTGAGTACCTACGAAAGTTTTCAGTAGTGAAAAAAAAAGCTGGATTTGAGCCCGGTTACGGATAATAGACTCGCCCCTATCAAACGAAACTTAAATACCTACATATAACCTCAGGTTTCAAAAATCGGTATGTACGCATTCAAAAAATTTCGTTGAAACTGGTTGAGTGGTTTCTGAGATAAATGGGGACACATAGTGATCCTTGATTTTTATACAGTACAATGCTATTGTTTTAGCATACCTACACCTACATGAGCGTAAGTACCTCACATTATGGAATAACTTACAGCACGTGTTTTATTTTTTTGACAATCAAATATGTAAAATAGTAGGTACAATGGATTATTTTTACTCATAAATTCTTTGTTCAAAAAAAAACTTTGCCCCTCACTAAGATTTTTTCCTGTATCGTGGAAATTCGTAGGAGCGTTTACAAACTTATAAACACACTATTATAATCACGTAGATACAAAAAAATGTATTTGCTCCGTACGATAATCGAGCCCGCGTTAAGTAGGGCAGCAGTCAATTGCTCAACCACTGCACCAACCGTCATAAATCCTTAAACATACAGGTAATTTATACCAAAAGATGATACATACAGTCATTATTATTATTTTATAAGTCATCTTCTAGTAACCTTCTTAGGGACATTCCCTTTTTTACTAAAATATCTTTAAAAAATATACCTTTAAGTTTTTGCTAATGTTATCAATGTTTAATAGGTATAAAAAAATTACCCATGTCCAATCCTTTTAAATTTTTTTTACCCGACTTTGTCAGAAGGAGGTAAAACCGCATCAAAAAAAAAGAAATAATTAATGCGCAAAATTCGTACTGGTTACCTGATCCTTGGTTACCAGTATAAATTTTATTGTAATTACGATTGAGTTGAGCTGCACCTTAATGTCTTTTCATCACTCATATTCTGAAAGTACATAGTTCATCTCTGATCAGCCGTTTGAAAGTTATCTTTTGCAGGCTTAGGGAGAATCGCTTTCAATTGACAAAATTTTAGAAAAACGTAGTAACTACTAGTTATATTTTCAAAATATTGAACTATCTTGTAACTTTTTAAACAGCCACTAAATTGCAGTGCGATTGAAAATTAAATAACATAAAGTTAAGTAATATGTTGGCCTAACAGCTGCAAGGTTGAAGTGGAACTGGGCTGGTCATATCTGCCGTATGTCGGAGGAGCATTGGGCAAAAATAACCACTCAGTGGATCCCAAATGGCGGAAAACGACAACGCGGCAGGCCCAGAAGGAGATGGCGGGATGAGCTGGACTCATTTTTAAAGGATTGGCCTACAATCGCATTGGATAGCGAAAAGTGGAAGGAGGGAAGGGAGGCCTTTGCCCTGCAGTGGGACGACACGGGCTTATAATAATAATAATAAGTAATATTAGGACTTTAATATAATTTAGTTTCAACTATTTCTCTAAAATAACATAGCTTTCGGCAAAATATTTGTCATTTTTTTATGACAAACTCGAATTATACTGGCTGTATTATAGCTGGACAACCACAAATGTAAATAAGAAAAAAAAACAAAATAAGCAGGGAGGGGACAACCCGATCAACACTCATTTTTTCTTGTGCTAATATTTATGTTTTTATTTTTCAAAGTTCCCATTTAAATTATAAAGTTAAATCGGCCTCTAGCGGCAAAAAAAAGAATTTATTATTAGTTTAAATTTTGACATTTCAAAATAAAAATAACGAGAAGCAATGGCCGGTGTCAGGTAGCGTAGTTTATTAATAGAAATAGAAATCGTTTATTTGCTAAAATGTAGGTATACAAATAAGGTGTTAAATAATAATAATAGTCCCATTAAAGTTTTAAAAAAATCAGTTTACAGAAAATATTAATCAACAGGGGTTTTTCTTTTGACACGACTACAGCCGAAACCGCTTAACGCAGAAACTTGAATTTTGGACAGCATTGGCAGTCTACCATGTAGATTGGCAATAAGACGGGATTTTGCGAAAATCCTCCTCTAAGGGGGTGAAAAGGGGTGAAAACTTTTGTATGAAAAATCTTATTCCTTGGGTTTATAAACTTGAAACTTACCACGAATAAGAACATTAGTAAATAAATAAGATTAGCACCACTATTTTTTTAAAACTACCCTTCATTGGTATTCTAGAGGTTGTTAAAGTTTGTATGGGAAAATCATAACGCGTGAGCTGATGAATTTGAAAATCAGTATTTATATACTAGATAAGAATTAATCAAACACGTGTTTTTGGATTTTTCGAAAATTACCCCCCAAGTTGGTGAAAAGGGGTATTCAAGTTTTAAGGGGAGGATATTAAACCACTAAACTTAGCAATCTGAATTTTGGATGGTAGTTGCAATTTATGATGTAGGTGAGCAATAAGAAAGGATTTTGCGAAAATCTACCTCTAAGGGGGTGAAAAGGGGTGGAAACCTTTGTATGCAAAATCTTATTCTTTGGGTTTATAAACTTGAAACTTGGTACGAATGTGAGTAGAAGTAAATAAAAAAGATGAACACTATTCTTTTTTCAAAACTACTCTCCATTTTTGGGTTTTTCGAAAATCACCCCCTAAATTTTGAAAAAGGTTGATTAAGTTTTAAGGAAAGAATTTACTGCGTGCTTCGATAAATTCTAAACTGGGCATAAATTTTCGCTCAATCGAATAAAGGATACGTATTTATTGTATTTAAAAAATCAACCCCTAGCGTGTTTTTGTTTGTTGGTATTGAATAGGCCCTGAAACTACTAGAGATTTTCCAGAAGTATCCTATAAGGAGGGTTAGCTGGAATTAAATTGACTGAGTTCGAAATTAGAAACACGCGCAGACGAAGTCGCGGGCAAAGTGCTAGTTTATTAATAAATCAAAAATCTGACGGAATCCTGGTCCTGCCGGGATCGTGGGACTGTTTTCTCAGGTAACTGATCCTGGATTGCAAACGGCTATTGAAGGATAATCGATAATATTTTATTCAGTACAAATCTGACAATACCTCACGTTGCACCCAGGGTTGAGACTTGATGACTTTACCAAGTAAGTAAATAAAAAAGAAAAACTCACAAAAGTCATCGACACGATGCTGAGACGTAGTAAGGCTTAGTTCGCGATACCAAAAGAGGTCGTATTTTTTTCCTAACTTGACCATTCGTCTTCATAAACTTTAATTATAATTCGTCATCCTAATTTTTGTAATAGAATACAATTAGTCAACTAATTGTATGCCTGTACTTGACCTAGTATTCTTTTGTTTTTTTTTTCGTATGTCAAGTTGTAGTATAATTAATTCATCATTGTTTTCTAGTTCTGTCGCGTCATATGGATTCCGTTCCGTCGTCGTATGGATTGGTTACCACTGAAAAGCGCCTTCAAATTTTGTTTGAGCAACAATTTGTAAATGTGTTTTTTTACGTATGTGATATATTTTCCACTTTACCCAAAGAAAACTAGTTTTCTAAGAATAATCGAAGCTTATTTCAAGTTGACCATAAAGCCGACGTTGACCGAAAGGGGACAAAATGTGAATATACAGTTAAAGTCAAAAAACAAAATAATAGTGAAAGTCTTGTAGTTGCAAAGCGTAGATTTCTAAAGAGAAAAAAGGGCAAAAAACTCTAAATATAGTTTTAGAGACACTTGCTTTTGATAAAATCTTTGTAATCGCAAATCTCCTTATATTTTCAAAATAGTAGATTTCATAGATGCACATTTCCAGAAAATTCTGATCGATTCATAGCTAGAACACTTAAATAGTCAAACACCATCGTCTTCCCAGTCTTCAGTAGGTACCTACTAAAGTCTTCCCTTAATTTATACATATGCACATAATTATGAACATACATCTTATTGTACGAGTATGTTAAACTTACAATAAAATTTTAAAACATTATGTAAGTACCCAAAAATAGTTTGAAGAAATTTGCATACCCTAAACAGGCAAAATATGGTGTGTGCCTAAACCACGAATCTGTAAGAACCAATAATGCCTATTTATTTTAAGCAGATAAATTATTCTTTCATAAATACGAGTAATATAATTAAAGTCTACGCAAAGCAGCACCAATTTGTCCTCTTGACAATTTTAATTATTATTTTTTCCCCAAGATAATAATATGGATCAATAGATAAACTCAACGATTACTACTAGTAGTAATTACTCACCAATTACTAGATACTAGTAGTACAACTTTTTTTTTTTAATTTAGGTGATGGGGATAATCAAACTGCACTGTATATGGTTAACTTCAATAAAGACTTTTATTTTAATCTTGATATTATCTTCAGAAGGAACTAGTCAATTAAAAAAAACATTACCGTGACCCCGGAACATAAAGGGCTATTGAAGGACACCGTGGATTTTTTAGTCAGTAGAAGTCTGACAGTCCCTCCCGCCCTGCCCGGGGTGGGGGGACTCATTTGATGATTTTACCACGCCAAAAAAAAAAAAAAACAAGTACAACAATTACTACTAGTAGTACTTATATTAATTATACTACTAGTAGTAATTATACTAAGTAAGTACTTATACTAATTATACTACTAGTAGTAATTGTTGCTCTTCAACAGTGTTACAATTGTAAATCGATTGTGGACTTTATCGGTATTCTACTCTCTAATGGCAATACTTATAAGTGTTCAACTGAGAGTCAATTACAATTACACTACGATTCCATTACGACTCTATTGAGCTAATACAAGTTTTTGCAGAGTACCAAATTTGTTCTAATCGTAATGGAGTCGTGATTGAGTTTCAATTGAATATCAATAGCAAGCTAATTTTATTTAACTCACAGTTAAATAAAATTAGCAGACTTGAGGCCCAGGGGGGTTATTAGAACGTCTTAAAACCAAGCTAGTTCCGGCGAGTGAAAATGACAGAGCTAGTCGTCTAGCGCCATCTCGTTCACTCACTGGAACAAGCCTGGTTTTAAGACGTTGTGATACTTCCCCTGAACTGATTTAAAAAATTCTTTTACCACTATTAAGCTTCAGCACATTATTTTTCAAATTCGTGGGAACAGTGTGAAATAAAATAGTCGTTTTATGTAAAATAAATTTATTTATTTTTATTTCCATTCAATAATATCGTTCTATTAACTAAATCGTTTTTCATAATAGCAGTAGTATCACTTTTACCAATTCTGTTGCGTGCAACACCTGCAGTCACTTCACAGTTTTCGAATATATCTTTATCTAATACTGTAGCATCTTGATAAGTCTGCTTTCCATTTACTTGAAGATTATTATCTTTCTTGGAATAAGATTTTACGTAGAATTTTCCAAATAGAAAGATGTATAAAATCCCATTGCTTGTAATAGTAAAGCAGAGGAGGTATGAAGGAGTACATTCTGAAGTTGTGAACGTAATTGCTAAGTGAATGAGAACGACCGTAAATTGAAACTGAAAAGAAAACATGTCAAGTCAGTTAGGGACTTTAATAATGGCGTGATGCGATGCGATTCGACCGATTCTAATTACAAGTGAAAAGCAACCTTGCTACTAAGAAATAATGATACAATTCGATTGACTTGACGACATCGTGGCGATCGTGTTTTGTTTTCCATTTACTCGTATAAGCCGGAGCATTGAAGAAAGGATTCTAAAATGGCGGCTTGTACTTGCGTTGACAGATAGTACAGTCAGCTTAGAAGATTTCAAATTGAAAATTAATAAAAACAAGACTGCGTCACAGTAATTTCTCAAACTTGGCCTAACAATAAAACAAAATCAAAACAACAATAATCAACAGGTAACAACGAAAAAATAACAGAAAACTACAGTCACTGAGCGTGACAAGACATCAAGACTATTTTTTTTCTGCTTACGCTACTGTGCGAACGAGAGAATACGATAAGCGCCGCCATTTAAGAATCCTTTCTTCAATGAACCAAGTTATACTAAGAAGTAATGGTACAATTCGATTGACTTAGCCATCGCGGCGATCGTGTTTTGATTTTCATTTTCTCGTAAATAACAACGTGTTTTATGTCATTTGTAAGATTGATTTTCACTTTAAGTTGGAATCGACTGAATTGCAATAACGTCGCGCTATGGGTAAAGGAAGTCCCATAAAGTATCAGGCGCTCTAAGTCATATTTGAAAAAGAAGGATTCATTCATGGAAAAGAGACCTGTGTCCCACTAGTGGGTTCGAACTCAATGCATTTAATTTCAATTTCATGATTCAATTTTGAACTTTTAATAAATAATGTAAATAAAGCTTCAGTCAAGATAAAATAAATCTCTAATGCTTGGACGTAGCTCATTCTAAAACTTTATTTACCCCTCATTATGTACCAGCTTCATAAATTACTATTAAATGTTTATGTTTTCTATATGATTGTTAACTGTTTTTCTGCACTATCGAATTGGGAAACTGTAACGATAGATGTATGTGTCATCAACATCCGGAAGACGTCCACTGCTGAACATAGGCCTCCCCCTTAGACCACCACGCCGAACGACAATTCGGCACTTGCATCCATCGGTTGCCCGCGACCCTCACCCGAAAGACGCAGCGTAGGCAGACCTCCCGCTAGGTGGACCGACGACATCGTGAGGGATGTATGTGTATAAATAAATAAATAGAATTTTAAACAGTAGATTCGGCTCTCCGTATCTACTACCACAACGATCTTTTTAATTGTTTTGTCTGGATATTTAAACGGGTTTGAATACACAACCTCATTCATTTAGAAACAATGGGTAAACCTAAAAATAGACCATCAGTAACTTACCAGTTGCAACTTAGTAATATACTTCTTCCACCACAAATACTTAGTCAAGCTCGGAAACAACGACAGTCCATAATAAGCATACATGATCATATGGACAAACGAATTGATATTTCGAAGGAAAATCGTCGGGTACGTCGGTTCATACTTCAAGATAATCCAACAAGTTATCACCATCATTGCATGGTGGTAGACGTGGAGGAAGGTGATCTGTTTGTCTTTCTTTCTTAGAATGAAGAATATTGTGTCCAGGAGTTCTGTCACTTTTGCCAGAAAGTAGTAATACATTATTGTTGGTATCTGAAATCAGAAAACCATCATCATCATACTTTTGACTGCTCTATCTCAAATTATTTGGAGAAGTTGAGGGTGTCCAGTCGTGGGCTTAACATTGTTTTTTTTTTTATTATAATGGTTCTGCTCTTGGCTTCAATCAAATCAAAATCAAAATGTTTTATTTTACCATGGGCCTCAGTGGGCACTTATAAAACGTCGAAAAATTGGACAATGAGGACTGAACCTCAGATAAGACCTAAAATAGGGTCATAGAAAACCATGGTAGTTGCTGGATTCCAACAGGATGGTTCTTTCATTCTTAAGTCAGGCGCGAATAGGAAGGCCTACCACTGACGATGGATGCAAGTGGCGAATTCTGCCGTCATAATGAAAAAAGGCACAACTAACATTTTATAAATATGGAGAAAATCGACTTTAAAGTTTTTATTGGTTTTTGGCGAAAAATATTGACTTACACATTATTTTGCGAAAATAGATGAATTAAAATAAATTCATTATCACGATTCTTATACAAGTAATGAAATGTTAGTTATTATTTTATTACTATTTATTAAATAATCAACATTTTCCCTTTCAAAGTAACAAAAAAAAATAACTAAAGTTATTAATATTACGAATAAAGGGCATAACTAACCAATTGCGACTTTTCATTCTGACATTTTGGGAAAAAATATGAAATATTACAATGAAAAGGCATATTTATTAAAATGTGTCTTTTCATTTTAATAATAAATAAAAATAATATTCCAATAAATTACGCAGCTGCGTCGAACACGTGCACAATTTAGGCATTTCGCGGAATCCGCGAGTAGTAGTTAAAAGTTTTACCTTGTGGTTCTCAAACTTTGGAAACACTTCGAACTTCGATAAGATTTCGATGTTGTTTTTTGTTGAGATTACTGATAATAGAAACACTATTTCACTTTTGATATATCTTTCTCCGTTTTTATTACTATGGTGGGAGAGGTGTCGTTTTTCTTGGCATGGATCTTGGCATGCTTGACCCAAACATATTGAAAATCCATTTCAGCGGCGGCCTTTTTAGTCTTCGATAGAAGCACTTTGTTCTGTACGGTGAGGTGTTCATTCACGTAGATCTTATGGTTACCAGGTAGTCCTAAGTGCCCAGTGGTAATGGTAGAGGACTTCGATGCGTATCTGGCTGCAGCAATAAAGTTTTCCTTCACATAGCGATTACAAAAGCAGACAATGATGGGCTTCGTGTTCTTTTCCCGCGTTGGTACTCTCGCAATAAAATTAACTTGACTCTTCGAGATAGGATATTGTATCTTGGTCCCGATGGTAGACAATATCTGATGAAGGTTCTCGTTGTTTGTTTGGGAGACACCTTTAATTTCGATGTTGTTCATTCTTGACCATTGTTCTTTGGAGTTTGCTTCCTGTTCCAGTTTATTCAGCCGAGTGTATAATAACTCAACTTGAGACTTAACGTTTTCGACTTGCCCAATACGATGTTCCAGAGTTTTGAATTTAACACTAAACTCTTTCAGCTCCTTGTTGGCTTCATTCACTGAAGATTTTAAGTCGGCGAACTCCTGTCTCAGTGCTATAACCTCGTCCTTAAGGCTTTCTAATGGAGCCAGTTTCGCTGAGAGTGCTCTGACCTCTTTTAATATTGTTTGAGATTCTGATTTAGACATTCTGAGAAGATATTATGTCAACGTAAAATTTTACGAACTAAAAAAAAAGTTTGAGAAGAACTGTACTATTTTTATAGCCAACTAAATAGGTACGTTTGGAGCGACTATTCGCGGTAAGAGCCACGACGAGACTGTTTAGTAACGGTTTTACTTTAAAGGTGTTCTTTTTGCGCGTATTTTAAATTATTTACGACTAGCGACCCGCCCCGGCTTCGCACGGGTACAATGCCCACTATTTAATGGATGTTATAATACACATAAACCTTCCTCTTCAATCACTCTATCTATTAAAAAAAACCCCATCAAAATCCGTTGCGTAGCTTTAAAGATTTAAGCGTACAAAGGGAAATAGGCGACTTTGTTTTATACTATGTAGTGATGATGATTAGGTAGATACCTACTAAAAATTTCGTTAATTTTTTAAACTAAATTGCAATTAATCACTCAAAAATGTAGCCAATAAATACTAATACATTATTATATTCATGTTAATGTGTCACAAAAGAAGTTTAATATAATAAAAACACGCAAATGTAACAAAAACTTAATCTTACCAGCGCAGCACAGACAAGCTTGGACTCGTCGAGACACGTCGGGCACAACTGGCGCGTTTCAATCAAACCCTGTCCTCCTTTCCTCACCCCTAATCGTAAATAATTTAAAGAAAAGGCACAACTGGTTATTTATGCCTTTTATACGTAAATTAATTGAGCCATGCATGGATCATTAATTAAGTAGACAGAGCACATCTGGCATTTCAGCCTTTTCTTTATGTTATGTTGTAAGTGTGCCTTTTCAAAGTAGTTTTTAGTAAAAATCTGTATGAAGTAATAGTCACATCTACGTATTTGTGCCTTTTCAATATAATGGTAAATAAATGTGCCTTTTCATTCTATAAAACATGAATATTAGTCTCAGTTGTGCCTTTTGAGCCTACTGTATCTCCGAATTCCTTGAAGATAAAATTCTATAAAAAATTGAGTAGATGTGCCTTTTTTTTCTGATTCTAAATATGTATATAACTAAATTTTGACAAAAATGTTAGTTGTGCCCTTTTTTCTTGCAACGGCAGAATTGTCGTTCGGCGTGGCGGTCTAGGAGGGGCTTAAGCCTCCTCTTCACAATCGGCCATGATGGCCGTGTTTGCCGAACAGAAGGAGACGGCGCTATTCTAAGAATCGAGATAGAATTATTTGCATCTTGCTTTCTGGTATAGCGCCGTCTCCTTCTGTTCGGCAAACACGGCCATCATGGCCGATTGTGAAGAGGAGGCTTTATGTTCAGCAGTGGACGTCTTCCGGCTGATGATGATGATGACCAACGACGCGATAGTGGCATCGCCCAGCCTTCCTTGCCGCTAGCCTTTCGCCTAGTTTACAGATAGCCTACGGTGCCATTGACTGGAGTGGATCGCTAGGAAGCGAATCCTTAAATAAAACTTACATTGTGTCTTGTTTCTTCCTTTTCCAATAGGCAAGTTTTAGTCACAAATCCATTAGGCAGCATTAGACGACTACTCTGAAAATTAAAAAGCTTCAGCTTTGGTTTCTAAACCTGGAAATGGTTGGAAGCACTTTTTTATAAGCTTCAGGTCCTGAGCTCGACTAAGGTCATGAGGCCCTGGTTTGGAAAGTGATATTGATTTGTTCCATCAGGAATTTCTTAGTAGCAGCACGTGATGATAACAAGCTATCCCTTATTTCGTGGGACTTAACGTAAACCTTAAAAACAGGAGAAATACACACTTCTTCCTACATAATATCTTTTTGGGGATACTACACATTTTGAAGATTACGGTTATGACGTAAATTATACAATAGATAACTTAGCCTTTATATTTATATAACACTTAAATAAAATAGTGCTTATTTAATTTTGACAACTGACTGACTGGCATTTTTAGAAAAATGCTGCTTGCACAGCTGTCTTCTGCATCGAGAGAGGAAGAGGGATGGTAATTGAGGCGTCAGTCTTGTAAAAAAACATTAGGTGGTTTTTAATAATACCTGAGTGGTAACATAAACTTCTGCGAAATTTCTTTTTCATAGGTATGTGTCCGTGGTTTCCACAGGCTACGTCCGCATTATTTGTTTACTGAACTTCAAGCCTATGATGTGGATTGGTAGTTTTACCTTTAAATTAAAATCGAAACTGTAGGCTTACCAAATAAAACAAATAAGACGAAATGACAACTTGCATAATATTGTACACAACCATAACATTTTTCAAACTGTATGGCTGACGTGTTTTCATGAACTCCGGTCCTATTTTCAGCACAAATAGTAAGTAGGTAAGGGTTATGGCTGCCATAGGAATAGGAGAACTCATCATGTACCACTGGTCCACGAACTCCACTGGAAAAAATGGAAAAAAAATCAAAATGAAATCACGAGTGATAGTCGTCGCCAACCAAGTGATAGTGATTTTGTGTGGAGCGCTGCCCCAGCGTCAAAACTACTATCTGGTAAATATTTTTGAGGAAAGAAAAATTCAGCTGAGCGTGGGAATCGAATCCGCATCTTCTGGATAAAAGGTGAACGCACACTCCAAGCCGAACGCAAAAATTTTAGAATTCTGCCTATGAAATCTGAAAATACTTTCGATTCGGCTCGGATGTGTGCTAGGTTTCACTCATTTTGAAGCTAAATCTTTCATACCCTTGTTTTTTGAACGTTATTCTGAACCTGTACGCCCGAGTTCGACCCCACTCGCATCAGATTTTTTCTTTCCTCAAAAATCGTTACAAAAACGCGACCCAGGCGTTATTATAGTGCGCATAAATATTTAAAACTTTACTATTTGGTATGAACATCGACTTCAATAACTTCTGTTTCGATGACGATTTCATGGTAGCCTAGTCATTGCCTTTAGAGAAATCATAGCTGCTCCGGTCACAGGGGCGAACCGTAAGGTCTATTTCAAGGACACGCGAAATGTCGGGTTTCGTGGGCACTTGTTCGATGATTTGTCGCCGCTTCTCCTTGAACGCTGTAATACATCTATTGCCGTACGTCACAGCCACTTTTTGATTCGGTCAAAAAGTGGCTGTGACGGACGGACAGACGGACAGTTTTTGCCAACTTTCTGGATGAGCGTTCTTAACAAAAGTTCCACTTAGAAAACTTGGATAGTAGAAAATAAATATAATCATTATAATTAGTACTGGAATTAGCATGTTTATGAGCTCATAAGGTCAAGGTTTTGTTATTTTATTTTAATTGAATTATCGAAGTATTTCGTTGTAACTCGTAGATGTCTTTGTGACGGAACGTGTATTGTGGCTTCATTTAAATACACTGTCCTTTGTCTGATGCACATTTTCTATTTCTTAAAAAAAAACATTGCCCTTTTTAGGGTTCCGTAGTCAACAAGGAACCCTTATAGTTTCGCCATGTCCGTCCGTCCGTCCGTCCGTCCGTCCGTCTGTCCGCAGTTTAGCTCAGAGGCGCACAGTACTAGAGAGCTGTAATTTGGTGTAAATATACGGATTTGCTGTGCCGAAAAAGTGGTAAAATAAAATCTCGTAAAATATTTTTTTTTTAGGGTACCTCCTGTACTTACACGTAAAGTGAGGTTTTTTTATTTCTCTCGTTCCCCTTAGTGTGGGGTATCATTAAATAGGTCTTTAAAAAATAATGTGAGTTTCGATTAACAATTTTTTGATAAAAAAATTCGTTTGTGAAATATTAAGCTTTAAAGTGCTAAATTTTGCTCGACTCGAGTGTCCCCCGCCTCTACCAGCTAAACGGTTATGTTTGGGGGTGTGAAAAAAATCACAAAAGTAGTATATAACGAAATTTAAAAGAAAATTATCATGACTAAGTAGGCTTTACAACTTTACGAGTAATAGTCGACCAACTTATAAAATGTACTTGAATATCATATTTTCTTAAACAAAATGTATCGGAGATCATGCTCTTCAACTGCAAATGTAAGTTTGTCAACTTTATTTTTACAGCTTTTATAGGTATGTTTTTTGGGGACAGGTAGGTTTTTATCATCGTCAACTATTTTTAACTAACTTCAAAAAAAGGAGGAGGTTCTAAATTCGTCGTTATTCTTTTTTCTTATGTATTTTCCCTGATTTCTCAAAGACTCCTGGACCGATTTTGAAAATTCTTCTTTTTAAAATTATATTCAGCGAATCAGTTTAGTTAGTTCGCATAAGTATTTTGATGGGCAACTACGGAACCCTACACTGTGCCTGGCCCGACACGCACTTGGCCGGTTTTAAATTTCTAGTATTCCTGCATAGTAGGCATATATACAAACATTCATCTCACATTATCTAACCGGCCATATATTGAACAACAATCTATTGGTGATACAAATATTTGTTTCCTACCGGAGGTCTATATTCAGCAGTGGAAGTCTTCCGGCTGATGATGATGATGATGAGGATTAAATTTATTACTTGAGTCCTCCCACCTTGGGTCCAGCAGAAGAGACTATCAGTCTGTTACTAAATAAATTAAATTTCACCTTGTTCCTTCAAATGTAAATTACCTTTTTGCATTTTCACAAGTAATGTATTATATTACTAGATTTTATCAATCTAACTCATCAGGAGGACCTAGGAAGCTTAGGCAATCGCCCACCTCATTGTTCAGCCAGAAAAGACTGACGAGGGACTGACTAGACTGACAGAGTGGGCCAAAGCCTGCCGGGGTCGTGGAACTGTCTCATCAAGTAACCGTGCCCTGGAACGTAAAGGGCTGTTGAAGGCTCACCGTGATTTTTAGTCTATGCAAGTCTGACAATGCCTCCCCGTCCAGCCCTGTGGGACTCATTGGATGATTATACCATATAAAAAAAGTCAGCGTTAAAGACACACAAGGCTTTTCGCTACAGAGCTCAAGGTCACATTTTGTTGACACAAAAGAACAGAACTACTACTAGTACTTACATTTTCCCTTAAAATCCCAAATCTGTCCATTTTCTACCATTTTGAGCCATGTGTTTAATGCTGTCACTTATCGTCAATTACTGACCAAACAGTAAATTAATTAAATGAAATAAAGAGTGCAGTTTAAAAACGTTAGTTGGGTATGGTACCACTGGCACCGTTACATCATAATAACTATTTATTTTGCAGCATAAGCATAGCTTAATCTGCCTATAAAGCACACTCCTCAAATAAATTTGGCCATTTACTGTAGGTCTTAAAAGTTACTCGTTTCAGTCCACATTCAACTAGGCTACAACTATTGTACAGTAAAACCATGTATGCTTGTTAACAAGTTTATAAGCAAAGGTGATGTAACATTGTTTATGAAACATTTTGCCATTCTCCCCACTTTCAGTGGAAAGCAAAAGTGTGTTTTGCGAGAGTTTATAAGCATGGAAATAGTGTGGTCCAATAATCAGATTTTGTTGCTCATAAATACTTGAATGATTTTGATGAGGAGCTCGTGGCTAAATAATTATAGCCGCACAAGCCGATTTTCGTCTGTGGATGGATGACCATCTGTCATAGCAAGTTGCCCCCGTGCCTCGGAAAGCACGTAAAGCCGTTGGTCTCAGCTGTCATTTTGTAGATCTTTGACAGTCGTTACTGCTGATCAGAAGCTGTAAAGTCTGTCAGTCTTACCATGGGGTATCGTATTGCCCAGTTACCGGGTTGTGGAGGTCTGACAGGCAGTCGCTCCATGTAAAATATTGATATCCAGCTGCATTTGGTTCGATTGGAAGCCGACCCCAATATACGAGTAGTTGGGCTAGATGATGATGATGATGAATACTTGAATGATTTTACTTACTTTTATAATATAACATTTGACCCTTTAAATTTTTTGTCAATTCCTCTGGCATGATCTTGTTCATCAGTTGTGCCTTTTTTTATCGTGATAAAGTTAACAAATTTCAACGAGTCCTCCACCCAGGGCAGACTTGTACTTACTAAAATCCACGATAATCCTTCAATAGCCCTTTACGTTCCAAGGTGACCGTTACCTGTTGAGACAGTTCCGCGACCCTGAATCAATTGTACCTTAGATATTTTACGACAGTGAATGTAAATTATGAGTTATTTATTTGTTGCATGAAATCTTAAAATTAAAACTAGCCCCTTATCTGGGCCTCAAGAGGACGCTGAAATGATGTTTTCTGTCCTGGAATTTAGGGTTCAATCAATCTCAATAACATTTTAAATCAGATGGTGACATTCTGGTGAAATTCTGAAAGTACCCATCGAATCCGCGGAGGTAAAAATAATTTCTATTCAAGAAATAGTTTCGGATCCACTTCCTTTTCTATTTTTTTTCTCTTTAAAACTTCCTATGAGTTAATGTAATTGTACTTCCTAGCACAACCGTGAACATAAATTCCTCTTAATTTGTACTACTATCTCCTCGGAAGACATACTAGCAACAAGTGACAAGTGTGGACTGCTAAGTTTCAAAAATATAGTGTTTATGTTAAAGTTTACTATACTTGTCATAATTGTTTCACAGTGAATACTTGCTATAGTCAAAAAAAATAGCCTATCTGGGCCTCAAGAGTACGCTGAAATTTGTTTTCTGTCCTGTCATTTAGGGTTAAGCAGTAATCCAGTACATGGGGAAGGCAAGTGTCAAAGTGACAAGTGACAGTTTGGTCCCCAAAGAAACAATATCAAATGTTTATTTTCAGAAAAAAAAAACGATTTATTGATGTAAAATGACTAGATGTTGTGTAATAAGCTGTTAAAATGATGGAACATACAAATTTCCGACAATTCACACTATCAATAAATAATGGGTAGCTGCTGTGACTGCTGTGAGAACAAAAATTGTATTATCACTAAGGAAAAGCTATATAATAAACAAATATCCAGCCTTGCGAAGCCGAGACAGGCCGTTAGTTGCATTTATTAATGAAATTCTATGATTATACCTTATCTAAACAATCGAATACACTTTTCAAAATAATATCTACTTTTTCTATTGGAGGTTAAGTACCAGTATTGCATCGCTCTATAATCATGAAATGGTTCGCCTGGCGGAAGAATTATCACCTGGAACGAGTTTTGTGATAGTTGTGGTGTTAAGAAATTAAATATATTGTGATATTTCTCGAATCTAAATAGAAAAAAAGGTTAAAATTACTGACTTAAAACATTATGATATTTTATCAAAATAGAAAGTCAGAAGCAGCATAATATTCTTGTTATAGGAGAGGACAGGTAAAACACACCTAAACTCAAAAATTGAAACCTCAACTACAAGTAATTGTGGATTTATTACGGTAAAATCAAATGTATTACCACTCAATTAAATCACTTTTTTTCCTCTTGTAGATGCACCGCGGCGTCTTAATTCTTCTTTTAGTATATGTACTTGGATGGACGAATAATTTTCCATATTTGTTTTGTATCTATACTCAATTTTTATAACAAATAATCTTGTTTGTTTTTTGTACAAGGTAGACAGTAATCTGACGTGGGGACCAACTATCGCAGCGCCATCTATGATTAGCTTTGAGTTGCCATCCCCATTGGTGAAGAATATTGTTTTCTTTTGCAATATCGCTTTTACTGTGACTCCAAAAGAGAATGTATAATAAAGTCAACAGTTTATTTATGCATACATTTCATGATACATCCATAGGTAATATTATTATTCAATCTTTACGATAGTCATGCAGTCAGGTAGTCAGCTTTTATATGTATAACATATTATATCCGTTAAAATAATCTTCGATAGCTACAATAATTTAATTTTATCCAACCAAATCGACGCAAACTCGATTGTATGACTTTTCAGTTTTTGCTTTCAATTATGTTGACTTTACACAAGTTTCTCCACAAATTATCTATTTGTAAGTTGTAAAAGCTGAAAATAATATTACACCACTTGAATACTAATTCTAAAGAAATCTTCAAAAGGGGAGTAGTAATAAATTACAATACAAAAAATATTATTTCAACTTTATTAGTTTCTTAAAATTAACATTATTTTGTACTATTGTTAATTGCATTAAAAGTACAAAATCAACTCTATGCTAATTGAAAAATTAATTATCATTAAATTAAGTAATCATAGATACTTATTCTAAAATAAAATGACAGGTCCTTGAATATGAGTCATATCCTGGCACACTTCTCTTAAAACGTAGATTTACTTAAATTGTTAATTATGAGGCTTTTCATACATTAAACTACTTTCGATTCTAACATTGTTAGTAAATAAAAGTGGTCCCGCGCTACTTGAAGCTGAGTACTGTTTGCTTTGCAAAAAGGTAGGCGATCAAATAGAGTTAATGAATCCTTTGACTGATATTCATCTCTCATTATTTTATGTATACATCACAAAAACGAGAAATAATGTTGATTCAAAACAATGAAGGTTAAATTGGATAACTCTCATGTCGACAGAAGCGCACTCGTCAGATTTGCATCTCGTCAAAAACGCAATTCGACAGAGACGCAACTCGTCAGATTTTCAAAGACTCAGCTCGACAAAAAACAAAAATAATAAATAGGATTTTGTCGCAACCTTCTTGCCGGATCACTGCCCTGGGATCTGGAGGCGACTGCCCTCCTGCGCGTCTATGAGTGGCGCTTGGAGGCGTAGCGTCGGGGTTTATCCCCGCTGCCTCGAGAAGTCGAGGCGCGGCGGGAAGAGCTCCGGCGCGATCTCAGGGCAGTTTGGAGAGAACAACTATCGCAACCGAGGTACGGGCTAGCCGCAATCGCGGCTGTAAGACCCCTCTTTGAGGAGTGGCTGGATAGGTCCCACGGCGTCCTCACCTACCGCATGACACATGTCCTCACCGGACATGGCAGCTTCGGGAGGTACCTGTGCATGATAAAAAAGGAGGAAACGCCCGGGTGTCACCACTGCGAGGATCGCCCGGAGGACACGGTGGAGCATACGGTGCAGGACTGCCCAGCTTGGGCGGAGCACCGCCGTGTCCTCACTGCGGCGATAGGCGGAGACCTCTCGCGCCCGGCACTGGTTGCGGCCATGCTGCGGGGCGAGACGGAGTGGGAGGCGGTCGCCTCCTTCTGCGAAGCAGTCATGCTCGCGAAGGAGGAGGCGGGCCGCTTGAGGGAGAGGATACCGGCCTCCCTCCGCCCGAGACGCAGTGGTAGACGCCCACGGCGACGGATGTCGTGCCACGATCTCCGGCCACCGTAGGCGCGAGCATGCGGGCGGCGAGTAAAGGGCAACTCGCTGCCCGACCAAGGACCATGCCCGGGTCGACGCCGACGGCGCGTTGTGTCCCACGCGCGTATCAAGGAGCGTCAGCATAATGACGGGGCCCCCCTATAGAGGGCCACAGTCCTGCCAGGGTTGCGGGACATACGTATACCGCGACTCCGGCACACAAAGGACTACCGAAGGACACCGTGGATTTTAGTCAGTACAAGTCTGACAGTCCCTCCCGCCCTGCCCGGGGTTGGAGGACTCATTTGATGATTTTGCCACGTAAAAAAAAAAAATGAACGTCATATAAACATGTTTAAAAAAAAAACTGACGAGTTCCGAATCTGACGAGTTGCGTTTCTGACAAAGTGCGTTTCTGTCGAGTTACGTTTCTGACAATTAAGTTGCGAGTCCATCCTGAGAGATGACGAGTTGCGTTTCTGACGAGTTGCGTTTTTGTCTATTTAATGATCCACTAAAATTAAGAACCACTATTCTCACAGCAATTTACAAAATTCAATATTTGAATACAATTAATGAGGACAGCAAGGGTAACAAAACAAAAAAAGTACAGAAAACGTTCTTTTCACATAGATTTGACCTGTGGCACTGACAATAGAAACCCAAGAACAACCTTATTGGATCAACAATAAAGGTTACTAGAAATTTTCCATTAACACAAAATCAAAAGTGATATAGCTATAAAACTGACAAACCAATTTATATTTTAAAATGACGTTGTTTGTTTATATTTCGAGAAAATTAATTACGTTTTCCTAAACTCTAATTAAATTCACCGCTCTTTGCCTTGTTTTAAAGGTGGGTGCCATCGGAAGCATTCGCGTGTAATGTGAGGTTACAAATACGAGCATTTCATTACTACCGAATGCTCCTGGTGAACCTTCTAACAAAATAGTCATCTAAAAGTAATGATTACATTGGAGCAGCTAAAATAGTAGGTATTAGCAAGGATTCTACAAAATTGTATTCTTTGCAATTTTTATCTTACATCGGCTCAGGAAGCAAAAATAATGGTAATATTACTACTGATCCAGTTTTTATGAAAATAATGATGACAAGAATACTACAGGAGAACTTTTGATACTTGAAAAAATACTAAGATGAAAGAACTTTAATTGACGCTATGGCTACTAATGACAAAGTTTCATACAACTCCAAAATTCAACAGTCACTGGCAAATCTTATAATCCAAGTGGACGGCTGCGTATTGCAATACAACTCAGAGAAAGTAGGATACTTAATAATATTGTATGGTAGGCAAGAAATCACTGATCCTGAAGTGCTGTGCACACAATAGCTTGCATTGCTTATAGTGGTGCAGTCCTTAACAAGTACTTTTAAAACGATCATTATTATACAAATACACCAGTCATTGATGTCGAATCAATCTCCATGTATGAAAGGTCTCAATTCTAAACTAAAACCCGGCATCGAATAAGTGCACGATTATATTCACGTATTATATTTACAGCAAATGCTTAACCTTAAAATCTACAGTAATAATTGTGCGGTTGGCAATTTATTGTAAATTTAAAGCGTCTTCTCACTGGTACGATAATGTTTTTAAATTCATTAATTTTGCAATACGAACTACGATATGCTGTAATTTTAGACCCCACTTGAAAATTAACGGCTCTAACAATTGATAGCACCAATCATGGTCCTTACTTCAATTTGAGAGAGTCCTAGTGAAGCGAATACTTAAGCGTACTTATCTAACTTCCAAACTCCACAAAAATCTTAGGCTTTAACAATACCAATGTCATCACATACATCAGTCTCAATAGAACCGCTAGCTGTAGTCTTTGACCATGACGAATCATTTCTGTATTATACTATCGAAGTCATATTCGAAGCCGCACGGTGATCTTGCCGTCGTCCGCCTCGAGAGGAAGAATTTGCCGTCTTTAACATAATCACCGCAAGCCTTGTTGACTTCGCAAGGTATCTCCTCTATATTTGACACACTCTTGCAATCCCCATGCACCCCATTTTCTTTTTTATTATTGACACCATTTTTGCAGACTCCGTTTGTTTTCACTCCATTGTGAGCTCTATCGTATTCATCCTTGATTTCTTTTTCAATATTTTTCTTCTCGAGATTTCTCTTTTTGTAGCTCTTTGTGTAGAAGTTGAGGAAGAGAATGAGGAAGATTGTTATGTTGGAGCAGATGAAGTAGGTGAAGCCGGAGGCGTACTGACAGCGAGGGGAGAAGTGCGTCCAGGCGCAGTACGTTAACATCAGGATAAACTGGAGCTGGAAAGAAATGAAAGACATGAGTAAAACTAGTGTTAAATTGTTAAAGGATCAAGCATTATAACAGTGTTTAATTGGTTATCATGTAAAGAAAAATCATTGTTTTGAAAATTCGGGAGTCTAGAGAATCTAATTCCCATGTAAGAACATTAGAACAGTTTCGTTTTAACCTTGTACTAAGGTCATCTTTCTTTCGCGCTCTTGCATTATGCTCCTACGATATCCATGAATACATTCCGTTGAACTTCTTAGTATCCTAACACAAGTTCCAACAGTGGTCGTATTACAAGGTCTTAAAACCAGGCTTGTAGCGAACCGGCGAGTAGAAGTGACAGAGCTGTACAAGTCGTCTAGCGTCATCTCGTTCACTCGCTGGAACCAGCCTGGTTTTAAGACATTGTAATACGGCCCCAGAACAATTTACTGGAGTCAAAGCAAGTCCCGTTTGTAACTGTTATGACCCGAGGACTTTCATTTAAGTTAAACAGCCAAATATACACGTCAACTGTTTGAGAAACATTTGTGCCAAACTAGCTGTTGATCGTGGGTTCGCCGTTATATACGAGTATTACAGGATTATAATATCGGGATAAAATATATCTGATGTTTTATTTTTGTACAATATTTCATCCAGATCGGATCAGACGTGTCATGGTTGAGCTATCCAAATCGATTAATAAATATAAGTGTAAGAACTTTATTATTATTTTAGTAATATTAAAGTTTAAACTCACCAATTGCAGCTTAGTAACATACTTCTTCCACCACAAATACTTCTGGAACCGTGGTCCTAGTCCCGATAGCAGGTAGTAAGAGTACATGACCACATGGACAATAGAGTTGAGGAGCGCTAGGACTGCGCCCTCCCCGCCGGCTGCAAATTTGAGGTAGCTCCAGGAGTAGAGAGCCATGATCACGTGGTGATAGACGTGGAGGAATGTCACCTGGAATGAGAAGTGATGCGTCATAAATTAATTCTAAGTGGAATAAGGTTTATTTTTTAAGTTCACTAAGTTAACATTGCGTGTTGATAACTTTGGTGAAAATTTCTAACGATAATGCTAGAAACTAATGATCTATCTCGATTCAAATACATTTCAATTTTGTCAAGCCTCGGATGACTAATTCGGTCGCTGATTGGTTACAGACAAAGATCGGGATCAAGATTGATAGATAAAAGAAAAATTAAATGATTCTAATTCAGGAATCTATTAATAAGGTGTGTGCTTATGCTTCTCATGATCAATAAAATTTACCACTTGATCAAGAATCCGAAGGATAGAGGCGTGTACAGCTTTTGGCCAATATTTTTTGGGCTCTGTCGTTGAGTTCATCATAGAGCTTACCTGTTTATCTTTCTTTCGTAGAACGAAGAACACTGTGTCTAGAAGTTCAGTGAATTTCGCGAAGAAATACCACCAACCCAAGTCTAGTAGCTGGAAAATGGAAAAGTATACATTATGTTTGATTGTAACGAACTACAATTTATGCAAATGCATTATGTTAGATTTACAAACATTTTATTGGTTACAGGTTCGTAGATAAGGGGATGAGTGTTTGGTTTAAAATGTGAACATACCGCGAATCATAATTATTTATGTAGCCAATTAGCCAGACCATTAAAATAGTGTATTGTAATTGGCTGAGTGATTATGGTAAATGACACTAAGCAGGTTTTTCGGAATAAATATTTAAAGTAAAATAGGTATTCAGAAAGTTAACGTCAAGAGCTTTCTCTATAAATCAGATATTTGCCCAAAATTAGGATTTTTTCAGACAAAAAATAAATAAAACTTGGCTCACCATAGAATTTTGCGTATTGGACGGATAACGACAACCTGCGTAAATGATGCCGTCTCTGAAGAGATTCAACTTGAAAACCTGAAATAAGCCGTGAAAGAAACCTATTATAAACACATATTTGTCAGTTTATTGAAAAACATTTAGAGCTGATTTTTCAATAGCCAAATAATCTCAGATAAAATTACGGTTTGACATATTTTCTATAGATAAACTGTCAAATCGCCATTTTTATTCCTCAGTTAGAGGTTATCTGGCTATTGAAAAATCAGCCCTTATTGGTATAAATGTCCTAAGTCCGTCCTTTTTAATTCATAATTTTATAAACACGATTATTTAATTCATAACTTTAAGGGGCAAGTCTTCTAAAATTCACGCGCGCCGAATTATTTGCGTAACTTTGTTTGTGATTTTTGAACAAAATAGTGCAATAGCTTGAATTATAATTATTGCACATAAATAACCATAATATAAGTAACAGCTAGTTATTTTTTTAAAGTTGATTTAAGTAGATTATATTAGGTAAATCAAGCGTTCAAAACAGCTCTTTCCTGCCCAACGTCATTTCGAGTTACGTTGGTGCACTCAATCTGAGACAATGAAGAATTCATTTAAAAATCTGATCAGCGCATAATGACCGCAATATCCTCGTCTTCAAACTGCGCTGATTAGTTTTTTATATTTATCTTCCATTTTCTAAATTAAGATGGCAGAATATCATCAAAATTCTCGGATTTCATCTCTTAATAAATGGTTTTTTTTCATAGGAACTATGCATCGTAGGTATGTAATATTACATTATCTTGATGTCAACAGATCAATAAAGCAAATTCAAAATAAAAATTGTACCTAAAATAGCGCTTTTTTTCAAAAGTAAACGTCAAATATCTCTAAATAACCTTTGCTCAAAAAGGATGTTTATAAACGAGAATTGCAAGAGAATTTTGCGTATTGGACGGATAACGACAACCTGCGTAAATGATGCCGACTCTGAGAGTTCAACTTGAAAACCTGAAATAAGCCGTGAAAGAAACCTATCGCTAAACACCTATTTGTCAGTTTATTGAAAAACGGTTAGACGCTGCATTTTTCAATAGCTCAAATAATCTCAGATTTAAAATTACGGTGTTGAAATATATTTTTTAACCGACGATAAACTGTCAAAGGCCATTTTTAGGTTCAGTTAATTCTTAACATGGCTATTGAAAAATCAGCCCTTTTGGTATAAATGTCCTAAGTCCGTCCTTTTTAATTCATAACCATTTATAAACACGATTCTTTAATTCATAATATCAAAAAATCTTTTTTTTTGTTGGACAGAGTTTATCTGAAAGTTGGTCCCATTTAAATATCAAAATTAAACTCGGCCTATAGGGGTAGGAAAAGAGGAATTAATTGTCAAATTTCCTACAGAATTTTCAGTTGTGAACCGATTATTGTTAAAAGATATGGAGAAGTAACTAAACAAGTTGGAGCGAATTCCGACCTTATTGACATTTAAAATTTAGTTTGTTTTTTCTCACTTTCACGATCGCTAACATTGCTCCTTCATTAAAATCCGGTGTTTGCATAAATGTCAGTAAGGTCGAAAATAGTTTGAACATGTTTTTTTAACTTGCTATCGTTAAGCAATTTAAAAAACATGTTCAAACTATTTTCGGCCTTATTGACATTTAAAATTTACTTTGTTTTTTCTCACTTTCACGTTCGCTAACATTGCTCCTTCATTAAAATCCGGTTTTTGCAAAATGTCAATAAGGTCGAAAATCGCTTGAAGCTGTTTGTTTTTAGTTGCTATCGTTAAGCAATTTAAAAAATATGTTCAAACTATTTTCGACCTTATTGACATTTAAAATTTACTTTGTTTTTTCTCACATTCACGTTCGCTAACATTGCTCCTTCATTAAAATCCGGTTTTTGCAAAATGTCAATAAGTCTGTCGAAAATCGCTTGAAGCTGTTTCTTTTTTTCACTTGCTATCGTTAAGCAATTTAAAAAACATGTTCAAACTATTTTCGGCCTTATTGACATTTAAAATTTACTTTTTTTTTCTCACTTTCACGTTCGCTAACATTGCTCCTTCATTAAAATCCGGTTTTTGCAAAATGTCAATAAGGTCGAAAATCGCTTGAAGCTGTTTTTTTAACTTGCTATCGTTAAGCAATTTAAAAACATGTTCAAACTATTTTCGACCTTATTGACATTTAAAATTTACTTTGTTTTTTCTCACATTCACGTTCGCTAACATTGCTCCTTCATTAAAATCCGGTTTTTGCAAAATGTCAATAAGGTCGAAAATCGCTTGAAGCTGTTTTTTTAACTTGCTATCGTTAAGCAATTTAAAAAAAGTATGTTCAAACTATTTTCGACCTTATTGACATTTAATAACGTTTCACTTTGTTTTTTCTCACGATTAACACGTTCGCTAACAATTGCTCCTTTCATTAAAATCCGGTTTTTGCAAAATGTCAATAAGGTCGAAAATCGCTTGAAGCTGTTTTTTTAACTTGCTATCGTTAAGCAATTTTTTAAACATGTTCAAACTATTTTCGGCCTTATTGACATTTAAAATTTACTTTTTTTTTCTCACATTCACGTTCGCTAACATTGCTCCTTCATTAAAATCCGGTTTTTTGCAAAATGTCAATAAGGTCGAAAATCGCTTGAAGCTGTTTTTTTAACTTGCTATCGTTAAGCAATTTAAAAAATATGTCTCAAAGTCTTTTTTCGAATTACTTATTGACATTTAAAATTTACTTTGTTTTTTCACATCGTCAAAATCAGCAAACATTGCTCACTTCATTAAAATCCGGTTTTTGCAAAATGTCAATAAGGTCGAAAATCGCTTGAAGCTGTTTTTTTTCATAACTTGCTATCGTTAAGCAATTTAAAAAATCGGCATGTTCAAACTATTTTCGGCCTTATTGACATTTAAAATTTACTTTGTTTTTTCTCACTGTCACGTTCGCTAACATTGCTCCTTCATTAAAATCCGAGCAAGTAATAAAACCGTTGGCTTTCTCTGTCTTACGTGGTAATGCGACTGTGCAGAGCTATGACAAGGAGTGCATCTCGTTCCTTGGATGGGACTGTCAGATTTGTACTGACTAAAATCCACGGTGTCCTTCAAATAGCCCTTTATGTTCCGGGGTAATGAGTACCGCGACGCCAGCAGGCTTTAGCCCTCTAGAGGGGGACCCCGTCATGATGCTGACGCTATTTGAGGCGCTCGTAGAACACAACGCGCTGTCGACCCGGGCATGGCCCATGACTTTTTTTTCATGATAAAATCATCAAATGAGTCCTCCCCAGGCCAAGCGGGAGATACTGTCACACTTGTACTGACTTAAATTCACGGCGTTCTTTAATAGCCTTTTACGTTCTGGGTTTACCACTGCGGCTGGGATGTAAGGTTTACGCTGTCCTCTCTCTCACGCGTCCCGCATCTTCCTTTGCCAACATGACTGCTGCACTGACCTTTTTTTAGGTTTAATTAGTTAAACACGATTGTGTTTAACAAATTAAACCTAACAGGATTTAACCTATGAGAGTATTTAAATAGTATTAAAACACTTGTGAACAAAAATACGAGTATTAACTCGTATTTTTACAAACCAAGCAGGGTTGGCATGATTAAAACAAGTTGTTTTAAAACACCTGTTTAAAACAGTTTGAAATTAAACAGTGTTTTTTATTACCCGTTTCAACTACTTTTTAAGGCAGATGAATGCATATTAAAATGAAAATAAATTAATATTCAGGAGTCTAAATAGTTTGACATAAAACCTTTTGAGTTTAATGCCATTGTTATGTCATATTTTTAACTTTTATTGACACAATAATAAATGAAATAATGCTTAAAATTTTAGATCACGTCATGTTTTTATTCCATTGATCTTTTTTTCGTAAAAAAATCATTTCAAAGGGTAAATTTGAAAAGATGTAGTCTAGAAATGAAACATAATTGATTTATACGTTTAGACATCAACAAACAAGGTGGAATTAATTTTAAAATATAACCAGAAACTAAAAAAAAAACACTTATTTAAAACATTTTGAACTGTTTGTTTTATAAATTTGAAAAAAACTGTTTTTATTTACAACCCTGAAACCAAGTCATATTAAAACTCCATATTAAGCAAAAATTTCTATAACTCCTTTTAAATATTCCTTAGTAGAGCAATGTTCTTACCGTATCAAAATTGTTTTATAATAATTGAGTGGGCAGGATGTATGCGGGGGATTGCGGGAAGGGAGCCCGAAACTTGACGTACGATCGACTGGCCGAACGCGATTCAATTTTGTGCAAAAGAAGACGGAAGCCTTAAACACATCGATCGATTCTTATTGTTGTCAAAGCAGCATGCAGTGGGCTTGAAACGCAAAGGAATGAAGAGGCTCTATTTTTATATACGAGTATTAAGATCCAACAGCCGTTTTGACGTGATTGAATAACAAAGAAACATTCTTATATAAAATATTATGTAGTGCTAAGAAAGATTTACAAGACGATAACCTAGCAATGTCTGGCACGAAAATAGTATCTAGTAATAGCTCTCATACTACCTAAGCGTACCTACGTAAGTAGCGTCGATATAATTCAGTTTGAAGGGCGTAGACCGTAGACGGTTTCTGTGTCTAAGTCGGTATTGTAGAAGAATTTAACAATCACAAAAATTATAATGTATAATAATACACATAACACATAATACACAATCACACAGGTTCATTGTACATATTTTTTATATACGAGTATAATTAACCTTTTTTTTTGCAACCATGAAATCTAGGGTGCTTATGGGTTAAACTTGTTCTACATTATTTTTTCGTAGTTCGGGTCGGCACATTCAGATACCCCATTATCTTTCATTTTCACCTATAATATTAAAAGCGGAAGGTTTACATTTGAAAACCCCTACCCCTTAAAAAACATACAACACATCAACGTTGATTGTTGTATGTATCACGTTATTTTACGACGCACTGCACACAATTCAAGGTCTGTCAGCGTTGTCAGTCTAATAACTGAAATCCAGCAAGTCGCTTTTTTTCCCTGAATTACTTATTGGATTTACAATCCTACGCAAACGTAAATAAAGTTTCATTCATATCGTGGTCAAAATACAGCAAAATAAGTAAAGAGCTCACCTTAAAACAAATCATTGTCGCCAAAAAGACTTGCGACGCATTATAATAAGCTAAGAGCCTGTTCATCTGAAGTGGCTGCCGGTTCTTCATAAATCTTGGACCGATGCGGATCAGGATCAGGTAGACCACAACTACTGAAAGTATCGGCATGGGACTGGACATCATGAACCAAGAGTCTACTATGGCACCTGGAATTAGAAAAGGGGAATATTATAAAAACAAACAGTATCACTGTCTATGATCCAATCATCCAGGTTAAGCCGCGCTTGTCGAGATTGGTCTGTGGATGGGTGACCTTCATCGAGACATAGTAATATTATAATCATGTTGGCTACATTTCAGGGGGGTTTTACAACGTCTTAAAACGCGACTGAAAGTGACAGAGCTATACAAGTCGTCTAGCGCCATCTCGTTCACTCACTGGAACCAGCCTGGTTTTACCCGGATGGCATTGTGGTACAATTTAGATTTTGAACAAAGACATTAAAGTATATAATTTATGAGCATAGACAGGGCATCACGAAGAAAGTTGTGATCCAAAACTTTTTACCAATAGGTAAAAGTCGCTCAGTCTGGTAGTCGCGTTGCGACGCTAGATAGTGCGAACTGACGCACGGCGTCAACAGTTTTGCCCAATGTCCGCTCTATAGGTTCTTTTAAATCTCTTTGATTTTGAAGAAACATGCACGTCATTATTATCTGAATTAGATGATATTTTTGATGAAGTGACCAGTTTAAGGTTTTCAGTCTGAAGGTTGCTGTTGCACGTCGTTGCACTTATTTCAGGTTCTTGGGGAAAAGGGTAAATAAAAGCTACTTACTCTTCCCGACTTTAAGGGAGTCCAGATATCGGTCAACTTTCTCGAGGTAACTCATTGTAGGGCCGTATTCTGTAACAAAATAATAATATAAATACGCCATCATAAACAAAGTCCAAGAGAAAATTTCTCTTACGGCCGCCATTTTGATGTTTATTTTCCAACAGTTTTTATTTTTGTGGCTCTGACAGTTGACATAAATATAAATATGGCCAGTACCTTTCCTTGTGACAAGAAATGAAAAAGTTTGTAAGGAAAAAGTTTTCACATTTAGGTAGGTAGTCAACCTCATTTTCATTAAAATTGAAACATTCGAAGTAATATTATTGGAATACAAATAGTAAGATTTATACTGTTAACTATTTTGAAATAAATGTTCATGAGAAAAGTAAGACGGATTATCACGACTATTATGGTCTCGATTGATTTGGAGGCTTGGAGGATTTGTATGAAAGCAAATGGTCAATTTTACAAAAAAAGGGACCGGTACAAAAAACAATCCGTCCCCGGAATGATTGGTAAAATAAAAAAAAAAAAAAAACACGTGCGGTACTCGGGACTGTCGCGGAAAAGCTATGGCATAGCATTTTATATCAAGTAACGGATTTTTTTTTCTTTTTTTAAGGCTAAGACACACACATCTATCAAGCGAAACGTCAAGAAAAACAAACAACGTGCTGAAGTCTGCCGAACTGAAATGACGACTCTGACGATGCGTGGTGTTAGGTTTATTTTCGTTACGGAATATCTTGATTCGGTCACCGCGTTCAGAGCCCGCGATAAAAGCTATGTATTAGCTTAAAAATCCTTGCTACGTAGGTAAAAGACACGACATAAAAACCACACGCCTAACAATGCTTACATAACACGGAATAAGTCAAACAAAACAGACAGCCTGTCTACAAAACGTTTCACCCTACTTCCCTAAATCAGTCCGTATGACCTTCGCATGAAATTCAGCGGACAAAACTATTGATTTTTACTTAATTCGCTGGTCATGGTTAACAGTGACTGTTTTACTTAGGTTAAATTCGAAAAGAATAATCAAATGAAGTTAGCTCTAAGCTATTGCTACTTTGATAAGTGAGTTCTGCAAATTCTGCATTCGGCGGGCGAGTAAAAGGTGACTCGACGTCCGATCATGGACCAAGTCCGGGTCTACAGAGCGTCGCGTTCCACGCGCGCCTCAAAGAACTACCTCGAATCTGACGGGGCTACCTTTAGGGTCTAAGGCCTGCAGGGGTCGCGGCGTGCAACTTTAAATGAAAATATTTTCTGTCCTGCCGGTCCTGCCCCTTAAAAGAGAAAATAGGTTTCATACAAACCAAATATCAAATCACTTTGTGCTAACCGAAGCGCTCGCTCTGAGGTTGAATAAAATTTCTATGCGATGTACAGTCGACCTAAGCAGAATCATGACCCATTTTGACAATAAATCGTTTGAATCCGTCAAACTGACAAGGAACAAAGTCGTTACCATGGTTATGTATGTTTACACAAATGTGTCCCTAATTGTATTTGAACGTCTGTAGGAAAATAAGCTTATAGTGGGTCATAATTCCACTTTGTCGATTGTACATAATATTATCTACGTTCCTTTACACACAATGTAATATTTCGTTCGCAAATTCAGCTGAACACTTTATTATGAAGCTTATTTCCCTACGGACATATTCTTACTTAGACATAATCTGTGCTTAGATTACGTTGTATTCAATTTTCAGGAACGTAAAGATTTTAGCGGGCTGGATTAATTGCCATTGTGTTCTACGTGCGCCTCAAAGAGTCCCCTTTTAGAGGACCAAAGCCTGCCGGGGGACTCAAGAATTACCGTGTCCCTGGAACGTAAAGTGCTATTGAAGGTCACCGTGGATTTTAGTCAGTACGAGTCTGACAGTCCCTCCCTCCTTGCCCTTGGGAGTTGAGAGGACTCATTTGATGATTTTACCACGTAAAAAAAAACATGAGCGTAGCAAGGTGGCTTAAGCTGCCCCCGATAGTTGAAAAGACGCATCTAACACTTTTTCCAAATTTGAGTTATACACATTGGCGGAATTAGAAAAAAAAGACGCATCTGCCTGTATATTTAATATTTTTCTAGCTTGCTCCAGTTCGGATTTAGCATAACAAAATAAGGCGCTTCTGTTCATTTTTTTACACCCGATTGAAGATGAAAAGACGAATTTATGTAAAACTTAATTAAAAAGACGCATTTATGTAGATAATGTCCTTTTACTTTATAGTTTCTTTTTTAATTCAGTAATCCTAAAGACGCATATTACTCCCTATTTCTAAGAGGAAGTTCAAAAGGCGCAAATCTGCATTTGTGTCTAACACGCTAATAAAAATTGCTTTCACATTAAGAAAAAAAACCGCATCTGACCACTTGCGCCCTTTTTACTTCGTAAAATTGTTTTAGCATAGGCGCATATGCCATAAGCGTCTTAATACTTTACGTTGAATAAAAAAATAACATATGATACTTAATAAAAAGGCGCAAGTGTGCAGAAACGTCCTGTTTTCGTAGAATTGTGAATATCAAGTGAGGATAAAGTGTCTGAATGCTGACCAAGGGAGTAGTATATTATTGGGCAATTCTAGACCACTTTCGGTAAATCGGTCGGCGGGTGCCCCTCGCTACCGAACGGGAGGGCTCATTAAAATTTGATGATTTCATCACGATAAAAAAAAAACTCTCTGCCTATTTGGGTAATAATTGGAAGTTCTGTTGTATTTCCTATAATAATATAATGTGACCACATTATTATAGCACATAAAATATACGAGTACCTACTACGTCATGCCAACTTTTTTTTTAGCGTGGTAAAATCATCAAATGAGTCCTCTCACCTCGGGCAGGGCGGGAGGGACTGTCAGACTTCTACTGACTAAAATCCACGGTGTTCTTCAATAGCTCTTTGTGTTCCGGGGTCACGGTAAAGAAATAACCTAAGATCCGCGACCCCGGCAGGCTTTGGCCCTCTGAGTGGAACATGACGCGCCGTCGACTCGGGCATAGTCCATGGTCGGACAGCGAGTTGATGTCGTGCCAACTAGATAATTTGAAAAACATTTTCTTGCGTCTTTGTTTTTAATAACAAATTAAATAAAAGCTTTGTGTTGCATATTAAACTTGACACACGTCTGTCGTTTCTGACAGTTTCTTTAATTGAGTTTGTTTGCTTGGATGAGCGCGCTAAACTCGGGAACTACTGTTTCGAATAGCAAGAACCACCTACAGGTGTAGGATCAATAGAGTTCAGCAGCGGGAGTGATATCAAGAGGAACATCGTAAAAATAGTGCATATTAACACTATCATACATTTATAACAAACTTAAAGTAATAATATACTATGTCATTCATATTGTACGTCGCCGTGTCAGGTCGCCTGTTCTAGACTTGCATGGCTTCAGTCTAGCCAGCGATAAGTCCTAGTTACATCACACCATCTGACCTAAATCACCTTTGACTATACTTGATCGAATGTACTTAGATGGAATTTTCTAGTTATACACACAGTTTTTGTCATAATGCGTCTAAAGGTGTTGGGGGGTGCAAGTAGTGGATTCAGTGTTAAGTCTCGACCATTTAAGGCGAAGGAGATCGTGGCTAAATAACAACAGCCACAGCTGACTTACGAGTTGTAGGTCGAGGGTTCGAACATAGCCGTGGGTATTAACTTAGTGACACTCATTTGATCACACCTGGGGGTGTATTACAACGTCTTAAAACCAGGCTTTTCCGGCGAGTGAATGTGATAGAGCTATACAAGTCGTCTAGCGCCATCTCGTTCACTCACTGGAATAAACCCGGTTTTAAGATGCTGTAGTATTACAGTACAATTTTGATAGCAGAAGCGGTATCGCTTCTATCAAAATTGTAGCAAAATTGTATAGGAAAATATCATAAGAAACCGGATTTTCCTAAAATAAAAAATACGGAGTCATATGACATCCATCAACCCGCATTGATCTCTTAGAGGGGAGGCCTTTGTCCCCGCTGTGGGAATATAACAGAACGGATTATGCATATGCTATGCACGGGTAATTGCACTTGCTGTCAATCCGTGGTATCTTCACAAACTTCTTGAATTAACGAAAGTAATTTAAATTATTAATGATTCTGTAGCCAAATCTTGACGTTATTCTAATGGGCATTTATTTGAAAGGATCATAAATAAATAAATAGATGGGTATTGTCAGTATTTGTTTTTTAATCACCAAATGAGTCCTCCAACCCCGGGCAGGGCGGGAGGGACTGTCAGACTTCTACTGACTAAAATCCACGGTGTCCTTCAATAGCCTGTTATGTTCCGGGGTCACGGTAAGGGAATAATCCCGCGACCCCAAGGCATATGGACCTCAGGGCACCCCGCCACGGTTACGTTAGGTAGGTAATGCTCTCGTTATGCAATTTATACCAACACTACCAATACATTGCTTAGATACCTAAACGCTTGATAAGTCTGCCTGTATACAATAGTTTTACGAATGACAGTTGTCAAAATACTTAAGCAAAATAAGGAGCAGTGTTCATTGGTAAACATCACATATAATCAGTCGTCTTTATCTTTATCTTCTTTATCTTTTCTTTATCTTCTTTATCTTTACATATAATAAAATCGTAGAGCTGTCATTCCTGTACATTGAATATTTTTTTCTTTTTGTATTTTTTTCGAGATAAGGGATCGATTCTGATGCCAGATCAACTTTTATTTTGATTCGAAATTTTTTATGTTTTTTTTGGTTTGATCTATCTCCGAAACTACTGTTAAGTTGTCGATCAAATTTTCCTCAAATATTCCTAATAATATGCTTCTGTTAATGGGCTGTGTATTATTACGCTATTTTCCCTAGGAGATAAGCAATTTTAAATTTTGTTGTTTTAAACTGTTTGTTTGGAGTTGGAAGCTAAACCACTGGATATTATGTATTCAATTTTTCCTCAAATATTCCATAAACTGCTCTTTAATTAATAGGATATGTATAATTACGCTATTCTCCTTGGGGGATTAGCAATGTTATAATATGTTGATTTTCAGTCATTGTTGACATTTGTATAAGAACCGCTATTTGAAAACTACTGTCAGCGTACTAGCCAGTGTGGTTGGTAACATGCTTGACTTTCGTGCAAGGAGTCTCAAGATCAAACCTTGCAATTTTCTTTTTGACTTTTTGTTTCTTTTTAAATTTTTTTGAACTGCTTCAATTAATTAAAAAAAAATGTGCGTACTTTTATTTCAATATTATTCGCAATTTTAATTTATTACTTACCTACGATTTTTTTTCAATAGTTCTGTAGGATATAAATCTACACTGATTTAAATTGTAGGTAGTAAGTTGGATATTTTTTTAAATTGTCATATTATTGGTTTTTTCATAAGATTCGTAAACAATCAGTGTTTCTATTATTTTGTGTTTATTTATGGTTTGAATTCATGCTCAAACCAGTGCATAGATTTTGTTTTAAACGACGACAAGTTGTACTCATTCAGTCAAATAATTAGTTATGTTTAAGGTATCACGTGGTATGCTGAAGGGATAAGAGAAATGCTATCGTACGTTCAATTTGCAGCGATACCTAAATCGACCAAAAAATTATACCCAAATGTGATAAATGTGATAAACACGGATTTTTTAAATTAAAGCCGTTCAATTATGTTCGTTTCCTATGCAAACTATTTACTAGGTTTATCATTATTCGGGCACGCCGCAATTGCGGCGGTAAGACCCCTCTTTGAGGAGTGGCTGGAGAGAAGTCATGGCGTCCTGACCTACCGCTTGACGCAGGTCCTCACCGGACACGGAAGTTTCGGGAGGTACCTGTGTCTGATGCGAAAGGAGGAGACGCCTGGGTGTCACCACTGCGAAGATCGCCCGGAGGACACGGTGGAGCATACGGTGCAAGACTGCCCAGCTTGGGCGGAGCGCCGACGTGTCCTCACGGCTGCGATAGGCGGAGACCTCTCGCGCCCAGCATTGGTCGCGGCCATGCTGCGGGGCGAGACGGAGTGGGAAGCGGTCGCCTCCTTCTGCGAAGCAGTAATGCTCGTGAAGGAGGAGGCGGGCCGCGAGCGAGAGAGGTCAGAGTCCTCCCTCCGCCCCACCCGCGGTAGTAGACGCCCACGGCGACGGGCGTCGCTTGATGATCTCCGGCCACCGTAGGCGCGGGCATGCGGGCAGCGAGTAAAGGGCAACTCGCTGCCCGACCAAGGACCATGCCCGGGTCGACGGCGCGTTGTGTCCCACGCGCGCCTCAAAGAGCGTCAGCATAATGACGGGGCCCCCCTCTCAGAGGACGAAAGCCTGCCGGGGTCGCGGGATTATTTCCTTACCGTGACCCCGGAACAGAAAGGGCTATTGAAGGACACCGTGGATTTTAGTCAGTAGAAGTCTGACAGTCCCTCCGGCCCTGCCCGGGGTTGGAGGACTCATTTGATGATTTTACCACGCTAAAAAAAAAAAAGGTTTATCATTATTGATCTAAACTAATAATAAAAAATGTAAGTACCTGTGTTTGTTTACCCTGAATCGATCGTCCCAAAATTTTGCATATAGGTACGTTGTCAGGAGTTTAGACACGGATATAGGGGAAGGCAAGTCAAAGCTAATAGTAGATGGCGCCACCATAGCTTAGTCTTAATCCGACCAACGACGTAGTACTATTTTGAAGTATCTTTAAGATTTAAACTGATTTGAACCAATGACGATGCTTGGAACAAGCTATACTAACGCCATTAGCTCCCCAATTGCCATCCCCATTACGTTCATATTCCAGATGGTGCCACTTACACGATCCGTATTGTTTTCCAAATTCTAAATTAACGCAAGCGAAGCCGCGGGCGAACACTAGTTTAAAATAATTATGTTTAAAAATGTAGGTATTGTGTTCACAATGATTTTAGCAAATTATTAATTGAGTTAACTAATTGGCTAAGGCCTAGTACAGACACGGCGGGAACCGCGCGATTTCAGAATCGCATGGAAATCACTCTTATTTGTATGAGTTATTAAGTAATCGTTCAGACATTAAGGAATCGCGCGGTTCCCGCCGTGTCTGAGCTAGGCCTAATACTTCATCATAGAAGCCAGACAGTTATCTTAAGTTTATTCTCATCTGCATTGTAACTCACGATCCGTTTTCCAACTACTAACACAGTTCTACACAGTGCTCTAAGTTGTTCATGATCGCTGATACATCTTGACACGGTGCTTCCGTGACATCGATTTCCTTTGATGCATAAATTCTATCGCATTACCGTTGGACTTTCAACTGTAGATTGCAACGAATAAAGTTGACTTTGATGTATTCCATTGTTGCTGGTATACAGTAATTCTGAAGTGTTTTTGTTGCAATGTGAACTATTGTAGGTTAATTCCTATAGGTCTCTCTGATCGTCCTACATTTTATGTGTGTCAATGTCCTCGTTAGTGAGTGTATTCAGGCATATCCTACACCTGCATTAAGGTCTATAGAGACAGGTGACGAATCAACTTGCTTTAGAAATGTCCGGCAATAAAATAGCGGATTGTCGTTTTATAGGAAACTCTAACAGTTGTGTGGGAATGATGTGAGATATGTTTCTTGGATTAGAAAGCATCAAAACAAATGGTTTCAGAACGTAAAATAGGAATACAGACAGAGCTAGAACTAAGATAGAGCCAAGTTCTAATAAAGTTTATTTAATTAATAATTTGAAGTAGGTACGAATTAAATACAATTAATGTTGTCACTTCTCTCTTTCAGGACAATCAACAGAGGTTTCTATTACATCTGCAATCCACCTGTAAATATTTATGTCTCCAAAAATATATCGATATATAACAATCTTGGATACTCTACGTCGAAAATTCTCGACCGAGAAACCCAACATCAATTTGAATATCAAACTCATATCATATTCTCGAATCACAACGAATAGACTAATTAGCACTAGTTTTCAGTAATTGAGACGTAAAGTAAACTAGGACATTGGCAATTTCAAATTGTCAATTTTCTGGTAAAAAATTAGTTCCTTCTTCGCACACCAGAGGCGCTGTTCCATTTTTTATACAAGAAACGCTGTAAATACTGGAAAGACTCTGTAAAGTAAAAGAGAGAAAACTTTTGCTAAGGGTACTGTTTACTCGTTTTCTTAAACAACACAAATCCTTTTGTACCCCTCTAAAATACAATTTCTTTCCATTAACTACTAGAATCACTAATCTTCAAAATACCTATATATTAGCCAAGAATAAGTCGTAGCCAGTGAAATTGCACTGAACGCGAATAAATATAAGACACCCCGTTTCTTTGCAAACTTGGCTGGCTCCCTGCCACAACTAAACATAAAAATATAAAGTTGGTTGCAAGCTTCTTTGCAAGCTTAGTCAAAAATTACTAAATAAGCTTGGCACCTTCTTTCATTTATCATACATAGATCAATGAATTATATGTGACATATATAATAATTCATTTCGTACCTGAAGAGAGAAAAAGACAAAATGTTGTTTTTTCCATGGTTCAGTTTTCGACTTACTTTTCGGCAAATAACTCCAAAACCTGATGCTTACTCTAAAACATAATGTTCGTAACATTTTCTGTTTGGCTAATTGTCCTCTATCCATATAAATAATTTTTGCTGCAATAAATAACTTTGCACCGTGTTTCTGAAAAAAATGAAAAGGCGGGCGACCGACCTTCAATCCCCCTACAGAATATCTAAAGATTTATAATTATCTGCACGGTGCTGTTCTAAGTACGGTAATATTTAAAAATATAAAAAAGAAATCTTTTCTTCAGCCGTCTACGGGTCGCGTATTTCCAAAGCCTATACTATTTCAGTCACGAGTCGGACTCTAATCGGTTAGCTTTTGTTTGTGCATATTTCTCAACAATACCTAATCTATCTCAGTAAAAAACTTGACTCAAATAGATTAGGTTTTGTTTTGATATTTTCAAAGAAAATGCACGGACAAAATTTATACCATTTTAGTCACGCACGAGCCAAACTCTAAAAAAAAAAGACCAGGTTTTGTTTATACATGTCGCAGTGAAATGAGGAAATCAGGGATTTCACGAAATCCAATTATCAAGAAAAGTATCTAGTGATAATTATGACAAAAAATACTAATATAAAGTCAGCGATCATGTAATTTCACTAAACTAAGTAAAATGTTAGAAAACGTCGACGGAGCACCGCTTCGCGGTGCTCCTACTTCTGGGTGGTTTAAAAAAAAATAACCACGAAGGGGATGGCGGGGTCTGAAAGACCCCGCCATCCCCTTCTAACCTAACCTGTCCGAGTCGGGGTGCCCACAGTCGTATTTACGATAATCAAGTAGTACTATAAAATTTAAGAAAAGTTAAATTCCGAGGTAAATTTACTCATATAGCTAGTGAGCCTCTACTCGACAAGGTTTTGTTCGTACGTAATGTTTTAAAATAACTCGCCAAAAGTCTAGCTATTCGAGTGATATGAATTATATAGAACTAGGTTTTGTCCGTGCATTTTCATTGAAAATATCAATTCCAAAAGCTAATCTATTTGAGTCAAGTTTTTTACTGAGATAGATTAGGTTTTGTTGAGAAATATGCACAAACAAAAGCTAATCGATTACAGTTTGACTCGTGTCTGAAATGGTATAGGCTTTGGAAATAGGCCTACGGGTCGTGTCAAACCTGATAAAAAAACGATTTGTTAAAAAATATTTTTTACTATTGGTGTTAGAATGGTTAATTGAGATAATAATTATTTGCCATGACATTCATGTGGATGCATTTTTAAATATAGAAATCAGTAGTAGATCAACATTACAGACACCAACAGTAGGTGAATTTGATAGATGAAGATTGTAGGTCAACATTGACGTGACATAAAAAGGGCCTAATGAGATGCCTTACAAGATGCATTTGATGCGTCAGATTTGCTCGAGAATGGACATTTTGTTAAAAGACTTTCTTTTATGCCTCTACTACTACTAGGTACTAAGGATACCTTCATAAAAGTGCAATAAAGACACATTGTTTTCGGTACAGAAAGACGGTGCTATAATTATTAGGTGTAGGTAATACTTGTGTATTTCAATCGGTACATTCTGATTGAAACCGTACGAGTGCAGTTACGAGTGTTGGTTTCGTTGTTCGACAAGTATTAATTGACGAACCGTCAATGGCCCGTGTATGTATGTAGTGACCCTAAAAATACCCGAGGCGGGAGGCCTAGCACGAGACCTAGTCAAGGCACACAACAAGGCCTCTCTCTCACGGACGTAACGTAAACTGGAACATTGAAGTTACTTTTGTGTCGTGAAGTAAATGGGAACTTTGAAGTATTTTTTTCGTGTTAAAATGTGGCCAGGTTTTAATTTGAGGGTTAAAATTAGTTTTTCATTCGAACGCTAAAGGTATTTTTTTTTATTTACATACAATTTACATCACATACTCCAAGTACAAAGTACCGTCAAATACGTATAATTCATGCTAGGGACTCTGTCCGTAGCGATAGCATGAAAAAAATTCCTGAACAAAAATGATAGAATTGGCTATAAAACAAAACATGATCCCATATAAAGGGGTCATAACAAGGTGACTAACATCTTGTGTCTACCAAGAAGCAAGCTAAATATAACGGGTACAAACATTTGTTATACGACAGACAGGGTGGAGAATTCCCCCTGCCCCATCCTTCCCTGAAAAGGGAAAATCCTCCGAGCAGAGGGTGTGTTGTGTCTGGCGCCGGCTTAATTGAATATTTTAGTTATTGTTTGTGTTTTATTCAAGCGGAACTAACGATTACAAATTAATGTACTAATTCTTTATGATAATGTTTGGATAGCTATTTGTTACTATTTACGAATGCACTGTTTGAGATTACGTTCCCGTGATATAGTTTTTGAGTAAAACCAAGTATTCGTGTATTTGTTTAAAGTTTCATTTAGATAATCTTGACTTTTTATGTCGACACTACGTTCATTCCCATAAGAGATATGGTGCACAAGCAGGCAGAAGAAAACACGTAACAATTATTTTATAGCACATCTTTTGGTGTCAGGGGTTAAAAAAATCAAAAGCACCAAATTTTTAATAAGGTCCAAACGAATGCAAAAAGAAATACTTACATGAATTACTTGCAAATTTTATGGCAATTTATATAATTTCTGATGTGATGTGTCCACAGTATTGATACGTTTATTTATAAAAGCTAATACAGAAAATATTTCCACATCAAAATCTAAACACGAATTAAAATTATTTATTCCATCGGACTATTTCACTAAACCGAGCTATAAAAGCACTTTGCTTGTCGTAATTTTTAAACGGTTTAACCTTCAAGTCTAACACTGAAATAGCCTAATACGTAAAGTATTTCTAAAAATAACAGGTAAGTTCAATATTCCCTTCTACTCTAGACTACAATACTCACAACACAAATTGAATACACTGACCACTCTCGTTAACGCTTAAAGGCCAGCGCACATTGGGGACCACAGACTAGGGCTTCTATCAAATTCACATTAATTAACTATTGGTAATATGATGTCGAATAAATGTTCAACATTTCAAAGGGAAATCACCTTTGATGCCTTGTCAAGTGGTCGATCTTCTATTTTTGATTACATCCCCAAACCACTGAAAACTTCCAAAAACCACAATAAACAGTGGCGGCAGTGGAGTAAGCTAAACGGTAATGAATCTCAACGAAGTCTCGGGGAATTAGTTTTTCTGATTCGAATCCATCAATAAAATTAATGAAAAAAGTATAGCGGATGAGTAGGAAAAATAAACAAAATAAATTTTAATAACGATGATGTGATGTTCGAGAAATAGAAATCGATTCTAAAAAGAATCGATTTCTATTTCTCGAACGAACATATAAATTTTAGTCGTGTAAAGACAAAATGGTTTACCCACCAGCATTATGACCGATTCTATCTATTTCTCAATAAGAATAGACAAAGTTACATCTATACAATACGACAATTTTTTGCATTCATTTTAAATATCGCCATGCTTAGGACTATAGAAATTATATCTACATTCTGTCTATTCTTCCGTCAACAATAACTAACGGTATCATGCTATGCGTGCTGGTGGCCGACCATGACGTGGGTGGTAATTCTCAAGGAACGAGATGGCGCTAGACGACTTTGATAGCTTTGCCTCTTTCCCACAGTCTAAAATCTCACGGCTTAAAATGTCATGTTAGGCCACCAGTTATATTAAGTGTGCGTTAGCCTTAAAATAGCCCCTTGAATATCGATCCCCGTGGAACCATGATTATAGGTAAGTATTAATAGCAATAGTCCACGTCATAGGTTTATTGTTAGTAATATTATAATAGTACTAAGTGATTCTATTGTTGCATGGCCTGTGTTATAGGGTCAAGATTTATATTTACTTGTAATTAGGAATTAGTAAAAGGCAGGTTGAGGAAGCTAAGAATATGAAGAAAAAACCGGCCAAGTGCGTGTCGGGCCACGCACAGTGTAGGGTTCCGTAGTTGCCCATCAAAATACTTATGCGAACTAACTAAACTGATTCGCTGAATTTCATTTTAAAAGAAGAATTTTCAAAATCGTTCCAGGAGTCTTTGAGAAATCAGGGAAAATACATATTTAAGAAAAAAGATTACGACGAATTTAGAACCTCCTCCTTTTTTTGAAGTTAGTTAAAAATAGTTGACGATAAAAACCTACCTATCCCCAAAAAACATAACGTAAAAAAATACCTATTAAAGCTGTAAAAATAAAGTTGACAAACTTACATTTGCAGTTGAAGAACATGTTCTCCCATACATTTTGTTTAAGAAAACATATTACCAAGTACATTTTATAAGTTGGTCGACTATTACTCGTAAAGTTGTAAAGCCTGCTTAATCATGATAATTTTCTTTTAAATTTCGTTATATATACTACTATTGTGAATTTTTTCACACCCCCAAACATAACCGTTTAGCTGGTAGAGGGGGGGGGACACTCGAATCGAGCAAAATTTAGCACTTTAAAACTTAATATTTCACAAACGAATTTTTTTATAAAAAAACTGTTAATGGAAACTATCATTATTTTTTAAAGGCCTATTTAAGGGCGCTATGACATACTGAAAGAACACAATTCCTGTCAATTTGACATCGTGATGCCCCCCGCATAAAAACAAAACACTAACGAAACAGCTATGCCTCGTATACCAGAAAGCAAACAACGTGAGCTTTTGCCACTTTTGTTTCGAATAAACAAAGTAAGATCCCGGTCTTCTAGACACTACTTATTTTCATAAACGAATGGATAATATGATAAATATATACCTATCAAAATAAACATCGAAGGTCTAGCCATATCAAAAAAATAACGAATTGCTATCAATGTGTTAATGTTTATAAGACAATGTATATGATTTAAAATCGAATCGTTATTTAATATTCTACCATTTCTTAATAATGGTTAAGGTATAGATCAAAACGATCAGGATTTTATGGAAAAAAAATGAAGCATAGACGGAAACTATATGAATGAACTTTTAATTTGTGAGTAAAACTGAAAAAAATAAAAAATCATTTAAAAGTTTATAAACTTGAAGTTAGTAGTCTGAGAAAGCGCCCATGATGTTCATAACACATCGGCAACGATTCGGCAAAGAACAAATTATCAATGTCTTGCTGCGGAATATTGTCCCATGTCCTTCTGATTCGCAAAAAGTTGATCTTCTGTAGCCAGATTTTCAGGAACTTCCTTCAGAGCTCTTCTTTGCAGCATATCCCACGCATGCTCAATGGGATTTAGATCTGGCGATTGAGCAGGCAAGTCTAAGGCCCTAACATTATGTGTATGTAAAAAGTGATACCGTTCTTTGTGTGCCCGGGCATTGTCGTGCATGAATTTTAATCTAGCCCCATTTAGTGTTCTGTGGGGCAAGATTACGGGCCCAGCACCTGTTGGACGTATGTTCAGCCGTCATTTGCCCCGCACCCAAACGAGATTTCCTCCAAACGAATTCCTGCCCAAACCATGATTTTCCTCCTTGGTATGGGTGAACTTCTTGAGGGTTCTGGAGACGGCTCCATCGTTCAGGAACTCGCCAAACACGTCCTTCGTAATCTGGAAAACCGATGCCTGGATTCATTATCGTGAACAGCACATTGGACCATTGCTCACGGCCCCAGTCCACGTGGTTCCGAACCCATTCTAATCGTCGTCCATATCTCCGATAAAGTGGATAAGTGGTCTATCGAGGCGTAGATTGCTTTCATGCAGTCGCCTTCTTACAGTTTGGTCACTCACAAGCACTTGGTGTTAATCCACTCGCAAAATTTGGACAATTGAGTCGCCGTTGCATTTGGTTGTGCTCGCGCAAATTTGCAAAAATCGGTCTTGTCTGGGGGTAGTGATGCGACTTGGCCCCCGGTGCCTCTCCGCTACTTCATTGTGGCACGATAGCGTGTCCACAATCTTGATTAATTCTTCATTTTGATGGGTTTTGCCTATGGCCTCAGCAACATTACGCTGAACGGATCCAGCTTCCAATTCCTACAGATCGTAACATCTCCGCCCTCGTCAAATGTCGGCGTTGCATGGCTACGATACCTCAATTTGTAACTTTATCTTTCGTTTAAAATGAAAAAAAATTCTGTCAACTAAACGTAACGTACGTTTTCTAAATTTCCCACAAATGAAAATTCCCTCTCCTATACATCAAGACATTTTTATGCCACCGAAACAAAAGAATTTACAAAAATTTGAATTTGGAATTAGTCTGAGATAAATTACAAACAAATCGGTGTATAAAAGATTCAATGCGGCAAGTACTTTTCGAGTTATTTAATTGAGTATGGGAATATCCCTAAATACCGTGTTGATCAAAATAAAATAAGGCCACTCAATAAATAACACTTTAAACCGCACATTGTGTCACGAATTGGATATGTTTGTAATTTACAAAGTGTGCATTATAGAGATTATTCAATTTCATTCTTAACAAGATAATTTACTCGTATTATACGAGTAAATTATCTTGTTATGACATCTTTCAGGTGTTGATTTTGTTTCTAGTGACTAATTGGAATTCATAACTTTTTAATTAGATTTTTGAAATTATTTAGAATTTACGATTTGGTGTTTAAAATTTTTCAAACTTTTTCTTTGACTTTTACATCAAACAGTCATTTATGCCATCTAGAGACATAATTATGGACGCAAAACCAGCCATTGGGGTGATTAAGGTGACATAGATAAGGAGATATAACCAGAAATGGTCGGTTTAATGCTCGAATATTTCCAACCAGTGGTTCAAAATATTTGAAACTAGTGTCAATTAAGAGACGGGTAATATCACCAAACGCCGTGATCCAGGAAGAAAGTGAGCAAGGCCAGAGAAGACGTTAAACCGCGCAAAGAGAACGATAATCTACTACGCAGATCATACAAAGTCCATTGCGACCAGCAACAAGCTCCCATAGAATTGACAAGACAATTTCGAATCGACACTATGAAGATTAAAAATATTCGAGAAGATTCTTGGTTCCCCTGCAGTTAACTGTGAGCGGACGGTGCAACTCGTTAAACATTTACAAAGGAGAATATTTATTGAACTGTTTTGACTGGGCTTCAGTGCTTCTTATACTGGGTTACAGCTGGGTTATTTTTTTAATAAGGACACATCTATTAGAGTGTAGAGAAGATCTAAACAACAGGGTTTCAGATCATTTAACTCTTGAAACAGAATGTTTCGGTGAGCTCTAAATTATAATCTCTATCTCGCAAAACTGAGCTTTTACTTCCTAACGAAGTTACGTAACTGCTCAAAATTGCGTAGAAAAGGTGGTTCAACTCCACATTATTCCATTCGCACAGCAAGTAGTACCTGAGTTCATCTTCGATCAATCGCGACTACCAGTGCATAGATTCGTTTATGCTCGAATTACGATGCTACAATTGGTCACTCAGGCTTTTTACCTAATTTCTATTGAAACGGTATAGAACATGTTCGTTATTTAATAGATAACATTTCACCTTTAGTAAAATAACACAGGGTTTAAGAGAAAAAAGAACATTATTTTTTCGATTTCATTATTTTATATGAAACTTGACACATTCCTGTAATTTCTCACTTTTCATTCAATTTCGCTTATTTTTACGATTTATTGGAATGCTAACTTATTTTTTTGTATGTTCTATTCTGAGTAGTATCTCATCATCATCATCATCATTAGCCGGAGGACGTCCACTGCTGAACATAGGCCTCCCCCGTATACCGCCACGCCGAACGACAATTCGCCACTTGCATCCATCGGCTGCCCTCGACCCTCAATATGTCGTCGGTCCACCTGGTGGGAGGCCTGCCTACGCTGCGTTTTCCGGTCCGTGGTCGCCACTCGAGAACTTTTCTTCCCCATCGGTTGTCAGTTCTACGAGCGCTGTGGCCTGCCCATTACCAGTTCAACTTGCAAATTTTATGAGCTATGTCGGTGACTCTGGTTCTTTGCCGAATATCCATGTTCCGGATTTTATCCCGCAAAGATACTCCGAGCATAGCTCTTTCCATTGCTCGTTGAGTGACTCTTAGTCTCTCTAAAAGGCCAGCAGTCAATGACCACGTTTCGGAGCCATATATCATCACTGGCAACATACACTGGTCAAACACCCTTGTCTTGAGACACTGTGGGATTCTCGATGAGAAAATATCACGTAGCTTCCCAAACGCTGCCCATCCGAGTTGGATTCTTCGGGCGACCTCTTTCTCGAAGTTGGACCTACCTAACTGAACAATCTGTCCAAGGTAAGTATAATGGTCTACAACTTCGAGAGTATCGCTCCCAACAACAACCGGTAAGGGTGCCACATGGACATTCGACATGACTTTCGTCCTGTCCATGTTCATTTTAAGGCCATCCCGTTGGGAAACGATACTGAGGTCGCTGAGCATAGCATTGAGGTGCTCCAACGATTCTGCCATGATGACTATATCATCGGCAAAATGAAGGTGAGTGATGTATTCACCATTGATGTTGATGCCGAATCCGTTCCATTCCAAGAGCTTGAAAATGTCCTCCAACGCGTTCGTGAACAGTTTCGGAGAAATAACGTCTCCCTGTCTCACGCCTTTTATTGGATTGGTTTCGTGCTCTCTTCCTGCACGCGTAGCATGGCGTTATTTCATCGTTATTTCTACACAAATCGACTGTTTTTTTTGCACAAATGTGACACCATTTGAACACTATTGAAGAAAAGGACGTTTATTTTCTATATTTTTCACATTACCATGCTTAAAAAACGATGATAAAAATATTTCTACGTTCTGTTATTTTGTCTATTCTTCCGTCGACAAAACCCCTTTCTACGGCGCCATGCTACGCCTGCTGAAATCGGATGGACATGGTGGCGTTTCTATACAAACACTTCGACACTTCGATATACCTATAGTCGTGACATCGTTGGAGGGACTGCAATACTGCCCAGGTTTCGATTGAATCGAAGGCTTTTTCATAGTCCACAAACGCTAAACACAATGGCCGATTATAGTCCTCTGTCTTCTGTATAATCTGGCAGAGCGTGTGTATGTGGTTTATAGTACTAAAACCTTTTCGGAAACCGGCTTGTTCGGGAGGCTGGAAGTCATCAAACCTGCGTTCGAGACGGTTCGTAATGACTCTTCAGAACAGCTTGTATACATGGCTCAGAAGTGAGATTGGCCTGTAGTTCTTCAACAAGGTGTTGTCACCTTTTTTGAAGAAAAGAACAACCACACTCCTGTGCCATGCTTCTGGCGTAGAACCTTTGAGTATGACGGAATTAAATAACTTCTGGAGGACTAGAGTAGTACCGGTTTTCCACCCGCTCTCAGAAGTTCTGTTGAGATTCCGTCCTCACCCGGCGACTTGTTATTCTTGAGCTGTTGAGCCATTCTAATCTCGTACAGGCTGGTGTCTGGGATATCCTCAGTGTAGTGTCAAGTCAGTTTAGCTCTTGCGTCTCAAGATGTACCGACACTGGGTTGTCGTATTGATGTATATAACTGTCCGTAAAACCTCTCAAGCTCCCTTAGGTTCTCTGGTTTAGTCGAAATGATGCTGCCGTCGTTAATCTTCAGCTTTGTCATTTGGCTCTGCCCAATAGACGAATTCTTTGCGAACACTTTTGAGCCCCGGTTCCGCTCGATTGCCTCTTTGATCCATGCCGCACTAAAGGAGCGCAGGTCACGTTGCATTCATTTAGAGATTCGTCTATTGAGTTTGCCATATTCCGACATATCAGCTGAAGATTGCAGCCTCATCTCGGTCCGGTCCTGCATCAACCGGATTTTTCCGTTCGAGAGCTTTTGAGGCTTATTGCGGCGCGGGGTCTTAAAAAACTTGGACCCCACAGCTTGGACAGTTTCCACCAACCCATTATTAATCTCGTCCACAGTTTCGCATTCGGTTAGGCACTGGAAGCGATTGTGCAGTTCAAGTTGAAAGTCTTCGGGGTTCCTGAGTAGTATCTGTTTTTTGTGAATTTTATTCATGAATAAAATTCACAAAATAATATCAGGCAAAAGAGCCATGGCCGGTTGAGTGCTTGAGCTTCAATGCTGCTAAGACGTGAATTTTTCCGCAAAAAGGAGCCAATCCGACTCGGTTCTATCTTTCTGAGGTGTAACCGTAAAAATGACAGGCTATCTTGACCTTTTTGGGGTGCCGTTGACATCGACCCACAATATTAGTCCTCTTATTGAGTTGGCTGCAAAAAAGTTAGGTACATGAAGTGGTACAGGTTTGCCAAATCCCAACTCGATGCACTTGAGTCAATTTAATAGCACCCGGCATTGATCGAGGCCACGATCTGCGGGGCAAGACGGAATAGGAAGTAGTCACCTCGAATCCTTATGCAAAGCAGTCATGCTAGCGAAGTAGGAGGTGGAACACGTGAGGGAGAACAGCCGCGTGACGTACGACGCCGAGAAGCGATTTCTATTTGAGAGTAGGAGCATGCCTTGGTCACTGGACTGTCTTATCAGGTAACGGTGGCCCTGGAACGTAAAGGGCTATTTAAGGATCACCATGGATATTAGTCAGTACTAGAGTCTGGTAATAAATCCCGTCCCGCTCGGGAGGACACATTTGATGATTTTACCAAAAAAAAAAAAAAAATACAATGCAGCTGCCAAAACGGAATACCGCAATTGACTGGATGCCGAACCTGATACAAGACTTCAACTCTCTTCGATCAAACCTAATAAAAATACATTGATGAAAAAAAAAACTTTTTGAAAAAAGTACCGACATCAAAAACGAATACAAAAAGTTTAAAACAAAACTTTTCTCTGGTAAACCGCTACCTCAAAACGATCAGATCAATTTTTCACGGATTTTCGGGGCGCACGTTAGAGAGCCAAATCCTGCCGGGCGTCGCGGAATTGTCTTATCGGGTATCCATAGCCTCGGATCGCAATGGGTTATTGAAGGACACCGTAGATTTTAGTCATTACAAGTTTGTATGTCCCTCCTGTCCTTCCCTGGGTGGAAGGGCTGATCTGATGATTTTACCACGTAATAAAAAGCCATACCACCAGGGGCATGACCGGTGGTATGGTGGGTCCCGCAGCGAGCTATATTATCCAAACGAACTGGAATGTTTGGGAAGTTAGCAAGTCTGAAATTACATATAATTACCAATTCAGAAAAAAAGGTATCAGAATTATTTAAATTGTTTTTTTTTTTTTGTATTATTTACATTATTTTTTTTTTACAATTATATCCACATTCGAATATAGTCGGAAAATTCAATCAAATTAATTCAAAATATTAGCTTGTATCAAGAAAGGTAGGTTAAACTGTATTCTTGGCGACTGGGAAAATTACTGGCCACCACTCATGACCTGCGGAAAATTCGAGGTACTACATTTTTCACATGGAATTTGATGTCATGACAAAGACACTGGCGCCGCGTGTAAAGGTCATGAATGGTGGCGTGTATTTTAAATTTTAATAATTACGCAACTAATGTCAAAATGGTTGCGAGCGATACGTCCTCCCTCAGAAGGCGCCCCGCGCCGTCTAAATCAAAGAAGAAACCGTTCTTGGTTTTATATTGAATTTTGTCATTGCATATTATAATTGTTTAATACTATTATTTTACTTTTAAATGAGCTAATTATTTTTTTAATGCAAGCTAACATAGTAACCTTAGTTATTCAATACTTTTTGATTGAATATTCAGTAAATCTTGATAGATAAAAAATATAATTTCGGACGAAAAAATGTCAAATTCTTCCTGTTTTGAAAAATTATTTTTGGTTTATTTCTGAATGAAAAATAAAAAAGTGATTAATGCAGTCCAATTATAATCTTTCAGATGTACCAAGGACATTTTCAAATATTATTTTACTACTATACCTTCTATGTAATTCGGTACCAAAGTATGACAAAAAGTAGAATTTTATGAAACATCCTTTACAGAGACAAGGTTTTTACATATGTATGTAAACAAATCTAAAAATGTGTTTAAAGCACTCCACGCAGAAAGAATCAAACTTTCTCGAGTATATGTACTTTTTTTATTTGTGGCAATGTCATACCCAGAATCAGGTTCCAAAAGTCGCACAAAATCAACGAACCGTGTGAAAGCCTCCACAACCCAGTAACTGAGTAATACATACCCCATGGTAAGACTGGTTGTCAGACTTTAGAGCTTCTGACTAACAGTAACGACTGTCAGAGATCTACAAATGACAGCCGGGACCAACGGCTTTACGTGCTTTCCGAGGCACGAAGGAAACTCGCTATGACAGATGGTCACCCATCCACAGACCAACCTCGGCAAGCGCGGCTTAACCCGGAAGATCGGCCTGTGCGGCTGTGAATAAGTCTGTACATAAAAAAATAGGAAAAGTTACTTTTTTTTTCGGAATACGGTGACTTAGTTGCTTATTTCCTTAACTTTTTCACCAACGACGCAAAATTAATGAAAATATCTACAAGTAGGTACATAATAAACAAAAATCTAACGTCATACGAAATGGGAATCTCCTGCTCCTTTATTCAAAGTCGGTTAAAAAGTGTAATATATAAAATTGGGCATCCTGGTGCATTATTATGCACATTAAGGTCTAAGGATTATCTTTTTTTATAAGTCCCTGGGCCCGCGTGGTGGATTATGGCCTACTCTCTCTCACAGAGAGGAGGCCTGTGTCCCAGCAGTGAGAATTTTATAGGCTGTACGCTATAACTCCCTGATCTCAAATCAGTTTTCATTGCGTATGAATAAAAAAAATATATTGGAAAAGCTTTGCTCTAAACGACCAATATTCAATAAGAAATTGGGAAGGTCGGAGCCTAATCGGTTACACCCTTTGGGAAAATCCCATTTAACGATATTGATTGAAATTACATTCCGTAATCGTCCCGTATAAAAATGAAAGATGGATATAATGTATTTAACCGCCCGATCCCCACTGGCACGTTTTTGTGCCACCAAAAAATAGACCGATATTAATCCTTTTTTTTGGAAAAATAAGTCTTAAAATCGATCAGTATTTAGTGGAAAAACATTTTCCTCGGGGGCTCGAGAGGCTAAATGAAAAATGAAGCTAGGATTCTATCGCTGAGCTTCTGCATGTGGCTTTGCCCACGTTGGATTGGGAAATAGTCCTACACTGTACCTTACTACCTGATGTTTAGATCTGTGTCTGATTCGCTTTATTTGGAGCAGTGACTGAGCGATCGATTGCTCTGCTGTGTATCGCTGGTTCCATCCCCGCAAGGAATAAATATTTGAATGATTTCTTACCCATCCTGCCCAACCACCTGCGCCCTCCAGGATGCAATGTGAACGAGGCAAATGACAAAGCTGTGCAAGTAACTACGTTTTGGTCGGATGCAATCTGAATTCATCGACATGCAAAGAGGAAGAAGATCTATAATAAGTATCTAGTTATTCCGGAAATGAGTGCATATGTATGAGATTCTCTATGTTTGGAAACGCACTCCCAATACAGAAAGGAATTTAGTGTAGGGCAGATTTTATTTTCAAAGAACGAAGAAAAAAAAAACACAAAAATGGTAAAAGTATAATACTACACCTAACTATGCACTCTCTGTCTTATAGCAATACAGGCGTGTTAGGACTACGTTTATCGATTCTAAATCGGAACTCCCCACTAACGTATCGACAAATTCTCCCCTTCAATTAACTCCTAGTACTTACACGAGTGGTCACGAAAGGCTACAAATACTTTGTCATTACGTCCCGCGTGGTTAGGTCCATTTTGCCTGTTAATTGAATGGATGTATGTAACGAAATTTTTATGTGTATTGGATTTTATGTAAGTTTTAATTAAATATTTCGGTTCATTAGTTTTATTTGCAAGACATTTGCGTTTATTTTGTCAAGCTATTCTCAATTTCTCAATTATCTTCTAAATAATTTCCTTGGTGTTTTTCCTTTCGTGTGCTACGATAGAAAACATATCAAGTATTTATCGCCCGTGTGCTATAGAATTTATTAAAACTATTTACTTTACAACGTTATTTAAAATTAAGCAATGATAACAAACTCATTACAATGATTAATGATAGTGATTAAATAAAAATGCTTTACTCTTATTATTTCAAATGGCGGTTCTTATGGAAAGTAATAATTAAGTTTTCAACTCAAATCACCGACAAATGGTAGTTATGTAAGTAATTAACACATTATGTATTTAAAGAACTTAACATTATGTAGATTTTTAATGAAAAAAAATATCACTTAGGGGATATCTGCCGTGATTATTTTATTTACTTGAGTTCTCGTAAGTAACATTTTAAAATAAACAGTGGTAGCTTAGAACAGTGTAGTTTTTTTTTCGTAGAAAACAATTTTTTCCGTAAATTTTATTACTTAAATCATATTTATGGCTTATTGAAATACATAAATATAAAACTCTTGAACACAAAAATATACAAACGAAATTCGCGTGTCTATCATCCATATGAAAGTACAGAAACTTGAACACTTTGCGAAAATCGTGGAGGGTATGAGAGTAAACCATGCTATTCAGTCTGAAATAGTATTTTAGTCTCATATCAGCGAAAATGTTTCCATAATCTAACTTGTGGTTACTTACCCTGAATAAAGAAGCGTTTTTTGAGCGACCTTTTGTCTCTTAGCTCAAAGCTTACTTGATATGTTTTTTCCTCCAATATCGATAAAAAACGATCAGCTGATTGCAACAGCACAAAAACGACCTGTAAACCCTTTTTATGGTATAAGTTTTTGAACTGACTTAGCCACTAACCTTTTGTCTATTCAGGACGGTTCCTCTATCTTAAGATATAAAATAAGCGATGGCGATTGATGGCATATTGATATAATATAATAATCACAATATAGTTAATAAAACTTGTATTACCAACTGACTGGATGCTTGTATTTTCAATGTTATAAATATGTTGCCGTGCCCTAACCGAGCTTCATGTTGAAACTTATTTACTTCTGTAACACCTATGTACACGTGATTGCAATAAAGAATTTTTAGTTTGAGTTTAAGGCTACAAGTTAATGCCTATGTATTGATGAGGAGTGAGCTGGAGGAGCGGAGAAAAGAGGAAATATTAATTAACCAAAAGGAATGCACCATTGGAGATGAGCTGAGATTTTGTCATAAATGGATGGGCAGCCTAAAAATACCTAATTGTGTTTTACTACCTGTTGCCAGCGATTTCACCCGCCATAACTCGAAAATCATCCCGTGGGAGACTAAATTCAGGATAGAAAGTACCCTGGTTATAAACTGTCTGTGTACAGAATTTTAACAAAACCGAAAAGGAAAAAACGTCGAAAGAGGAAAAAACGTCCATCCATACATTCAAAAAAAAAAACTTTCACTTTTAAAATATTAGCGGCTTCGAAAGAAGCATCCAAATCTATTGTGCTTAAGCTTTTTCTATTCATTCACCATCATCATCATCATCAGCCTATCTGTGGTCCGGCCGCAGAGGACCACACTATAAAGTTCCCACTGCTGGGACCCGGGCCTCCTCTCTGTGAGAGGGAGGGATTCGCTACTTCTCAAACCTTGTGATTTTTAGAAAATAATATTTATAACATTTAGCATGATCTACGTTTTAATAAAAATAACTTATTGAGAACGAATGACTGTAATCTTGAATGTCAATCTTGACTGGGCTGCTACAAGTATAATTTGTCAACTGCTAGGTAAACTAAAAGACAACTTGTCGCCACTACATAGGTATCTACTATGTAGTGGCGACAAGTTGTCTCGCCAAGTCCCCTTCCTTCAATACCGACGGATTTCAGATCAACGAACTTGCATCAAAACATATAAAATTAATTTGTATACATGGTGAATGTTTAGGCTAGGCTTAGTAGTAGTAGACTCAGTAGAAGTAACATAGGAAGTAGGCTGTAATTCAATATGCGGGTCTAGTGCAGTTGGTAAATGTCACAATATGCCGTATTTTTTTTGATTCTACGAAATGCCAATTTTCTTCACCGTTTTGAGAGCAGTGGTAATGAAATTAATTATATTAAGTAATATACCTAACTAGGTGCGTAAACATAATTTACAACCTGTAATCTGCCTGCGCCAGCACCTGTGCCAAACTGCTCTTTTGTCTTTTGACATATATGCAAAATAATTAAAAATTGAGAGTGGTGAGAAAGAGCAGCAGTGGCCCAGACGTGGTATCGTCCCTTACTTACGAGTTATGGATCGTGGGTTAGTACCCAGCCAGGCGCATTACTTTGTGCAATTTAAAAAATCACCACTGCTCTCAAAACGGTCAAGGAAAACATCGTGAGGAAACCGTTATGTCCTAGAACCAAAAATTCAAAGACATACCTATTGTGACATCCACCAATCCACACTGGGCCCGCGTGGTTCACCACGGCTATGGGCCATGATCCATCATGGCCCACTCCCTCTAATAGAGAGGAGGTCTGATGATGATGAAGATTTGCATCAATTTAAATCTGGGTTTATTAAATGCTGAATGCAATAAATTCTTATTTTGTTCATGAAATCTGAACAGTAAAATGAATGTTTATTTTTTACACAATTTATGGCAAGTAAGATTATTTGCTCTGAATTTATTAGTAGGCGTTTTCGGGAGTGAAATATTGCTTCATTTATTTGAACGATTGTGTACAGAGTGATGTAGGCTTTTAAAGGTTAACTGATGTAATTTTTATTGAAACATTTTGGGAATAATAATCTTGTTCATATTTTCTTTTATTTAGGAAGCAGCACAGGTGTTTTACTTTCAACTTCCTGAAATTATATTATTTTATTGATACCTATTCTAAACTGAAAAGTAATCATCAATGTCGTATCCAAAAATTCAAGATATTGATATCACAAAAAATGTTTTTCAAATTCAAAAATAGATTTGATGAAGCTTAAAAAAAAGTGCTTTAGAAAAACCACCTCTCTTAACTTGTGTCAGAAGGAGTTAGTTAAAATTTTAGCATGTCCAGGGTTGTTTTGGAGACATCACGACCTCGCGTGCTTGCTGCATGTACTACAACGTCAGCTGATCGCTTTTAATAAATAAATTAAAACTTCACATCAATTGAAGCCGGTATGCTAGGAATTCTTTTTGTGGGTAAAAATGTCCACGTCACACCTGATTTTCATTATAATATGAATGAAGGTCGAAGTGCCTCGACTAATATGGACATAAGTATCTTGGACAAGCTGAAGAAATTAATTTCCATCAGTCTATTTTTAGGTAATGGATTAGAAAAACTTTGGTGCCTTGAAAGGGGAATAAATACCTACATTGGTTTTCATGTGAGATTTCTTTGCATGAGATCTACATTAGGTTAGGAGATTTATATTAACCGAGACAATTTAGAAGCACTAATGTTTATAGTTTTAGTTACTATTTCACATTCAACTTCAGCTGTAAATTTTCCTTTGTTCCTACAAAATTCTTCAAAAAATAGATAAATTATAATACTTAAAATGTAATCAAGCATTCGAATATTATACATATAACCCACAGGGTGGAGATATGGTGTCCAGAACTACCTAGTAACAGTTCACACTATGTCTTAACTGTTCAGATACCAGTCTCCCTCAATATACTTGCATCCACTTGTTCCCTAGAAACCATGTTTTTAAGTTCTATTGGGGATAGAAAGTAAAGCCTTAGATTCTTATACTATGGAAAAGCCTTAGAACGCAAAGGGTATGTTAAGAAGCAGGGTTGTTTTAATCAGTAAGAGTCTGACAGTCCTTTCTGATCCATCCAGATCAGGAGGACTCATTTGATGACAAAAAAAAAACGCAACATAAACCCGAAATACATTTTTCGTCTGGGCAGAAAGGAGGATTGGATTATATCGGACACTGTGACTGGCTAAAACTCCACGATTATTTACGTACCTCATTTGATATTCAAAATACACTTCGACATCGTAATTTATAACTTTTCACTTACTTAAATAGGCCAGCCGTTACCAGAAAACAACCACGCCGAAGTTCAAGCTTCAATGCAATTATATCTAAATAAAATATCAGGCGGTATTCTGCAAGTCCGAGCAATGCCGCATTGCGCCACTTGTTTAATTCAATAGACTTAGGCGAAGTACAGATGGACGCGGTGTTGGTAAATGGAACAAACGGGCGACTTAAATCGCTTGGGAAAGAAAAGTTAATGTGGTAGGTGGGGTGAACTAGGCGAGCACTGATAGTTTCACGCTTTTTTCACGACACCACGTGGAGCGATTTGCTACATGAGCGTTTGTTATTTATCTCTCGTAAGCACAGTCGCGTTTTGCTGATTTCTAAGCCTGGAATACTCATTCAGGTTCAAGAGGAACAGTGTCTACTCTTTTAGCGGTCCAAAATCTTGATCTCAGTGCTTTAGTAATAATGTTTTTTTTTTTTATATTAGAAGAAAAATTTGAGAATTTGCATTCAGCTTCAGTCAGCCTTTCGTTCTGAACTTCAAATATTTTATTAATAATGACCCTCAGTGGCATTTTTATACACGCGTCCCATAAAACGTGTCGTGATTCCTGTTTTGGGTAATCAGTACTAGCAGCGTTAGCAATGCATACGCATATTGACCTAACGCCCTCAGTGCAACTAAAACACGTCTTTCATTATATTAATTAACTTCATGTATTTTCCTACTCGTAATGATATTGCTGTTTTTTCGTAACAAAATCGTATTGTGATGCTTTCATTGTAACGATAAAAATTAGGTAAAATAGGTAAACTACCTGCCTACTATTGGTATAGAAGCCACACGTTTAGGACAAAACAACTAGTTTAAACTGTCCTATGATAAAACTGACTTACTGATACTGCTAGCCTACATCATCCCACTGCTGGTTTTCACGATCCAGGGCTAAAGTGGACCACTGGTCAATGGTTTTGTCAAGCTCGTCCCGCCATCTTCTACGAGGTCTACCGCGACGCCTTTTACTGTGTCAGGGTTCCACAATGTAGTTATTTTGCACACAGCTCATTGAGCATACGGCAGCTGTGGCCGGCCCAAGTGACCAAGTCCATTTCGGTGCAGCGGCCTTTTGGCCTTTCGACAATTTGTGTTTATTGCTTTGGCTGGCATAGAAAGAGATGGAATATTGACCTGGGCGTAATACTACGAAGGGAATCTTTGTTTTTTTTTTGGGAAAAATCCTCCTTTCTATTTTCAAACCGTTGCAACTCCTGAAAGCCATAATCAACAGTATTATTTTTATGCAATGACTTTGAAAGGTTTAATTCATGGTTCAATTTCCTTTACATGTAATCACGATCCGTGCACCCACTATAGGGCTATACTGGGTGCACGGATCGTACGATTGAATCTGAAAAATGCTACCCTGAAATACCCACCGTCTAAATAACCACATAAGTACCTACATAAACATCTGTTGAACACTTGTCTAAAACAACTGTCAACCTCATAACGGCTTTTTACTGAGATTTAAGGGTCGTTCTGCAGTTACACTTTTTTAAGGCAAATTAATATTCGACAATTAGGGCGACTTTCACCAAAAGTTAAACATGTTTAAAATTTTATTTAGGTATATTATAATTCAATAGAATTTTGCCCTTAAGGACGTAAATACGTTTGAAAGAACACAATTTCTGTCAATTTGACAGCGTGATGCCCCACGAATAAAAACAAAACACTAACGAAACATCTATGCCTCGTATACCAGAAAGACAACTACAAGAGCATTTGCAATTTTTTTACGAAAATTTAAACAGAGTGAGATCCCGTGGCTTCTAGACACTAGTTTATTTTCTCAGTAGGTAACGAATGGATAATACGTTATGTATTTGTAAAATACTGCGTTCTTGCCGCAGTTGGATAATTGACCTATTCACAAATATCAGACTAACCATGGCCGGTTGAGCGCTTGAACATGCCGAAGCCGAGCCGCCAATCTAGTCAATGCTGCTCAGACCAAGGCGTGAGTTTCTCCGGAAAAAGGAGCCAAATCCACCCGGTTCTATCTTTTTGAGGTGTAACAGTAAAAATTACGGACCATCGTGGCCATGATTACTCGTTAGTCCCGCGATCCCGGCAGGCTTTGGCCCTTTTGGTAATTTATTCAGCAGGTTGGTAGAAATTTTAGTACTTATCTATCTGATGTTTATGAAGCCTACAGAGGTGTTGATGCAAAAACAGATTCACACTTGTGTATTCGAAGCCGCCGCGCCGTAAATTAGTATGTGGCGTAGCGTAGCCATATCTACTTATAACTAGATACTGAATCCGTGAATTCTCGGCACAATACCGACACTGATCGCGGAACAGGCACGAATGCGCGTGAACCCCGCAAAAACCATCCACATTCTCGTTCGCGCCTGGTCAGGGGGTTTACGGCACTAATATGAAGCCGCCATCACAGTGTAAAGCCGGGTCCAGACTGTTGTAATGTAACGCGAATCCAACGTGTAATGTAACGCGAATTCTAGGTGTGGACGGCACCGCCAGCATTACATGTAACGCTCGCGGCTGATCCATCGGCTGTCGGTTTTTGCGCGAACACAAAGGCGCACGCAGTATTCGTGTTCTCAATTTGCTTTGATTTCGTGTGCCGTCCACACTTTTCATGCAGATTACACGTAATCGTAAGATTCAGGCTACACCAGTCTGGATCCGGCTTTAGTAACCATACTCTCCCGAAACGTCTTGACCATATTTCATGAAATTTTCGTTTATTGCCCGTGGTCCACCTGCTTGGTTCACTTAGGTTTACCTCGGGAAATTATTTTTGCCCGTGGTTCACCTGGGTGTACCACGGGTAATTATTTTTTCCCGTGGTTCACCTTGGTGTGCCACGTCAAATTATTTTCTCTAGGTACGATTCTCGACTAATATTTATGCCACATTCAAGAAGGTTCATGGGTAGCTCACCGTCTGCACAGAATTCCAGCTACAAGCTTAGAAACTGAAAGAATTGTATTAACCAGAATAAGTACCAGGCTTACATAGGTTCAAGGTGGTATGTTTTTAAATACTTGCACCTGACTGGTTTTGTACTTTTGCTAGACTGTATAAATGATTAAAATAATTACCATATTATTAAAAAAAAGACCACCTTGAACTCATGCCAGCCTAGTAATTTTGCTGGTTAGCAACATTCTTTCATTTTCTAACTGGAATTCACGGACTTAAAAAGAAACGGTGGCACTATGGTCCCCATGCAACGAAGTGGACGAGCGACGGTAGTAGCACCATTTCTTTCATTTTCACTGGTTTGTCCCTGGGCCCAGTTTCGAAGTGGATGAGTTGCATGGGGCTCCAATTCTACTCCGTGTTAAAGTACTTCTTTTAAACTTTTTTTATTTTATTTCATTATTATTTTGACGGCATAAGTATTATTTAATTAATTTAGTTAACATTTTAACGTATCTCTACCTCTACGTAGGTAAACATAAATATAAGTAGGTAAGTGGGTAAGGGGGTAAAGTTTAGTATAAAGTGGCAGGCGGAGGGGGGAAAAGAGGACCCCCCACCCTGGGGGCACCACACCCATGATGCGGAAATGTGGTTTTGTAACCTAACCTCAAAACTCGTTAAAGTCACATAATAGGCGTATTCCAAAAAATTGGTTTCGTTTAGCATAAGGATTAGGTGCCTCATGTATCCTGGCACCACTGTCATGTTAAGGCAACTCCTAGACCCTAAACCCCGACACGGAAAGGTACTCCAAGGGTGCTCCAAGTCTCGGGACTTGCTCGCTCTTGCATCCTAGGTCAAATAACTCCCTACTACCTACCAAGGTGGCTCGACGGAACCCTGCTTCGTAGGGCTCCTAATTCTGCGTTCAAGGTCTAAAATAATAATCTAACACAAAGGCGATGGCGAGGTCTGGCATTGGCACAGACACCCTGCCATGCCTTCAAACCTGCCATGTCGGGGTGCCCCAATTCTCGAGCTCGCTTCGCTCGCTCTTGGATCCGAGGCTTTTCTGATAAAATTGACAAACAATGACAGATGACATTCAGTTTTACGTATGCAATCGCTTGATTTTGCGCCATAGAAAATAAGTGGCAAAGATATGGTTGCCAATCGCCCATTTTTACGTTCCGTTTTCGGTTTTTATCTGGTTTGAGGTTGTAAATACTTTTCTTCTTTAATGTCTGGAAAAATAAATTTCCGCGTAAAAATAGTGGTAGCATTACAATCGAGGACTTAAACCTTACCCATTTTAAGCCTCTGTTACCTTAACCGACTACCACTTATTACTAAACCCAACCCTGTAATATCACTATTTTTCTTTCGTTATACCTACTACGATGAAAACATGTGGACATTCAGGTGAACCACGGGCAAAAATAATTTCCCGTGGTACACCTAGGTGAACCAAGCGGGTGGACCACGGGCAATAAACGGAAATTTTATAGGCATATGGAATAGGTCTGAGAATCGGCTACTATTTATTTTTCAAACCTTTAGGTGATAAAGGTTATCCACACCTAAAATTCTACTTTTATTTTAGGACTTTTTTAACATGATATTGATCCTTATCCAAGTAAATACGTTATTCATTAGAAGCATTTGAGTTTGAACAAAATTGCCCTTGACTTCATTTCATTTGAATGAATATCTTAGGAGATATCACAGTATCAAAATACTATCACGTCAAAATAATGTCGGGCTGGGCAAGGCATGTCATGATTGCGGCGGTAAGATCCCTCTTCGAAGAGTGGTTGGAGAGGCGCTACGGCGGGCGTCCTCATCTTTAACCTAGCGCAAGTCGAAGATTCGGCGGATTCAGCGGCAGGCAAGGGAAAGGGGAAGAGTCTGAACGTGTGAGGGAATGGACAGTCTCTACCTCTCTCCCAGCCACCGCTGCAGACACCCTGGGCGTTGGCAATCGTAGGGCATATTCCAGTCGCTTGCGGACGGGGAGCAATGGGTAGCTCGCCGTCTGATCATGAGTCATGGCGCGTCGTGTTGCAGGCGCTCCTTAAGGGAACTAATTCGGACGGGGCCATAGGGCCCAACGCCTAATTTGACGCGAGTGAAACCGCGGGCAGAAGCTAGTATTTATATAAGATGTCTCTAGAAACATAAATCAAGTCAATCAAGCATTGGGGCATGGACGAGATCATTTTCAATCTTTTTACTTCTGATAATGTCGGTGCGAACTTATACGGTATATAAATTACGACCACTTTTCGGGTTCAGGTAAACAACCAATGCCTCTAGATTGAAACTTTGGAACTAATTAGAATTTACGATTGATTGAAACCTCTTAGTAGCAGTGATACACAAATCTCTAAGTGTTTGTGTCCGCGAGAATGCTCATACATTGGCCGAGGTCATGTGAGGCGCGACGGATTGGGAAGCAGTCACCTCCTTCTACGAAACAGTCATGCTAGCGAAGGAGGAGGTGCGACACGTGAGGGAGAGGACAGTCTCCTCCTCACCTTACGACCCAGCTACCCCTAAAATCGGCAGCATAGACAGGCTTCTTCCTAGGCGGACCGACGACATTGTGAGAGTCACTTGCAACCGATGGAAGCAAATTGCGAAATGTCGTTTGGCGTGGTGGTTTAACGCCGAGGCCTTTTATGAGTCTTTATAAAGAAAAAGAAAAAACAATTTTTTTTCCATGAAGAAAGAATTTTTCCAATGCTTTTCCAGTATGCTGCGCGCTCAATGATTGGGACCATAAAAGACTTTTTTTATGATCGTTTACACCTGCATGCATTTGGGTACTGGTATCGATGCAATACCCGTGATATTGCAGGTTTTCTTTATTTTTTGGTTGCTTTTTGCATTGTATGGTGGAAACTGTTCTCCTCCTCCCTTACGCGTCACGCCTCCTCCTTCGCTAGCATCATTGCTTCGCAAAAGGGGGCGACCGCTTTCCATACCGTCTCGCCCCGCAGCATGGCCTCGACCAATGCCGGACGCGAGAGGTTGCCGCGTATCGCCGCCGTGAGGACACGGTGGTGCTCTACCCAAGCGGGGCAGACCTGGACCGTATGCTCCAGGCATTTCTTCCTTCCTTATCAACACACACAGGTACCTCCCGAAACTTCGGTGTCCGGTGACGACCTGCATCAGGTGGTAGGGCAGGACGCCGTGACGCCTATCCAGTCATTCCTAAAAGAGGGGTCTAACCGCCGCGATTGCGGCATGCGTGCCCTATGGAAGTCAACGCCGAAATTATAAAACAGTGTTTTATAATTTCGTCGAGCGAACCTGGCGTTGACTTCCATAGGGCACGCATGCCGCAATCGCGGCGGTTAGAGCTGACCCGTGCCCACTTCGTTGGGCGGTAAAATATACATGATATCTTTATAATTTATAGCCTACACTCTCTGCACTCGTGAATAATATAGCTTTTGACAAGTGAGACAATTTTTAAAATCGGTTTATTACTTCCGGAGATTACCCCCTGAGTTTAGATATTGTTGGTGTAAATCTTTATGGGTGTAAATACGGATATAACAATTTTTCCCAGACATGGAACATTTACCTAAATTGATTTTTCGTACCAATAAATACTTATACTTATTCCAAATTTCATCGTAATCGTCGGAGTCATTTTCGACAACCGTAAAATATATTTATTTTTATGCGCGTTTAATAGTATAGGATAAGATACAGTTATATCCGTATTCAACACATTGATACATTTACATTACAATCAGATCAGAATTAAAATAATTCAAAATATTAATTTGTATCAAGAAAGGTTGGTTACGCTGGCCACCATTCATGACCCTTTTTTTTTTTTTTTTTTTTTTTTTTTTTTTTTTTTTTTTTTTTTAGGTGGTAAAATCATCAAATGAGTCCTCCCGCCCTGGGTGGGGCGGAAGGGACTGTCAGACTCTTACTGACTAAAATCCACCCGTGTTCCTTCCTATGCCCTTTACGTTCCAGGGCCACGGTAACCTGGGTTAAGAAAAAACCCGCGACCCCAGCAGGCATTTGGCGCGAAACACGACGCGCCACCGACCCGGGCTTGGTCCTTGGTCGGACGGCGAGCTACCCATCACTCACCGTCCGCAAGCCCGCTCCGCCGCTGTGCCCTCTGCTGATCAGAGGGACACGCGTTGGAGCATCCACACGACAGGCTATTCGCATACGGGCAAAGAGACCACTTAGGCACACAGTGCCTAAGGAAGAGTTTTTGCCCGCATCCCAGGGTGCACCGGCCCGGAAAACTGGTCTTCCCCCTGGGCGTATCCAAGAGGGAACTCCAGTCCACGGGCGCACGTGGAGGTTTCCTGTCATAGCACCCCACCATTCATGACCTACGGAAAATTCGAGTTACTACATTTTTCAAATGCAATTTGATGTTATGGCGAAGATACTAGCGCCGCGTCTAAAGGTCATGAATGGTGGCGTATATTTTTAATTTTAATGATTACGTGACTAATGTCAAAATGGTTGCGAGCGATACGTCCTCCCTCAATAGGCGCCCCGCGCCGTCTAAATCACAGAGTACTTTTACTAATAGGGCATAGAGATCTAACTTCACGGGTTTTTCGGGCAATGGACAACAGCGACATCTAGTTTTCCCGAACGAAACAATTTCTGTATATAGTTATATATATAGGTTGTATATAGGTATATACAAAGCTTGCTCATTCCTTTTAGTGTTTTAATTGACTAATAATAATTATATGCCTACATTAGTAAAAAAATAAAACAAATTTGTTATGTAATTATATTTATTTCACCAACTATGAGGCCTTTTACAGTGTTTTTTACAGTTATTTCTAGCCACTTGATATTTATCGGTGTCACTGATAGTATCTCGCTTTCCAGTGAGAATTTTATTAGCATGGAAATAACACACGGATACACTACTTTAGAATAGGACCAAAAGCAGAAAATGCAGGAAAATAACGAGCCGCACCAAACGCGAATCCAATTTTTTCTGCTAAGTGCAATGTGACACTGACATTTTATTGACGTATTGAAAAGACATCGCACCTTCGGTGCACCAAAGTCACAAATAGCCAAAACTGCAAAATCCGTGTATTCCCGTTCGTCCACTTGACTTCGTCCCCCTAGTGGGACGAACGGGAATTCGTTATTTATTTTCCCGATGGTCCCACTACATTTTTTGAGTGGACGAATGGGAATAATTTATTATTTCTTTTTTGTAGTTCTATTGGTCCCACTAAATAATATAAGACCGGTGGTTAAATTGGTAAAAAAAACAAAAATGGAATAAAAATCCGTCATTTTACCAACATTTTTTCAACATTGCGATTTATAAAAATTAAAATAAATTTATAAGCAAAAATATTATAGCGCTTGTCGAGAACGAAGTGGAGTAAAGGACAAACAAAATACGAAACAACGAATAAACATATTTCTGCACAAATCTTTTTAGTGGGACGAATGGCACTAATCGAAGAACATATTCCCGTTCGTCCCCTCTTGAATTAGGAGTGGGACGATCGGGAACAAATTAAATATTATTTTTGTAAATTCCCGTTCGTCCCACTAGTGGGACGAAGTCAAGTGGACGAACGGGAATACACCGCAAAATCGACCTAAGTATGCCAAATTGTTTCTAAACCATGCCTTTACTTGGGGCAACAAAGACATCCGCGAAAGTATCTCGAAACTACACCAGATGGCAGAAGTGCCTTTGTGGTTATTGGCCGTTTTTCCATGCGTTTTGGGCCGACACCGTTTCATTGTAAGTAGTGCCCCCTCGCCCGCGACTTTATTGAGGTCTTTTTTCGCTCAAAATCTTGGAGCAACAAAGGCATAAAACATAACAGTCATAAAACTAAATAACTTCTAATCAATGGATAGATGGCACTGAACTTGATATGTTACTGCAATAAACGAACGTCACGTCATTTTTTGATTTTTTTCACTTGGATGTAATTTTGAGATCGTAAAACAAAAAGTACATGTCATGTCATTGTCAGTCACATCACATCACACAAATAGCATTTTAAAAATAAATAACAACAAGGAAAAAGAAAAAAATATTCATTTACCAGTCTTTTTAATTTATGAGTTTTCCACGCCAGAAAGAAAATGTCCCAAGAGAAAAAGAAGAGAAGTCTGTGCCTCGTGGATTTGTGCAAAAATGAAGGCATACATCTTTTTCCTAGAGTAACACCGTCAGTTCAACGCCATCTATAGAGTTCTTGGAAACTATTTTTTTTTTTAAGTGCGAAAAGAAAACCTCCCATTAAATACAAGATTTTTACGTATAAGTATAGCCAACTAAAAAACAAGGAAAAACATGCAAAAAAAAAGTCTTCTCCTGTAAAATTTAAAAATGAGCTGCTACGTCTTTGTTCCACCGAAGGTGCGAATGAGTGAAAATTAGAGTTACCAGTAGGTAGCCCAAATAATTATAGAATTCTATTAATAATTTGGGAAAATATCGAAATAGAAAAACATACTTATATAAATATTGAAAAACGACAGGGACATCATTAAACTAGAAACGTAATAAAATACATGATAAATAATAGTATAAAGCTATAGTAGCGACATCTATTGTCAGCAGACCGCAACTCTCGTATTATAATACTACTAAATTAAAAAATACATCTCTAAGAAGATTTATAAGTTACATTTGGTACTCCACAATTTTTTAGTATAATGATCTAAGTCATGCCAGGCTTTTAGTTAGAAGATTGATGACCCTGGTCTAAATCAAAGAACAAAATGGTCTTGGTTTTATATTGAATTTTGTCATTTCATAAAATAATTGTTTACACTATTATTTTACTTTTAAATGAACTCATTATTTTTATGATGCAAGGTAAGATAGTAACCTTAGTTATTCAGTACTTTCTAATTAAATACCCATTAAATATTGATAGATAAAAAAATATAATTTCTGACGAAAATTTGTCAATATCTTCCTGTTTTGCGGAATTACTTTTGGTGTATTTCTGAATGAAAAATAAAGAAATATTGTCTATGTCTTAAAATAGACTATACTTGCCTACTTTCAGTAGTATTAGGAATATTAAAATATGTTATTTGTAGAACAAAATATGTTCGCAAACACAACACGATATGGTAAACATGGCAACGGCAGATCGATTTTAAAGTATTTAAACCTATCATTTTCAAGAAAAGCTTGTCTATCCTGGGAAGATAAAGAACCAATCTGTTTGTATTCGTTATTAGTTTTATTCGATTTGATTCAGTTTAGTAAGAATCAGTACCGAAAAAAGGCATAATTTTGCATCAATTGTAAACGCGTCCTTAATGTTTAATTTATTGTAGTTAGCCAGTATATGTTTAAAAATAAACAGCTGACACACGCTATAGATAAAAATTACAATAAACTACGTTCCAACTAATTCCAAACAATGTCAGTAACCTGCATGAACATTTTAATTATAATAAAAACATTTCATAATCCAATCTGCATTGAATCAAGCGGCACAGTAAATGGCCTGATAACACCAATCTATTGTTTACACACACTAATGAAGACGAACCTTACTTTTGTTTATACCTACAGGGATATCGACGAAGTTTACATTTTATTGATTAAAAAAAAAATTATTGATTAAATTAAAAATCGTCAAATTAAACCTGTGAATGGTCTTCACCGCGAATGTATCAGCGGTGCGTGGCGTGAGAAGCATTACGGTGGATTTTCGAGCCATCAAAAATAAAATTAACCACTTTCCCTGTACCCGATGAATCACATGTGACTCACGACTATTATTTAAGTATTGTGTCTGCTGCGCGGACAGTGAAAGTGTTAAAAATAATTATACCTACATAAAATTATACAGATATGTGCCTATTAGAATTATGGTTAAAAGACAAGTTTAGAAAAAATCCCCACAAATTATTAAAAAATCTATAGGTATAACCTGTATTTTTTATTTGATACGTAATCCAAAATTGACTAAAATTTTAATTCTTATTACATCAAAACTAGGTTTAATTACCACATAGTTTTGATGCGTTTGCGACGATAGCAAAAAGTTTACTGCCAAATTGTGTAAACATTATGCACTTGAATATTAAAAAATGGAAATAAAATAAATGAAAAACCAAGTTCCTATTATTTTCCTGATGAAGTTATTATAAAGTGGCAAGTTATTAAAAAATATGCGAATTCACCTAATCTGACCTTAGTTACCCATCTTTAGTTAGGCACTAAAAATATAACAAAATAGTTACATGTTTGTTGTAGGTACTTTAGGTACCAGCTGGTTCAACGGTTGCACTCGCGTGGGTTTACTAAAACAGCCAGAGAACATAATCTATCACTTAAAAATAAATCACGTAAATCATATAAGTGGTTCTCGAGTCATAAGCGCACAAACGGATAAATAGATAGCGATCATTGCAAGGATAACTGAGATAACTAAACATCAAAAAAATATATAACTAACATCACTATGTCACAGTTTTTGCACAACTGCCCAAAAAAAGGAGTGTTATGTTTTAAGGTTTATTACTGGTATTTATAATTTTGTTTTTTTTTTCCTTCCACACTGGGCGGAGGTCTTTTTTAATTTGTGAAATCACCAAATGAGTGAACCCACCCAGCTACGGACGGGAGGGACTGTTAGACTTGTATTGACTAAAATCTACGGTGTCCTTCAACTTCGAAATGAAATGAAATGATGTTCATTTGAAAAGATGTGATAATGAAATGTTGTTTATTTATGCAAGTAGGTTATATATAAACACTTTTACACGTCTTTTCGTAAAACTAGAAGGGGCAATAGACCTATACATTTTAATCTGACCTTTGTCAATTTAAAACCTTTAGGGCTGATTTTTCAGTAGCCAGATAACCTCTAATCGAGGAATAAAAATGGCGGTTTGACAGCTTATCTATAGAAAATATGCCGAACCGTTATTTTAATTCCTCAGATATAAAAGATAAAGATATATTTATTTCTAAGTATATGGTACATTGAGATCTTACATTATACATTGTTTCACCTATACTACCATAGCTGATGTAGAAATATTAAAATAACAGAGTCCATGCAAATAATAGTCACTACAAGAATTTTAATAACTTACTCGTAATAAAATTGTGTGTTATTTATCATTAATGCAAAAAAAAATAGCAATTATTACAATATAAAAAATGACCATTACAGGTACCCAAAAAAATAATGATTATGTCAAAAATATAAGTTTTAATGTCAAAATATTATATTATAAATGCAAAATACTAATAGAATAATGTCAGAAATTATGATTTAAAAATTCATTTACGGAATAAAAACACATGTCTAAGAGCCAAGCAAACAGTTTAAATTTGAATTTATTAATTGGTAATGTTCTCAGGGCAGGTGGTAATTTATTATAAATAGGTTATAGGTTAACTGGCTATTGAAAAATCAGCCCTTAAAGTTAGTTTTTCAGTCTACAAAATATGACGTATAACTTTCGTACGGTATAACATTCTATAGACGTAGGTATTACCCAAGTTTCAACTTTTGATTTTCATGTAAATAAAAGCTACAACTTCCTTAATGCATTTTTTATTATCTCTATTAGTTTAGGGACTTTTATTCCATTTATTATATTTATTCCTTAATTCATTAAAATCGTTGTTCATGTACCGACTTTCAAAAATTGTCTAGGTACATGAAATGTTACGATCTAAATCTAAGCATTAAAGGAGAGTTCATTAAGCACGTATCATCGTTATCACGAGTAGGTAATAACAGCTATGAAAATAAAGCCTATCAAGAAATAAAAACTATACTTTATATATAAGTTAGCGCATCTCAATGAAAAGTACAAACAATCCAATTCAATAAAATATGAATGATGAGATCCAAGTGATTCTTTTCTAGAACTTTTCTGAGAAACAATGCTAAGTAACAATTTAACTAGATACTTATGTTTGTAAAACAATTTGGTTTTGCCCGAAACCCAGAATTATCCAAGTAATTTGCAAGTTTGAACGTTTTAACATTTTTGACCAACTTCCAAAGGGGACTTGCTATGAAAATGAACATAAAATATCTTGTTGACCGAGGTTCGCTCGGTTTTTAAAATGTGTATATTTTGGGAACCGAGCTTTTCTCGAACCTGGGATCTTGATAAATCGATTCCTTGAGCCGAAGAATCCCTAATCTGTAACTTTCATGAATGCGAGTTGTCTCTCGGTAATTTATGTTTTAGTTATGATTGGATGCAATTAAAATCCAGTATTTTTTTAAAAAGCGACTGCATAATCTGGCTTTGACAATTCAGTATTTATACATTACATTATTTTATTTATTACAGATGTAGTGGGGTGTTTTTGGTTGGAGAACCATGTAATGAGTCTCTTCGCCTCATGTGGCCTCAAGGCAAAATTAACCTTCTCCTTCAGTTTTGTTTTGAGTTCCATGTTAGGGTTGCCTTTATAAGACAAGGCCCGCTCACGCACACACACACTGTAACGCCTTGATTTTGAATAGTTATCAAACATCCGGAAAAACTCCCTACTCATGCCAAAAAAACAGTGATTTCTATAAAAATGAAAACTTGTATGGATAGCCGTCAACAAGAATAGCTAAGTTAAAGTCAATTTCATGAAAAAATTACGCGTGGTTCATACTTTATGTAATCATAAGTCTGACATTCTTACAAGTGAAGCCATTCAAGCATTTCAGAGTTTTTGTACATTTATGCTTTGATATTTCAGTAAGGTTTCAGAATGACGCATTGTTATTACCTCGTGACAAAGATTAATTTGAAAAAAGTTTTAGCATTCATTAGCAAATATGTATATAAAAGTTTTTTTGCGAAAATAAATATTTATTATTGTTTTGTAAAAATACAGCGTTTATTAGCTTTACATAGGAACTCTTACTTTCGCATCGTCGTATACAAATTAGTCAGGCCGACAAAGTGGTAATGTAAAATCTCGGCATTATTTTTAGGCCCAACGCGTAAGGGTGCTCCCACATCTAACGACGCGGATTCGGATTTTTCCGTCCGTTATGGCATTTCTAAGCGACAGAAAGAGAAAGGGCGACGGAAAAATCCGAATCCGCGTCGTTAGATGTGGGAGCACCCTTACGCGTTGGGCCTAAAAATAATGGGAGCACCCTAAAGCGCCATATTTTTTCCTTGCGTACAATAAGTTTCGGTGCTGGAAATGATGGGGCGTTTTATCATCTAGGGCATATTACATAGTTTTCCATTTTCTATGGACTACCAAGACAGGTCATCCAACCCTATTTGTAAAAAAATCTAGCCTCAAAGTCTCAAGGGCAGAACATCGCTTTACGCAAAGCGTTACGTTTTCCCTCGGGGATCGATCGTACTCGTGAATTACGAGTATAACGGTTTATGGCGGGCACATGTTTGGCTGTAGGCTTAGTTAGGGTTTGTGTATAAGTACATTTATTTATAGCGTTTCGGAAGTATCTATATATATAAAATTCAAAACTGACTGACTGATCTGACAACGCACAGCCCAAACCGCTGGGCCTAGAAACTTGAAATTTGGCATAAGCCCTCCTTATACCACGTAGGTGAGCACTAAGAACGGATTTTGCGAAATTCGGCCCCTGAAGGGTTGTTTTTGGGGTTGATAGTTTGTATGAAACTTCGTTACTACAAGCGCTAGGAAATTTAAATTCGGAATACGGGTTCTTTTGAGAACGTAAGAGTTACCTATGACAGGATTTTACGAAATTCGACCCCTAAGGGGTTTGTTTTTGGGGTTGACAGTTTGTATGAAACTTTGTTTTTAGAAGTGCTAGGCGTCTCAAATCTTGCATGGCGGTTTTTATTAAGACGTTAACGCTCACCAAAGTGGAAATTTTGAGAAATTCGACCCCTAAGGGGTTGTTTTTGGGGTTGAAAGTTTTGAGACTCAAATTTTACATAGGGGTTCTTTTTTGAGCGTAAGTGATACGTAAGTTGGGATTTTGCAAAATTCGACCCCTAAGGGTTTGTTTTTGGGGTTGATAGTTTGTATGAAACTTTGTTACTACAAGTGCTAGAGCCCTCAAATTTTGCATCGGGTTCCTTTTTGGACGTAGATGCTCACCATGACGGGATTTGGAGAAATTCGACCACTAAGAGGTTTGTTTTTGGGGTTGATCTTGATTGTTTGTACGCAACTTCGTTAGGTACTATAGGTGCTAGGAATTTCAAGTTTTGCATCGGGTTTCTTTTAAGGACATAGATGCTCACCATGACGGGATTTTGCGAAATTCGGACCCTAAGGGGTTTTTTTGGGTTGATAGTTTGTATTTAACTTTTTTAATACAAGTGCTAGACATCTCAAATCTTGCATATTGATTCTTTTTAAGACGTGAATGCTCACCAAGGTGGACATTTTGTGAAATTCGACCCGTAAGGGGTTATAATGGTAATTGTGCATTGGGGTCATTTTTAGTAGGCGTGGGTGCCACCCAAGACGGGATATTGCGGGGTGATAGAATTTTTGTTGAATATTGACTTAAATTTTCCAACAGTATCTCATATAGAGGGTGGCCTTAATTGGAAATTCACAAAGGCAAAGTTCGAAAATCACGCAGACGAAGTCGCGGGCGTAGTGCTAGTGTAAACATATACATTTATGTGTGTTTGAAAAGGGGTGGCAAACTGGCAATGTCAAACGATTTCCTACATATCAATAGCCTAGACTAGATTACTGGTGGTGTTTGGCCTTACCGGGGCCCTCTGCCTCGTTTTATCTTGTCGGAGTCTGGCGCCAAACAGATTTTAGTCAGCTCTGTCTGTGCAGGAGTTCAAATTTTTTCTGAGTGCGCTCGCTCCAACTCAATTTCGTATCTTTGATTCTGAGCTAGATTGAAGCCAAATTCGTCAATGTGGGTTATGATGGTGCCGATTGTACTATCTACCCCAATCTGTTAAATTTTACCAATCGAACATTAAGCTTCCACTATTGTGATAAGGTTGAAAAATTATGTCCGTCTATTAATTATATTGTCAAAAGTAGATCCAGGGATCCGTGGATCTACTTTTGACAATATAATAGATTAAATAAGTAAAAAAAAAAATGAGTTAAGAACTTAAAGAACAACATCTAAATTACCAAAATAAGTCTATATGAAAGTAACAAAATTATAAACTTATTAAATAGTAATCAAAATTATCTTAAATTTTTAAGCACATGAATCACAAACATTTTTATAATATTGTGTTCATTACACATAAAGTTATTGCATTTACAACGCTTCGTTTTTGTTTTTCTGTCGTTAGTCTTCGGATAAAGGTAACAATGGCCTTTGGAACCACTTGAACTGCTTCCAGAAGTAGAAGATTCGGTATCACTTTGAAGTCGTCTTTTCAAGGCTCGTGGCAGAGTATTATATCGCTTGGGGTCCAGTAGACCCCACGCGACTAATTAAAGGTTAAAGTAATTTGACACATTGAGGTAGGTCTATGTGCTGGCGTTTGTACTTAGGACCACATACATTATTTTAATCAGCGATGAGCCCATAGTGTCGTAGGTACTCAAAAACAAACAAACATTACCGAAATTAACCGGATTGACCGGACGCAGATGGGTAGATTAAAATACAACAACATCATTAGCCGTAATAATTATATATGCAGCATTAAATCAAATAATAGTTGCATTATATTTCAAAGAGTATTCACATTAGCCATTATATAGTAGTAGTTACGTGGATCGCTGTTAGATTCCCGCAACGATAAATTTGAAGCTAATTTTTCTGCGATTAAGGGCTAGACGCGGCGATCCAGCGATCGAATGATATATCTGGCGTATGTCAAATGGGAAACCGCTGTTATTAGTCGACAGAGCAGTTAAGAAACAAGGAGATTGTAAGTTTTGCCAAGAGTAATTTATGGTGGGCATGCGGACAGCGGGTAAAGGGCACCTCGCTGTCCGACCATGGACCATACCCGGGTCGACGGCGCGTTAAGTCCCACGCGCGCCTCAAAGAGCGTCAGGAAATGGCGGGGCCCCCTCTTAGAGGGCCAGCGCGTACTGGGGTCGCGGGACTTATTTCGTTACCGTGACTCCGGAACATAAAAGGGCTATTGAAGGACACCGTGGATTTTAGTCAGTCTGACAGTCCCTCCCGCCCTGTCCGGGGTGGGAGGACTCCACGCTGAAAAAAAAGAGTGGTGTATGGTACAAACATAGCGTAGGATAATACAAAACATAGCAATATTGTACCGCAATAATTATGATGGTTGTATTGGTATTATTAGGTTTATTATATTATTTCAAAACTCAAAGAGGCCTGTAGGTAAGGTAAAATAGGAAAACAAATCAGGATGGCATTAAAACAACTAGAAAGGTTTCAGAATACTTATGAGTGTTGTTTGCGTAGAAAAAATAAAGAAAATAAAAAACCTTACAAAATTATGTTGATGATTTTTTTCAAGGCCTTTGATTATGTAAACGTTTATAGTTCGAGAAATACATTTTTTTTTTTTTTAGGTGGTAAAATCATCAAATGAGTCCTCCCGCCCTGGGTGGGGCGGAAGGGACTGTCAGACTCTTACTGACTAAAATCCACCCGTGTTCCTTCCTATGCCCTTTATGTTCCGGGGCCACGGTAACCTGGGTTAAGAAAAAACCCGAGAAAAAGTTCGAGAAATACATTAAAAAAAATCAATTTCAAAATAACGAAACCCATAGAAAAATCTAAAATACTGGTACTCGTATGTATGCAAAGAGATTTAAAAGAACCTATATTGGGAAAATTGTCATACAAAATTATTGATACCGTGCGTCAGTAGCACTATCTAAGCGTTGCATAGCAACGCGACTACTAGACTGAGGGACGTTTTACCTATTGGTAAAAAATTTTGATTCACTAATTTCTTCGTGATATCCCGTCTACTGCTCGTATAAAGTTTAATGTCTTTGTATGTATGTAAACATTGTGAACATAGCTCCGGACATTATCAAAAACAAGCTTGTTTCTGAAGTATTCTTTAGCCTAAATAAAAAACTTGTATTAATAGTATGAAACCTTTCAAGCGAATTATTATTGTTTTCCTAAAAGGAAGTCCCAAAGGGACCATGGGACTCTCCACTCTGCCCGTCTGCCCGTCTGTCATCAGGCTTTATCTCATGAGATATTATTATTAACAGACTAACTATGGTGGTTTGCGAAACGGTCATAGTTGGTCTGTTGAAATTTCACAAATATGATTGTGTTTCTGTTACCGCTATGAAAACAAACATGTACCTACTAAAAATCAGAATACACTAAATCGGACTGTCGAAATATTAATTCTCATAGAAAAACACCAAAAATTAAGATGTCTTTTTTTGCATGTCCAGCCGGAGACATGCTTGTTTAAAGTTTTCATAGTACGGAACCCTTTATCCGCGAGCCCAACTCGCACATGGCCAGTTTTTTTTTAAATCTCTAGCTCAAAAAAAAATAAATGTCTCAGCGATCCTCGCCCATTTTAAACTTGTTCCACAAGACTATCTTGAAAATGAAAGGGGATATTACTTGGTCTAGACGCTTCAACCTCAAGGGGATATTATACTACAAAGGTATACCCTTAATTAATCACATTACCGTACATAAACCCACTTGCTAAAGGAATTACAAGGCGGTTTGTAAGGGTAGAAGTATTCGTAGGTCATAGGTCATCTACCGCAAGCTACTTAGCGCATACTTACAGAACGCGGTTTTTATCTTTTGTAATTTCTTTGGGGTTGAAAAACATGATGAATGGATTCTCGCCGGCGCGTTATGCTTCATACGCGCCTCAAAGGTACATTTGTAGTTCTAGAAATTAATTTCTACAAACAAACTTACCTATCTATACATTCTTCTATACATCTATACAAATAAATAAAATTGGAGTGTCTGTTTGTAATATTGAAATAACCGTTTTTAAGGTTCCGTAGTCAACAAGGAACCCTTATAGTTTCGCCATGTCCGTCCGTCCGTCCGTCCGTCCGTCTGTCCGCAGTTTAGCTCAGAGACGCACAGTACTAGAGAGCTGTAATTTTGTGTAAATATACGGATTTGTCGTGCCGAAAAAGTGGTAAAATAAAATCTCGTACAATATTTTTTTTTAGGGTACCTACTGTACTTACACGTAAAGTGAGGATTTTTTTTTTTCTCGCGTACCCCTTAGTGTGGGGTATCATTAAATAGGCCTTTAAAAAATAATGATAGTTTCCATTAACAGTTTTTTGATAAAAAATTTCGTTTGTGAAATATTAAGCTTTTAAGTGCTAAATTTTGCCTAGCCGGTTACTAGCACCAGCTAAACGGTTATGTTTGGGGGTGTGAAAAAATTCACAATAGTAGTATATATAACGAAGTTTAAAAGAAAATTATCATGACTAAGTAGGCTTTACAACTTTACGAGTAATAGTCGACCAACTTATAAAATGTACTTGGATAATATGTTTTCTTAAACAAAATGTATCGGAGAACAACTGCAAATGTAAGTTTGTCAACTTTATTTATACAGCTTTAATAGGTATGTTTTTTGGGGATAGGTAGGTTTTTATCGTCAACTATTTTTAACTAACTTCAAAAAAAGGAGGAGGTTCTAAATTCGTCGTAATCTTTTTTCTCAAAGACTCCTGGACCGATTTTGAAAATTCTTCTTTTTAAAATTAAATTCAGCGAATTAGTTTTGTTAGTTCGCATAAGTATTTTGATCGGCAACTACGGAACCCTATACACTGTGCGTGGCCCGACACGCACTTGGCCGGTTTTTACTACATGCATACGAATGTACGGTACATACACCAAAATATTTTTCTTACAATTTTTGTCTGTCTGTCTGCTTGTAATAGCTAATCTCTGAAATGGATGGGCCGATTAATAAGGAGTAACTGAGGCTTCCTTTGTTTAAAAAAATACATTGTTGAGTTCCGACATCCACATGAATGAAGTCGCGGGCACAGCTAGTTTATATTATTATAATAGTTTATTTTGTTCAGCTACCTGCAACACCTATTGAAAATTGGAATCAAGCCCATAGGATATTAAGTCAAAATTAGAAATGCTCTACATTATTAAGTCATACTCCTAATATTAGAATCTAATATTAGAGATACAAAGGTATCTAGGACAATTGTAAGACAGACCAAAGAACAAGCTTGATCAGCTGATGCACAGCTGATACTAATGAGTGCTCTCTATAAATACAACGTTCTACAAATTACTAGCAGTTGCCAGCGGTTTCGCCTGCTTATAACTCGAATATTATCACACTGAAACTGTATAGATCATCATCATCTGCCAAGCCTTTTCCCAACTATATTTGGGTCGGCTTCCAGTCGAACCAGATGCAGCTGTATATCAGCATTTTACATGGACCTCCACAACCTAGTAACTGGGTAATACGATACCTCATGATAAGTCTGGTTGTCAGACTTTTAGAGCTTCGGACTAACATACATGAAATATAGTATTGATTATAGTGTGTCCAGATTAACTACCTGCCTAAATAAAATTTCATCAAGATCCGTTCAGCAGTAATTGAGTTACAAACATCCAAAATTTCGCATTTAAAATTTTAGTCAGATAAGATTCTGAGAGGAGTCGTTGATCTTCTTTCTTTATTTAGATTTCATGTCAAGGGTACTATCTACATAATAAAGTCAGCCTATGTTTATTCCTACTATTGGGAAAGAGATTCTCTTTGCGAACTGTTACCCATAACGCTGGCCAAGTGTGGGGTTACTTGACGCCGGATTTATGCGAGTCCTTTAATAGCCCTTTTCGTTTCAGGGCCGTTCCAGGCCCGTGGGTCTTTAGCTCTATAAGGGAACCCCCGTTAGATTTGCTGACAGATCTTTGAGGCGCGCGTGGATCACGACGAGTTTATCTACCAAGTGACTTACGATATTGAAGTTATTTATTATTTAACGTTTATAGACGCTGCACTTTAAAAAGTAACCAATAAAGATCATTTCAAAGTTTTAATGAAATGGAAGGTTATGGGGCATTGCCTAGCAATGAGAACCCGAAATATTAGAATAATTAATTAGGTACAAAAAAAAATATTATTTGATATTTTTTCACGATTCCACATAAGGTCAATGTTGAATGTCGTTTTTTGCGCTTAAATCAAAAGGTAGTACCATAGTAATGACTGGCCTGTTGGTCTAGTGGTTAGTGACCCTGACTGCTATGCCGGAGGTCGTGGGTTCGATTCCCACCCAGGACAAATGTTTGTGTGATGAGCACGATCATTTGTTCTGTGTCTGGGTGTAATTTATTTATAATATGTATGTATTTAGAAATATATAAGTATGTTTATCAGTCGTCTAGTACCCATAACACAAGCTCTGCTTAGCTTGGGACTAGGTAGCGTTGTGTGATAGTTTGTGGAATATTATTATTATTATGTCGTTTATTCATTTTTCGTACATATTGTTTTACATTTTTAAATATTATTAAATACAAAAAAGTTAAAAACATTTAAAAATATAAAAAATTATTATTATTAATGACACCTGCTTTAATTAATTGAGGAAATAATATTAAAAAAACTGTTTTTTTTTCAATGATACTTTAAAGAGAAGGCACCTGAAGTTTTTACTCTTCATTTTATCCGTCATCCGTTTTTAGGGTTCCGTAGTCAACAAGGAACCCTTATAGTTTCGCCATGTCCGTCCGTCCGTCCGTCTGTCCGCAGTTTAGCTCAGAGACGCACAGTACTAGAGAGCTGTAATTTGGTGTAAATTTTCGGATTTATTGTGCCGAAAAAGTTGTAAAATAAAATCTCGTAAAATATTTTTTTTTAGGGTACCTCCAGTACTTACACGTAAAGTGAGGATTTTTTTTTTCTCGCGTACCCCTTAGTGTGGGGTATCATTAAATAGGCCTTTAAAAAATAATGATAGTTTCGATTAACAATTTTTTGATAAAAAAATTCGTTTGTGAAATATTAAGCTTTAAAGTGCTAAATTTTGCTCGATTCGAGTGTCCCCCCCCTCTACCAGCTAAACGGTTATGTTTGGGGGTGTGAAAAAATTCACAATAGTAGTATATATAACGAAGTTTAAAAGAAAATTATCATGACTAAGTAGGCTTTACAACTTTACGAGTAATAGTCGACCAACTTATAAAATGTACTTGGATATCATATTTTCTTAAACAAAATTTGTCGGAGACAACTGCAAATGTAAGTTGGTAAACTTTATTTTTACAGCTTTTATAGGTATGTTTTTTGGGGATAGGTAGGTTTTTATCGTCAACTATTTTTAACTAAATTCAAAAAAAGGAGGAGGTTCTAAATTCGTCGTAATCTTTTTTTTTATGTATTTTCCCCGATTTCTCAAAGACTCCTGGACCGATTTTGAAAATTCTTCTTTTTAAAATTAAATTCAGCGAATCAGTTTAGTTAGTTCGCATGAGTATTTTGATGGGCAACTACGGAACCCTACACAGTGCGTGGCCCGACACGCACTTGGCCGGTTTTTTACTGATTCCTTTACAGTACAGGAAAATTTAAAATAAATAAATAAAAGAGAAAAAATCCGTCAAAAGGTTTTATTGAAAAATCACGATGATAAGACCATCCTACGATATGTGACTCTACTTAAAGTTCTAAATTGTAAAAGGTACTTGTTATTTATTTGACGTTCCTAATTAAGAGTATCGTATTTTATGACCACAGGCTGAACATGAACGCGTTTTTTTCAACCTCCATCTGTCAACAGTCATGGGTAACCATCTGTCATAGCGAGTTTCCTCCGTGCTTCGGAAAGCACGTAAGGCCTTTGGCACATGTGCCTTTGGTCCCGGCTGTCATTTGTAGATCTTTGACGTCGTTACTATCAGTCAGAAGCTCTTAAGGCGGCGCTAGTCGCGAGCTCGAACTCACTGGCAGGCATGGTAAAAACCATGACATTTCACCTGAAATCGAGCCATATTGTTCATGTGTGCGCGAGCGTCATCCCTCCGTGGAGAAAACAGGGGAAAACATTATTCAGTGTAAAAGGCGCGCGTAAAACTTTTTAATAGCTTGTTATTTCAAAATTCTGCTTCCGTACAGACAAAATTAATAACGAGATTAAATGATATCATGTTTAACTTTGAATGTACAGTGTCAAATGGTGGAGTAATAATCCCAACGAAGTTTCTATGAAAAAAATGTTGACTAGTTTCACATTAAGTCTGATAACCAGTCTTACCATGGGGTATCGTATTACCCATACCTAGTTACTACGTTGTTGAGGTCCGATAGGCAATCCCTCCATGTAAAATTCTGGCTGTCTGGTTCGACTGGAAGCCGACCCCAATATAGTTGGGAAAAGGCTGGACATTATTATGATGAATGATCTTACAGCTGTCACTTGAAAATTGCGTTTAGCATAAACTAAGTGCAAATTATTTTCAGTAACAAATGTAGGTATTCTTTTTTTTTCACATTATTATTGTTTACTGAACAACGTGCAAGTGTTGAAAAAGTCACAAAATATCGCTATCTCAGCTATAACATTCTCGTAGTATCTATTCTAATTTAGCTAAAACGTGAATTGTTTTTAAAATATTTGTTAGTTTAAAAAAAAAACAATAACTTTTAAAGCTGCGACAACCATTTCAGTTTTGATTGTTAAAAGAACAACGTTTAAGACGGATATTAATATTTCAATCCAAATCCCGATCACTTTTCTTTGACGGCTGCTTCTTTCAGACTCGGATAGGTAAAGTCGGTCGTTGACTGGTTACAGACAAATTTCGGGATCAAGATAGTAACCAGGGGGGTGAAACTTCCATACATTGGCTTAGTATCAAAATATTCACTGATTGTGCTGCCATCTAAAGATTTAGGTACATAAACTTTGGCCACACTTTTACATTTTTGTCACTAGGTAGAGCTAGTTGACAACATTACAACGATAAACATAAAATTAATAACATTAAATAGTTATTATTTATTTTTAACACTTTATTATGGATTAAGTTAGATAAAATTTCAAAAATATAGTAGCAAAATAATTAACACTTTTGAAAAAGTGGTTCATACCATGGTTCATACGTGAAATGAAACGTAAATGATGAATGACAGGAAAAGGAAAGTACGTTGTCTTTTGAAAACATTTTTCTGTCTTGTTCGTTGTTTCGAGGTGTTCTTGTGATCTGTTTTGTGCTCTTTGATTTTTGACCCTGCTTCTTTCTTGGACTCTGTGATTGGATACGTAAACGATTGACCCTACGCCTTGTATATACTGGACCTCGATATTGCCCTTTGATTTGGATTCGACGAAATTTTCAAAATGCCGAGAAAGTCTGCCTTTAAATGTTATTTTGGATGTATTCCATATACAGGTATGTTTCACATAATTATTTAAGTACATCCTACTAAATCCTCTTAGAACAATATTTATTTTCTTTTATTTTTTTACATGTAGGTACTTTACACTGTTTTACATGATGATATTGTCTTTCAGGAACAGTTCACCACTTTCCACCAAATGTATACCCGCATACGGAAAAATTTGATCAGTGGAAAATGGTGTTAAGCGAGATAGATCGAGAAAGGGGCGATAATTACATATACAACAACATACGTATATGCGATTACCATTTTGAAGAGTGTTACCGAACGGCCAGTGGACGTCTTACCAAGAATGCTGTTCCAACATTGAATATTGGTAAATACCTTCTATATTTATATCTTATGTATAAACAAATACCCCATTAGCACCAACGACAATTTAATATTAGATTGGCTAACTCAAGGTCTGTTCTGTCTCAATGTATCTTTATGGCTCACAGGAGTCGTCGAAATGAGACAGATATAAGACTTTTTTGCCTAATGTGTTGACAGACATCAGACCCCTGTTAATAGGAGTCTAAGTAGTGACGAGTCTAGTAATATATCGTTGTTGACTAGCACAGACTGGTTCTAATAATACACTATAAGAATATTAATGACAATAACAAGTCAATCTGCTACACCATTAGTTAGGCAATCTATCATGATCATTGATCAACCTGACATTGAGTTAGCATGGTAGTTGACAGCCAACTCTCAGCGAGAGGAGTTCTGTATTCTGGTTGTGATAACATTTTAAAGGCTTATACAGTTATATGGAGAGCATGCCATGAAATTTGAATTCGAACAACACAAAGTTAATCAAATTGATAGATCTGTTAAAAGGCCTATGCTCAATGCTTCAATAAAAAAAATCCAACTGCCTAAAAAGCCGTTTATTAATAACTTGGTCTGTATAGTGCTTCAAAGGGACAAACATACATACATGGGCTGATAAACATATTACTACTCCTTTGCGTCGCACAGTCGGGGGAAAAAAGGGCTGTTTATGGTAAAATAGGAAATACATGGTATAAATAGTGATACTTAAAAAATATAAATTTTGACATAAAAAATTTGATTTCAGCATCTACATCAACAAATTCTGAAACTTATTTGCCAAAGAAAACATCTGAAAGTGCAGACACTACTGTTGCCCAAGGTAATTTATTTTATTATACTATATAAAGCTCGTTATTTATATAATATAACACTACACTAGCTTCTGCCCATGACTTCGTACGCGGTAGTCAACCAACTTATAAAATGAAATTCGTTACCATGGTATAAGTGAAAAGGAACTACGGAACCTTTTACTGCGGTTCCATACCTAAAGGGTGAAAACGGGACCCTATTACTAAGACTTTGCTGTCTGTCTGTTCATCTGTCACCAGGCTGTATCTCAAGAACCGATGATTTACCTATTTCGGTTGCTGCTTTATCAACAAATAAAATTTAATAAACATTAAATTAAATTAAATTGAAGCAATTTAGGGATTTCCTTAAATTCTTAAGGTACCGCAGTACCATACCGTAGTTTTTGGGGGATACTAGAGCACTAAAAAACTTTTTACAAGAAAACATAACTTTAATTTTGGAAGTTGGTGTCAAAAAACGAAGTACCACACCAGAAACACCGACTTCCAAAATAAAAGTTATTATGTACTTTGTAGTGTTTTTTTGGAAGTCTTATTCAATAAGAAGTATTTTTAATAACATAATTATGTATGACTACTGTGTACATATTTTGCTCTAAATGCATCAATTTCCTTTAAAGGGTCAAGTTCTGAAGTAATGGTGCCAATAAGTGAGGATCTACCTGCAACCGTTCCCCTTGGACATGCTTCTGACAAGAAAGGTCAGTACTTATTTTCAACTTGATCAATAACAGAATTTATAATCGTGAGATAGCTATATGATGATTAATTTGCAATAATAATGTCTACATAATGTGATTCTGATTAGATTATTAACTAGTCATTTAAGTCTACATGTAAATCAATGTTAGGGTTACTTGTTTTTTTTTAATATCAGTATTATTTGTCATAAATTCATCAAATACTTAAGTAAATATCAGCCCTGGTAATTACTGATCAGATTGTTTTTTTTTTACATATTTAGAAGCATTTAGAATGATTAAGGGGGATGCTCCAACCAGCCCGCGAAATTCAATTTTTTTTACGTTTTTTGCAATTTGCAGGCCAGTGACATGTTGTAACTTTATAAATATTTGTGTTGCGCAAATAACAAGTATAATTTTAAATATAAAAAATATCAAAAAACTCGCTCCATCAGCTCTCACATAGAAAAGGTGCATCATGTTAAAATCTCCGAAATCTAACTACGATGCACCTTTTCTATGTGAGAGCTGATGGAGCGAATTTTTTGACAATTTTTATATTTAAAATTATACTTGTTATTTGCGCAACACAAATATTTATAAAGTTACAACATGTCACTGGCCTGCAAATTGCAAAAAACGTAAAAATATTTGAATTTCGCGGGCTACATCGACGCAATCACCTTAAGGAATTCTTTCTCTGATTTCAGGCACTAAATCCACCAATATTGTCGGAAACAAATATTGTAAGCAGTATACACAATTAAAGGCTAAACTTTTAAAATTGAGGGCAAAGTGTACTAGCTTAAACCAAAAAGTGCGAAAAGCTGCTCAGATATCCCAAAATAAAGCTTTTTTAAAAGCCGTTGAAAAACTGCCCGAGCCTGCTGCCATTTTCACTAAAATGCAGTTACAAAAGGGATCTATAAGACCAAGAGGAAGAAGATTCACAAATAAAGAAAAAATTTTGTGCCTTACCATATACAAACAGAGTCAAAAAGCATACAAATTGTTGCAGAGACTCTTTGCATTACCGTCAAGAAGAACAATCCAGAAAATATTAAGTAAAGTGACTCTTAAGCCTGGAATCAATGATGTTATCATAGAACACCTGAAAAAGGCAGTGCGGAAATTGACCGAGGAAAAAAAATTATGCACACTCATATTTGACGAAGTTGCTCTAAGCCCTGGCTTATACTATCATAAAACCTGGGATCAAATTATTGGTTTTGAGGATTTTGGTGCCAACAACAACAATAAGATTGCTGATCATGCACTTGTGTTCATGGTCAAGGGGCTGAAAGGAAAATATAAGCAGCCCATCTGTTTCACATTCTGCCAGAGTGCAACAAAGAGCACAGAATTAAAAAAACTTGTTCAAGAGATACTGACTGCTGTACAAAGCACTGGGTTGAAAGTTATTGCTACGGTTTGTGACCAGTCCTCAACAAATATGAGTGTCATAAAAAACCTTTTAGAGGACACTAAAAGAAAATATTCAGCAGAAGGAAAAGAATTTAAAAGTTTAGCTTTTGAATTTAATGGAACAAAAATATTTCCAATATTTGATCCCCCACATCTACTCAAAGGATTAAGAAATAATCTTCTTGGAAAGGATTTAAGATATATAAAAAACGGAGAAGTCAAATTTGCGAAATGGAAACATTTACAAATGCTTCTTGATGCTGATCCAGGAGAAGATGATATAAGACTAGTAAATAAATTAACGGAAAGTCATGTCATTAAAGAAAAAATACCTAAAATGAAGGTAAAACATGCAGCCCAGGTGTTCAGTCAGAGGGTGTCTGCAACAATGAGATATTTAGCAAGTAAGTATCATTGGCATAAGCAATACCTAATCATATTGATAAGCCATAGGTGGTTTTGGTGGTTGTCTGGTTTCAAGATACCTATTAATGCCTATTAATTTAAAATTTTAAGATAAGATAAGTTATTCGACTCTTTTAATGGACACAGTTATCAAAATTCAGAAAAAATGTACAAGTGTGCACTAAGACAGAACTCGCCACATTTTAAATTGTGGGACGATTTACTTCCAGTTTTAAGATCAATGAGATTTAAAGTGGAGAAAAAGTTACAGGATGGAACGATTTCGACGAAATTTGAACAAGTACCGAGTCTCAGGAACTGGATTTCAAATATTAATGTGTATAAAGAAATGTTTAAATATTTAAAAGAAACACACAATGTAAGTAGTCTGTTGACAAGAAACATTAACCAGGATCCATTGGAAAATTTCTTTTGCAACATAAGGAGTAATGGTGTCAGAAATACGTCTCCAACTTGCTCGCAGTTCGTTGGTGCATTTAAAACTTTGCTTATAAATAATTTAACATCACCACACTCGGTTGGGGCGAACTGCGAGCAAGATGATAATAAGATATTAAAGCCATTAAAAATATTGGTAAATTTAAAAGAAAAGAACGCAAGAGAACAACCCTCAGACTCTGTTAATGTGTATTCTGTAATTAACTACTTCATGCAAACAGATACAGAAAATTTTAGGAATTCGACTAGTAAAGAGGCAAAAAGATATGTTACTGGCTATATAGTTAAGAAAACATTACAGCAAATATGTAAAAAATGCCATACTTGCCGAATGCATCTGGTAAGTACATTGCCTCCGAGTAATAAAGATTATATATTAGAAAGAGATTATACCAGAAGATCACTTAACTATCCATCGGAGGCACTGTGCGAGTTTGTAGATGATGTTTGCATGATCATTCAAACACAATTAAACGAGGCACCGCAGCAGAAACGTCTGAAGGGTACAATTAAACAATTAATTAATATATTTTGTAATCTATCCCAGTTCTCTTGTGTGACTCATAAAATGAATGTGCGAAATTTCCTAATGGATACTGTTTCAAATATTATTATAAATAGCTGGTGTACTAATGTCAACAGAATACTTAGAGGAAAAACAAATTTGTGTCATAATAATGCGACAAAAATACAAGCGTTAAGTTATTATACTGCCCGTTGTAAAAGGAAATAAATTCTTTAAAAACCAAATATTACTTATCATTTTTGTCTACCATTTTATTCCGTTTCAGTTATAGATATATGTTATATAGATAGATTTTGAAGAATGATTTCCTTATGTTGAAGAATGATTGTTACTTATTTTGTGAAGTTAATTCCTATGTGTATGTTTAGAAATATAGTTTTGCTTTGATAAGACTAGAATTTGATCTTGTCATCGAATTATGGTCATCGTGCTATTTTATATACACATAAGAATTCATGTATTTTGTTGAAATAAATTACAATCATTCTTCAGTATAAGGAGATTAAAAATACCAGGAAGAAAAACCTGCTAACAGCGCCATCTAGCTAGAGCGTAGGCGAAAAAGACATTGAGGACAGCGCCATCTCTCAACTTGGGTACTCAGTTTTTACAAAACGAAAACCTGAGTGGCCTATCTATAGCTATTTTATAGTGTATCATCTATGATAGTAACCGAGATAAATGATTGTGATAAATTATTTAATTATTTGAACAGATCTGACAAAGACAGACAGAGTTAATTTTTTTAAATCAGTTAACGCCGCTAAATATATTTTAACACAAAAATGTTTTTTTCCCATGCATTCATTAAGTCTACCCGCATTATATTTTTACCCCAATTAAAATATGACGTATTTATAAAACAACATTAAAGTTAGTCATAGTTTTATGAAATTAAAGTACACTGAAAGATGCAGAAATATAATAATTATTCCTACAAAATGCTTAGTTCTAATCGATCCAATTCAAGTTAAAAGGTACAAGTGAAAAATAAACAAAGGATTAGAATGCCTGAAAAGTTTTTCTTACTTACTATCTCTGTAGAAAACATGCTGAAACATTGTTTCATTAAAGCGTAAAATACTTCAACAAAAGTTTTCCTTGCGCGAAAGATGAAAAGTCATCTTTCAGAATTTACAGCTGACAAGTAACATTATTCACAACAAACGCTTTCAAAGTAATTGGAAGACATTTTTAAGTAAAACGAAAATCTGTATTATTTTCACTAGTGCGAAAATATGAATAGCACAGACTTTCTAACCGAATTTTCTAATTACTAAACACGTGAAAACTCTTTTGTGTCGAGACTAAACGAAATACTGGCCATATATTATTATATTCTATATTTGAAATAAAAAAGAACGTTCCAAAATATTTTAAAAAGAAACTCACCCACGATATTACGAACGCAACAGCAGTTGGCACCAACTCTCGTCAACTGAACCGAACTTAAACCCAGTCCGTGCGTTTAGGTCGGCGCTTTACACAGCACTGCGGCGTATCGACCGAACCAACACATAAAATAAGCGCATAGCACGCGATGTAACAGACATAAGTAGTAACCAGTAGTCCCTAAGATATTGTGCCGTCCTACTTCACTTGCGATTTCATTGTTACCTGGGCTAATTAAATAATTATACATATGTGTAGAACAATGACTGTATTTGTCATCAGAAAAATTGGACGAAATTCAGTGGCCCGTATTTCAAAGTCGAAGGTTTTTCCTTCTTTGTTGTATAACAGGGATTTGTTACGCAAGTTTCAAAAATCTTTGAGGCCTCAGGAGACATCTAAGTCCTATGTAAGAAAGAACTGTGTTACGGTACCTATATGGGATCGACGCGACAGGTCCCTTAAGAGCGGTCGCCCAAAATTACTTTATGCTGATGCTGACGCGAATTCTGTGAGCGCCTGAAGAGCTAAGATGCACAATTGAAATTTGATAACTCGCAAAGTTAAGGATTGTATTGTAAAGTCTTTGAAATTACACGTTCTTTTCCACGTTTCATAAAGTAACAACGCGTGAGCCAAGTGAGTGAAGTATTTTTGGCGTGGTAACTTAGTTATGAAAGACACAGTCAATGATTTGTATTTATATATTTTTTTATAACACTATTTTCTCATTTAACCCAAAGGTTGACTGGTAGAGAATGCCTTGTGGCATTAAGTCCGCCTATGTACCACTTTTTGTACATGAAGTTTAAATAAATAAATAAATAACAGATTCTGATAAATGCATACATAGTTACATAGTCTAATAGTTAGTAGCTGGGTTTATTTTCTAAGTTTCATTGGACATTCCAGATTGTTTCGTTTAAGGGTGCTCCCACATCTAACGACGCGGATTCGGATTTTTCCGTCGCCCTTTCTCTTTCTGTCGCTTAGAAATGCCATTTGCTAGACCGAGACAATGCGATAGCACGCGGCCGCCTTGAAGATTCCGTCGCATGCGATCGCATTATGCTTTCTGTCTCGGTCTAGCAAATGGCAGTTCTAAGCGACAGAAAGAGAAAGGGCGACGGAAAAATCCGAATCCGCGTCGTTAGAAGTGGGAGCGCCCTTATGGACGAGGTCCAACAGGCATGAAGCCTCGTCAATTCTTCTTGAGATGTGTTTGGAACACTCGAGCCTACTCCTTAGTCGGACTGCGAGCTTACTTGAACATCAATCCCAGTTAATGGGGTATTAAAAAACCCACAATCTTTTGTTGAAACTGGGAATTGAACCCTACTTCTTCAAGTTTCGTTCGCGCCCACTCACTGGGCTAATAGGATAGTTAAACATTTTGATATACCAGTAGGTATACTATAATTACGTATTTCAAATCCTTAATGTTTATATTAAATTAAAAAGTAAAATAATTTACTGAAACTTACATTTTGTCAGTCCGGATGATCGGTACTCATTGTTAATAACAAACCAGGGTCTTTACGGGCCCAAAGACATTTTTGGTGGATATTCAAAATACACGGTTCAAAAAAGATGCATTGTTGCATTTATAAATTATGTCAAAGTTCCAATGTATACGGAAATGATTTTTTCATAAATAATCATTATTGAAATTTTGCGCGTTACTGTCATTCTTTTTTATTGTTTAAGATTTTTAAGGTATATACATTTATATACTTTATGTAGTAATGCATAAAAAAGGCATTTTTACAAAAAAAAAAATACATAAGTATCTTCAAAGTTATTTAAATGAATACGAGTATTATAGTACTAAAGAGGAAATATTTGCATATTTGTATGTTTTTTAGGGTTCCGTAGTCAACAAGGAACCCATAAGGGTTCCCATGTCCGTCCGTCCGTCCGTCCGTCCGTCTGTCCGTCCGTCCGTCCGTCCGTCCGTCTGTCCGCAGTTTAGCTCAGAGATGCACAGTACTAGAAAGCTGTAATTTGGTGTAAATATCCAGATTTGTTGTGCCGAAAAAGTGGTAAAATAAAATCTCGTAAAATATTTTTTTTTAGGTTACCTCCTGTACCTACACGTAAAGTGAGGTTTTTTTTTTCTCGCGTACCCCTTAGTGTGGGGTATCATTAAATAGGCCTTCAAATAATACTTAGTTTCCATTAACAGTTTTTTGATTAAAAAATTCGTTTGTGAAATATTAAGCTTTAAAGTGCTAAATTTTGCTCGATTCGAGTGTCCCCCCCCCCCCCTCTACCAGCTAAACGGTTATGTTTGGGGGTGTGAAAAAATTCACAATAGTAGTATATTATAACAAAGTTTAAAAGAAAATTATCACGACAAGTAGGCTTTACAACTTTACGAGTAATAGTCGACCAACTTATAAAATGTACTTGAATAATAATTATGTTTCTTAAATAAAATGTATCGGAGAACATGCTCTTCAACTGCAAATATAAGTTTGTCAACTTTATTTTTACAGCTTTAATAGGTATGTTTTTGGGGATAGGTAGGTTTTTATCGTCAACTATTTTTAACTAACTTCAAAAAAAGGAGGAGGTTTTAAATTCGTCGTAATCTTTTTTCTTATGTATTTCCCCAGATTTCTCAAAGACTCCTGGACCGATTTTGAAAATTCTTCTTTTTAAAATTAAATTCAGCGAATCAGTTTAGTTAGTTCGCATAAGTATTTTGATGGGCAACTGGTACGTAACCCTACACTGTGCGTGGCCCGACACGCACTTGGCCGGTTTTTTTAAAGGTTAAACTCAAGAACTGCTGGACTGATTTTGCAAACTATTTTATCATCAGAAGGCTACATTATCAGTGAGTAACAAAGGCTATAAGACCCCTCCCTTATAGACCATGTTACGACAACGGAGGAGCAGGCAGAACCAGTGGCAAAAACCAGTAATTAATTAATGTTATTAATTTTGGTCACTGGGAGCAACTTCTGTCACTACAAATGAAACGTAGCTAAAAGTAAAACGTAGCAAAAAAAACGTAAGCATAAAGTCGACAAGAGTAGAGGTTGCGAGTTCAAACAAAAGCCATTAACAACGAGTATTTTTCAATTCATATGTACAGACGCGATCAGTTCAACCTAATCCCATCTGTCAAATTTTACCAATCGAAAAATCTATTAAAGAAAGACAACTTGAGGTTAATTTATGTGCTAGTTCCTGTACTTTGTAGTTTATCTTGGACAACACTGACATCGGTGACCGAATAAAAATACGCCCGGCCGTCCACCACCTTTGCACAATGAAATTTCATTATTCTCCTTATTATACAGGGTGGAATTTTGTAATGCCACCTGGAGGGAAAGTACCCTTAATACTGCAGATAGAAAATTTTACTCAAAGGAAACATTCCTTTATTTTTGAATAGAAAGCAAACTGCATTCAAAGATTTTCGAAAATTCTCTTCTCCCACCCGGGAATCGAACCGGCTAAAATCTGAAAAAATTATACCCTGTACTTTTATTGCACCGATCGTTAGGGTCAATTATAACGATGAAATCTCTCTAACAAACATGATAAATTAAATGAAAGGAAAACCAGGAAATCTTAAATTAAAGCTCTCGTAACATGTAATATGGTTTCTTGGTTCAATTCCCGGGTGTGGGAGAAGAGAATTTTCGAAAATCTTTGAGTGCAGTTTACTTTCTTTTCAAAAATAAAGGAATGTTTCCTTTGAGTAAAATTTTCTATCTGCAGAATTAAGGGTGCTTTCCCTCCAGGTGGCATTACAAAATTCCACCGATAGGACCAAGAAACCATATTACACGTTACGAGAGCTTTAATTTAAGATTTCCTGGTTTTCCTTTCATTTGATTTATCATGTTTGTTAGAGAGATTTCATCGTTAAAATTGACCGGTGCAATAAAAGTACAGGGTATAATTTTTTCAGATTTTAGCCGGTTCGATTCCCGGGTGGGAGAAGAGAATTTTCGAAAATCTTTGAATGCAGTTTGCTTTCTAATCAAAAATAAAGGAATGTTTTCTTTGAGTCAAATTTTCTATCTGCAGTATTAAGAGTACTTTCCCTCCAGGTGGCATTACAAAATTCCACCCTGTATAAACATGGAAGTGCTACTGTAAAATGCAGCTGTATTTCTGCTGAAGTTGTGATTCGCGGTAGCCGTATAAATAAAGACTTGGAACAAGCATGCCTTGCTTGCTTATTGACTGTTATAACTGTGGATGGATGACCATCTTTCATACACTGTAGATTCCGCCGTGTCTTGGAAATCATGTAAATGCGTTGGTCTCAATCAATCAATCATTTCAATGGTATCTTGTTGATCTTCGAAAGTCGTTACTGTTAGTCAGAAGCTGGAAAGTCTGACAACCAGTCTAACCAAAGGTAATCTTACTATCCGGGCACTGGGTTGTGGAGGGGTCCACCCTTTATAGCAGAACTTTTTACGTCATAATTTTTTTTTGCATAGCAACGGATAGCAAAAACCTCTTTTCGCAGAAAATCGTTTGGCATACACTCATTTACCATAACACCGAAACCCATAATTTTGTAAGTCAGAATCATCTTTAGGCATAAATTTCATTTCCATAATAATCAATAAATTATTTCTATTCTGAAATTCTGTGATCTTCGAAGTATGCTAAGTCAAATTCTGTGAAATAATCGGCGCTCTAAATAAACGTTATGCTAAATGAAAATATGCAAAATTGTAACTCTGACAAAGGTAATTATGCCCAATACAATTCTGCCATCTTAAAAGTATCCCAATTTAAATTCGGACATAAAAACATTAGGCCAAAAAACAATTATACTAAATATTTTTTATACCATAACAATGTTCGTTTAAAAAAGTTTCTGCCAAGTGAGTTCTGCCAAATAGGTTTCGGAGCAACAAGTTTCTGCCAGATAGAGGGCACCCGCTGTGGAGGTCAGATAGACATTCGATCGATGAAAAATGTTGGGATAAAGGCCTCTTCTCTACGATCACAATGAGACCGTTTTCCACTATGAGAGCCTATCTTGTGTTAGTCGGTCTAATTAGGTGATTGAGTAGCATCGTGAAGAAAATTGTAAAACTTCAAGCACAAAATGCTAGCCTGCATTGAAATCTGCAGCTGCAATCACTGCGACCACGACTGCTCATTGGATTCCTAGCTTAAGTATGTAGAAGTTTATAGGTTTGTATAATTTTTTTTTAACCCGACACAGGCTCATCAGCATCACCAAGTCCCAGTATAGGGTCCGCTTCATAAACTATCTTCCCGCCATTCTTGATGACACCTACCTGACAGACAGTTGACAGCTTCCTGACTACTTTTGAGAAAGAGACATGATTCTATAGCTATAGGCGCGAACAGTACATCCTATGCATGCGTCCTGAACAACACAATGTGAAACTGAGAACGTGGATGGATAACCACGCATTGTGTCCAACAATTAAAGTTGTTCGTCTTCACATGCCTTACGACATCACCTCTCTACACGGAGCGGACGGTTTGCAATAAGACAACGTTCGCAACGAATTAGTGCAGCGAATGCTCACTGTGAGCACACACGTCCACACAGGCAGGTTCGCTATAATATGGTTGGTAGTACCCGTAGTTCATGCCTCGCGATGTTCTACGCTTCTGAAAATAGATACACTACACTGACTCTTAACAAATTAGCCTTTCGACGCATTACTGTCAACGACTCAAAATATCACCGAACTTTAATAATACCATCGTGATAAATAATTCACACTGATTGACATGACGTCGGGAAATGGTATGCTTCGTAGATTATAATAGGCACGATAATTGCCAAAGACGGAAATAGCTTTCCTTAATAATGGGTTCACTTTCTGGGGTTATTTTTGAATACTTTAACCTTGATGTATTATGGAAAGTAGAATAATATACTATAGGTACTGACGATAGCCTTAGAATGTCCTCTACAGGCCATAGGCCTCTCCTGTAAATTTCCAATAGGACTGGTTGGGAAAAGCTAGCATCCAGCGCGATACTACCTACGATGATACCCCTTCACGAAATCGTCTGTCCACCTTGCACATCCCAGATGCCATTCTGCTGAACTTTGAATAGGACTATCATTCTCACTGCAGGAGTCTTGTGACTAGACCGTTTGGATCCAATGCAAGTTGGTGAATATTACATGTCTTCTTGAATAAAATACCCTTTTGAAAGTAGTGGAGATGTTTGGCAAAGCAAAGTAGGCCACCTGAGTTGGCAGCCTCTGCTTAAGAGATGAGTCCAGGTCATCACCGTAAATTTTTAACTTGCTGAGGGTTTCATACAAAATTTTAGGTAGGTAGGAACTTTAAAATATACCTCAGCCAGTGTGCAGATTGTGACTGTGTTTGGTTGAAATAGGCCAGTTTCCAAAAACAATAAATAACAAATATAATTAGTCCACCACTAGAGTTTTGAAAAATAATGGACACTTATTTTTTTTTGTTTTATCAGTGAATGTATCAAGGTATGTGAATTGGTTAAGAGCATCCTGGAGAAAATCATTTGAGAAAATCATTTCATCTAAACATCTCTACCCCGCGTCTCCTCAATATTTTATGCACATAAAGATATAAATGATTCACAATTCCAGAAAACACAGCCGAAACTGGGAAATACCCTACTGTCTTGCGTTCCCTCAAAGCTAAGGTCAGAGTGCAAGCGCGGTGCTGGCGCGAGTATGTAACATGGCACCAGGGTCGTGAGGTGGAGGTTGTCCGCTCGCTCATGCATCCCACCTCCTCCTTCGCTAGCATGACTGCTTCGCAAAAGGAGGTGGCTGCTTCCCATTCCATCTCGCCCTGTCGCATGGCCTCGACCAAAGCCGGGCGCGACAGATAGCAGCCTTTGCCTGCCATTGCTAGTACGCTGTGAAAACCTTGGTTTCATTCATTTTGAAAAAATCTATCTGCCCGTTTTAACAGCCGCATAAGTTCGACACCCAGTTCACACCTTATAACGGATATCGCACCCCTCAGACGGTCCACCACATGGACTTAATATAGCGTGACTCACAGAATTTTAAATATTATTAAGTAATTCATTAAAAATCAGACGTTTTATTACCTGTTATGCAAGTTACATTATGGGACTCTTCTTGTTTGCACGCTATAGCAATCATGGAAAAGCGAAACTAATTGTTTTATTGGTTTAAATCATATTTTATTTTACGATTAATTAACTTGAGAAAACTTCGCAACACAGACAGTGACCAAGCTATTGCACAGTTTTAAATAATAAAAATAGAAAAAATATTTACAATAAGAAATTAATATTCAAAATAAAATAAAGTATAATACTAAGAATATAACACTATAACGATACAAAACAAAAGAAAATACAAAATCGTTCGTCTATTCTATCAAAGTTAAATTTTGATAACTATGGATACCTATGAAGTAAAGACACACTGTGGTACACCATAGTATATGGGGAAAGCTATGAGTCAAATCATACTCAGTTGCACAAAGTTGAATATCAACACGGCGACACTACTATGTTAAAATTTTTTATAAAGGTACAATATAAAATTAAATTAAGACAAACATTAACATTACTTACTATTTAAATAACTTATTGAATTATTATTCTACCTTATTTTTACGTAATACATAATATATTATACTAAGCTATAATTAAATAATTACTCATTCATTCTTAAAATGTTTATGACAATTCATTTTACATTTGTCAACCCCACAAGTAGATTTTTCCTTCCCATTTTCAAAATAGTTCTTATTTTCACAGAAACCATTATTATTATTGTTATGAGCAACATCATTACCATTAACAAGCTTACTTAAATCATTTTTGAGATAATTTTTAGCTTCATGTATTTCCTTACTGACACCATTTCCAAATTTACCTTTACCAGGCTCATTATTCGGAACAACATTGTCTTTTGTATCATGCAGTTGATTGTTACCATTGTTTGCGTTCATTTGTACTTTAAGCTGCTGTTTGGGCTTTTTGATGTAAGTTTTGATGTAGAAGTCGATGAACAATACCAGCATGAATAGGTTTTGGGGCAGAAACACGGCGCTCACCCAACGTGGATATTCGCAATCAGGCTTGAAGACTATTATAGCCATGTGCATTACACACCAGAAGAATTGTAGCTGAAAACGGAAGAATAGAATAAAATAAACTTTATTATACACGAAAATTTAAAAACTGCTGCTTTACAATATTGCTAAATCTATGGTTACAATGGCGGTCTATCGCTTATAGCGATATCTTCCAGACAACCTTTGGATGGGCAGTATGAAGAATAATAAAAAAAACCGGCCAAGTGCGTGTCGGGCCACGCACAGTGTAGGGTTCCGTAGTTGCCCATCAAAATACTTATGCGAACTAACTAAACTGATTCGCTGAATTTAATTTTAAAAAGAAGAATTTTCAAAATCGGTCCAGGAGTCTTTGAGAAATCGGGGAAAATACGAATTTAGAACCTCCTCCTTTTTTTGAAGTTAGTTAAAATAGTTGACGATAAAAACCTACCTATCCCCAAAAAACATACCGTAAAAACATACCTATTAAAGCTGTAAAAATAAAGTTGACAAACTTACATTTGCAGTTGAATCCGATACATTTTGTTTAAGTAAAATATGTAATCCAAGTACATTTTATAAGTTGGTCGACTATTCTCGTAAAGTTGTAAAGCCTACTTAGTCATGACAATTTTCTTTTAAACTACTATTGTGAATTTTTTCACACCCCCAAACGTAACCGTTTAGCTGGTAGAGGGGGGGGGGACACTCGAGTCGAGCAAAATTTATCACTTTAAAGCTTGATATTTCACAAACTAATTTTTTTAATCAAAAAACTTGTTAATGGAAACTATCATTATTTTTTAAAGACCTATTTAATGATACCCCACACTAAGGGGTACGCGAGAAAAAAAAATCCTCACTTTACGTGTAAGTACAGGAGGTACCCTAAAAAAAATATTTTACGAGATTTTATTTTACCACTTTTTCGACACAACAAATCCGTATATTTATGCCAAATTACAGCTCTCTAGTACTGTGCGTCTCTGAGCTAAACTGCGGACAGACGGACGGACGGACGGACGGACATGGCGAAACTATAAGGGTTCCTTGTTGACTACGGAACCCTAAAAAACTGAAAAAAGCATCATGGTTATCTGTCTAGCATTCTCCAATTAGTCAGTTTAGCTGGGGTCGCAGTATCAGGACTAACAATAATAAATCCATGCTTCTTTACTTAAAAGTTGAAAAGTTTGTTGGATTGAACGGGCTAATCTCTGAAACGACTCGTCCGAATTGAAAAAATCTTTTTTGTTGGATAGTCCATTTATCGAGGAAGGCTATAGAGTATATATTATAACATCACGCTACGACCAACAAGTACCGAGCAGTAGGGGTAAAATCCACGGGGAGCAACTAGTCTTCCATACAAGCCGCGCACTGCTCATAAACACATTCATCATTATTAGGTACCTACGTAATAGTATAAGAGATACAATACAACCCTTCACGCAGAGAAATGTTTACGAGAACTTCCGTACCCGTAGCAAGAGTTTTCAGTATACGAGAAGTAAACTGGAACTTTGACAATTTCAAATTGACAATTTTCAACAAAAAATAGTTCCTTCTTCGCACACCAGAGGCGCTGTTCCGTTTTTTCATACAGAAAACGCTGTAAATACTATTACTAGAAATGTTGTAAAGTCAACTAGTGAGTCTTGCTGTCACGGTTGCAACCAGAAGTTCTCGTACAGGTAGCTAGACATTTATCTGCGTGTTCCGTAAAATAAATTAACTAACATTTGCCCGTCTCGTCGCTTTATTTGGGTTAGCTTAGAATTTGTTAACCGATTGGGATACATGCAGCGCCATCTATTATCATTATTAAGAACGTTATTGTTATTTTTGTAAGGTACTGAGGGCCTACAACAGCTACATTGCAATATTCTTAATGTTTTCTACCATGTCGGCTCTTTCTGACACCTGTCAATGAATTCGCATAATACGAGTAATCAGGATAATCGGCTCAGTCCTTTAGGTACGAAAAAGGTAACTAACAACAATTTTTATATTATCCTCCACCTATCAGGGTTATATTTCGTGCCCATTTTGATTTAAGTGCACAGTATGATTTGAATCAGCGCCATCTAGTGATAATAATGGGACATAAAAGTTACATGACCTTTTTAATTTATTTACGCTGTAAAGAGAATACAGAATTCTTGTGATAAGAAACTAGTTTGGCCTAGCTAATCTAGTTCGTTGTGAGCTCGGGACTTGCTGGCACCCCGACTTGGACAATTTAGGTTAGAAGTGGGTGGCGGCAGGGACCGAAAAACTTTATAAATTACGGTACAGGTATTGAAGAATTTTGGTTATTTTTCAGACTTAGGTTACCGCTATCTGGGTAACCAACCAGACCGAAGAAAAATGTAACCTCTATTCAGGTTACCTAAAGATGACGACTCTTTGTCACACACACAGGCGATGCGCGCCCTGTGACTATTGCCGACGGCACGTGTGAAGTGTGCAAGATCAGGGTAATTTTTATTTCGGTAACCGGTTTTAATACTGGTTATGTATTCACTTTAATAATAAAGGTAATCTTTAAAGTTACCTGTAAAAGAAAAAAAGGTTGTTACCGAAAAAATACCCATTTTGATCATACCGGTTTCGGTCCCTGGGTGGCGGGATCTGAAAGAATCCGCCATCTTCTGCGTGGTATTGTTTTTAAACCACACAGGAGTAGGAGCCCCGCGAATTGGGGCTCCGTCAACCTGCTTCTTGTGAAGGAAGAACATTATATATTTTAGTAGATACCTACGTAGTTCTATTCAACCAAATAGTTAATATGGTTTACTCCGTACAAACTAGGCATTCCGAACAAATTACTTTTAGCTCCTGTAGACTTACCTACCATGACTTCATAAATAGCGAGTAGTTCAGCTGTGGAAACGAGATGGCGCTAGACGACTTGTATAGCTCTGTCGCTTTCCCACAGCGGAACTACTCACGCTTTAAGACGTCATGGTAAGCCACCTGAGCACAATACTTACGATTTGCAACTGAGTGACATGTTTCTTTAACCAGATCGCGTTCTTCATGCTCGGTACGGCTACTGTCAGTAAATAGTACGAGTACATCACGATGTGCACGAAAGAGTTGATCACGCCAACCAGCGTCCCGTGTCCGCCTGAAAATTGAGATATTTTTTTGTTAATGAGAACATGATATACACATAAACTCATGCCTTCTTTCCAAACCACAGAGTGCTACATGTTACGAGCCGTACATACTCCTTTCGCCTCCTTCACATTCATAGATCTGGTGGCCTAACATACCATGACGTCTTAAAGCGTCTAGCGTCATCTCGTTCGCACAGTGAGGTCATACAAGCACTCCGATTGCGTGTACTAGGAATTATGATGAGAGCATGTTTAGTCGAAATCATTTGTGGAGTTCGATCAAAGGTAATACGCAAACAGATATGGAAAGTAGCTTTGTTGGATACCGAAGTATTACGAGTATCTATACTGATAATTATAAAGCTGTAGAGTGTTGTTTGATTGAACGCGCTAATCTTAGGAACTACGGGTTCGAATTGTAAAATTCTTCTTGTGTTGGATAGTCCATATATTGAGGAAGGCTACTGGCTATATAACATCACGCTACGACTGGTAGGAGCCAAGCAGTGGGGGATAAACCACGGGAAAAGCTAGTAGCTATTATTTATGGATTTATATAAATTAATTATTGTTCTTGATCTCCGGCCACCGTAGGCGCGGGCATGCGGGCAGCGAGTAAAGGGCAACTCACTGCCTGACCATGGACCATGCCCGGGTCGACGGCGCGTTGTGTCCCACGCGCGCCTCAAAGAGCGTCAGCATAATGACGGGGCCCCCCTCTCAGAGGGCCAAAGCCTGCCAGGGTCGCGGGATTATTTCCTTACCGTGACCCCGGAACATAAAGGGCTATTGAAGGACACCGTGGATTTTAGTCAGTAAAAGTCTGAGAGTCCCTCCCGCCCTGCCCGGGGTTGGAGGACTCATTTGATGATATTACCACGTTAAAAAAAAAGAGGTTACTTCGTTAAACGTCTTCTTTACATATAATAAAATCGTAGAGCTGTCATTCCTGTACATTGAATATTTTTTTCTTTTTGTATTTTTTTCGAGATAAGGGATCGATTCTGATGCCAAATTATTTTTTTTCGAAATTTTTTATGTTTTTTTGATTTGATCTATCTCCTAAACTACTGTAAAGTTGTCGATTAAATTTTCCTCAAATATTTCTACTAATATGCTTCTGTTAATAGGCTATGTATTATTACGCTATTTTTCCTGGGAGATAAGCAATTTTGAATTTTGTTGTTTTTATGTGTTTGTTGATAGTTGGAAGCTAAACCACTGGATATTATTTAGTCAATTTTTCCTCATATATTCCTTAAACTGCTCTTCTATTAATAGGATATGTATAATTACGCTATTCCCTTTGGGGGATTAGCAATTTCATAATATGTTGATTTTCAGTCATTGTTGACATTTGTATAAGAACCGCTATTTGAAACTCACTGTCAGCGTCCTAGCCAGTCCGATTGGTAACCCGCTTGACTTTGGTGCAAGGGGTCTCTGGATCAAATCTCGCAGTTTTCTTTTACACTTTTTGTTTTTTTTTTTGTTATTATTATTTTGTCCTGAGAGTTTCAAATAATTAAAAAAAAATGTGCATACTTTTATTTCAATATTATTCGCAATTTTAAATTATTAATATTTTTTTCAATAGTTCTCTAGGATATAAATCTACACTGATTTAAATTGTAGGTAGTAAGTTGATTTTTTTTTTTAAATTGTATTTGTTTCGAGGTGTAGGAATTTTAAAGATTACAAAAAAATCTGGGTTTCTATAATTTGTGTTTATTTATTGTAGTTAGATGAATGCAATACGACAAAATGAAAAAGGTTATTTTTCTATAGCTTAGTGCAAGAAAACACGTATTCTAAATTCGGCCGCCAAACTTTACTGCCGGACAAACGTCACCGGTTGTTTGAAAAGGGAAATTGTAAATAATTTAGAATTTCTTCAATAATTACGTAAGTTGAAAAGTGACTTTTTTGTTTATGGTTATTATTCAATTAAATTATTTAAAAGGGGTGTGTTTCATTATAAAAGTGATTGCACAAGTTGTTTCATGTAAATCGGATCAGTAGTTTTTAAGTTATTGTACTTTTTGTATAATCAAACTTTTGTTCCTGTGTAATTTTTGTAGTTTATGTTCTAGGAACTTTTTTGTATTTAGTTATAGGTACATTTTGTTTTATATAAAAATAGAGTTAATAAGGAATATAGAAAGGTACAATACATAGTTATAAGGTTTAAATTAATAAGAAAATAAAGGCTACGAAGGACTCGGTCTTAGTAAAAATCACAAGGAAAAACGGGCTCAAAATACGTGTGCCTCTTTAAGGTAAGGCGGTATAAAAGGCGGTATGACCGCCGGCACTGCACTGCGTCAGTCGCAGCCGAGCCACCGAAGAAGAAACATCACTAAAAGAAGATCGAAGCCTTCAAAGTGAACTCTTCAAATTGGTGTTTTTTATTATTTCCGTTGTCCGTGGTCCCCCTATTGTATTTCCGTAATCTTCCAAAAACGTACGCATTCAGGGGTGCGTGGGTGCATGCGTCACTAGCGAAGTCAAGGCACGTGTGCACAACAATAAGTCTGGTAGTGGACGCGCTGTCGGAATCCCGGTCCGTCCATTACAACTTGCTTTCGCATACGCGGATCGTGTCCTCTATAAAATCTGTTTTCATCTGCCGCTTGGCCTTCGGCAAACATCCTCCAAGTGAAATATTGTCGCTCAGACATCACTACATAGTATAAAACAAAGTCGCTTTCTCCGTCCCTATGTCCCTTTGTACGCTTAAATCTTTGAAACTACGCAACGGATTTTGATGCGGTTTTTTTTTAATAGATAGAGTGATTCAAGAGGAAGGTTTATATGTATAATAACATCCATTAAATAGTGGAGAAGTACTGTTATTTTTGAGGTTTCTAATGTGATATCGTAAATAATTACATTTTTTCCGCTTACATTGCAAACGCAGGCTGAACCCTACGAGTTTTATCAAAATAATGTACTAAGTATTGTACACATTGAAAAGTTCTACAGAAAAGTCCGAGATGGTATATGTCTATCTCTTATGGATAACCCACAATAACTTTTTTTTGTCATTTACTTTTTAGGACAAAATGGCTATCTTTCGAAGCGATTTTAACCAATACAGCATTAATCCTTAACCAATTAAATACCTTGAATACATTGTTCATTTAATATAGATCTATATGGCCCTTTACACCGTATGATTTAAGTGAATATTTTCGAAGATATTACAGATTTAAAAATTGCGGGACGTAGCGTTTGCGGCGGTACTGGCCGGCCGCCCGGTGCGGCAAGAGCGACTTTGCTTTATACTATGTAGTGATTCTGTAATATGTTGTAAAAATAAAATAAATAGTTAAAAATGTAAAAATTAAATAAGTAAAAATGTAGTGTATGAATTTAGATATTCCAAAGATAGCAGGAAATCTTCATGGTATAGGGAAAGGGGGATTGTTTCACTCCAAATTTAACGCGTGCGGGCCACGGGCATTAATGAACAAATCAAAACTACTGGATCGATTTTAATCACATAGGCTATATAATTTATACACGTGCGAAGCCGGAGCGGGCCACTATGTTTTTATATACAACGTTCACAGTTTTTCTGTAGTGTATTTAATATCAGCATTGCACCCGTGCGAAGCCGGGGCGGGTCGCTAGTATTAACTAATTGTTAATTCGTAAACTGAAATAGAATTCTAATAAATAATTTAAATCACGATATTTTATTTTTAGAAAGCACTGTAGGAGGTACTTTTCAAGTTATCGTTCCAGATAATTAACATACACCAATACTAACTATTGAAACAGGGCAATGTCCAGTCATTTTTATTGTTTTTTGTGTGGAATAATTTGTCACGACCTTGGTCAGAGTGACCAAGCGTTCGCATTTGTCGCACAAGCAAATTAATCTGGTGGCCTACTTTGACGTCTGAAAACTTGAGTAGTTAGGCTGTGGGAAAGAAACAGAGCTATACAAGTCGTCTAGCGCCATCTCATTCCCTGAGCGGAACCACTCACGGTTTAAGACGTCATGGTAGGCCACCTGATACAAAATTCTGCTTCGCGCGGCAAATGCCTCGCGAGGCTGCTCGTTCTGTGTGGACGCACCTAATGAAATTTGGGGTTGTTGTAAGTTCGCCACAAAAATAATACCCCACGAAAAAAAGTATTGTAGGTATAAATTAGCCAAAGGATTTTGTTTTTTTTTTTAATTTAGATGTTTGACATTCGAGTTTTTTTTCCGCACGGGGATAGCAAAACAATTAAATTATAAAATCCAGCACAAAACTACCGAAAACGAGGACATAATGTGTAATCTGAACAGAAAGTACTTTAGGAGAACAGGATCGAAACTTTTTTTCGAGGGGAATAATTTTTGTGGCGAACTTACAACAACCCGAAATTTGAACGTGTTCACGGGAACAAGGCTTTAGTTTGGACGTGGAAGTAATTTGCGTTAAAAAGAGCATTTTTTTTTTTCATTGAACGTATTAGACTCTAGTTTCCTTGATCGAGAGCCAGGGCCGCGCCGCCCCTATGTGCGAAGTGTGCGGCACACACAGGCGCCAGAGCAATAGAGGCGCCGGATGACCAGTACCAAATATTGAAATTATTTTTGTCACTTTACAACATAATTAATACTTGAGTATCGACAAGTAAGTAGATACAAGTCTCACAAGACGATACATATCTAAACTATTTGAATTGACCCAATGTTTATATTTTGCGTTTTGTTTACATGAATTACGAGCTCTGCTTTAAAAATTAAAAGAACCGCTGGCCGCGCCGCATTCGCTATGCTATCCGACCATTTTATTATTAGTATATTAATCTATGCATTTTATTACAAAGGCCGTGCCGTGGATTAGTTTATAAACGTAACCTGATTTGAAAGACGACTACATGAAAGGCGCTTCATAGGTTTTGCACACAGGCGCTGCAAGGGGTCGGCGTGGCCCTGTCCAGAGCTAAAGAAGGGAGGAGAAGAGGAGAGAGGTGTTTGCCCAGCAGCATCAGAATAAACCGTAATCTAACATGCCATCTTAAACCTCTGTTCAGACACGGCGGGAAACGCGCGTTTCCCGCGCGGGAATCGCGCGGTTATGTCTGAACGATTACTTAATAACTCATACAAATAAGCCTCACGCGATTTCCATGCGATTCTGAAATCGCGCGGTTCCCGCCGTGTCTGAACAGAGGCTAAAAATTACAGGTAGATTACAATGTAGAAAGCTGCCGGTGGCAGTCCAAAAGTAACTCATTTCTCATTGAAATATTTCTTTTCAAGCTAACTTTATGCCTCTGTTCAGACACGGCGGGAACCGCGCGTTTCCCGCGCGGGAATCGCGCGGTTATGTCTGAACGATTACTTAATAACTCATACAAATAAGACTCACGCGATTTCCATGCGATTCTGAAATCGCGCGGTTCCCGCCGTGTCTGAACAGGCGCTATTAGTTTCCACCAGACAAGTGTGGAATAAAATACATTGACCCCCGTGTACCAATATATTGCAATATTTCAAAACCATTCAAGAAATGTCTCGTGGTAAGAGGCGATCTTGTTATGAAATTCGAACGATGCATTATTAGGATCAATGACCTTTATTCCAGACTTATTTGGCGGGGACTATAGCTAGCTTTTTGAAGTATGGAGGATGGGACAGCAGTAATTAACTTGTATGTTACCTGGCAAGTACGTGGTTGCGGCCCATATTAATAAACACATCCCGGTGTGATGGTAGATATGCAGGAAAGACACCTGGTTGAATTTCTTACGAAGCACGAAAAACACCTGTAACAAATAAATTTCAAATAAGTAAAAATTAAGTATAACTTACAGGCGTGTTTTCTCACGATAGATGGGGATATAATTAAGACCGTTTCATAAAATATTGGACTAGGACTGCAGGTGTGGAGGGAAGTCTATGCCAAACAGTGGAACACAGGGCTGACATGACAGCACGGTTTTGAAGATCTACAAGTAGTTGTTCTGGGTCTGGGCGTTTGTGTTTGTAAACGTACCCACGATTGCGAAGAAATTGCTAAAGTGGAACAATGTTTCACGTTTTCAAAAAATATTTTACCACCTTCAAAAACAACCACAAAAATGGGTAAAATAAACTACAAAATAACTTTTCTTTCGGAAGTCGGTGGCTTTGTTTTTTTATTTCTTTGTCTTTTTTGCCACCGACTTCCGAAAGAAAAGTTATTTTGTAGTTTTACCCTTTTTTTTACCCTTTTTTGTGGTTGTTTTTGAAGGGGAAAATTAATCTATAGTTTACCTGTTTCATTAAATTATTGATAACTTTTAATTACCGAATTTTGGGATTCCCTAAGAAATTAATATGCCTTAAATGACTCTCGAATTGCTTAGATTTGTTTTACGAGAGAAAAATCGGTATTTGGGCCAAGTACAATTTAGGCTAGATTCGTATTTCACTTTGGATGTGTGCAAGTAAAGTAATACTCGAGTTTGGTCCTATTGTAGTCGTATTGTAAGAGAGGTCAAGTTGTACATGATGTTGATGAATTGAAAAATTTCTTCACAATCATTGCACATGTAAGAAAACCTTGTTTCTTTCAAAACAAATAAATCATTGAGCTAATTACTAAATACCCATTGTTTGATAATGTTCAGTTTCACGGGTCACTGTTGCAGTTTATAGGAATGCAAGGCTAGAATATATTACCATATTAGATTCCATGAAGAATGTGGAATCTTATTTAGATTTTCAGTTAGAATTGTAATTTGTTTTTTTTTAGAATAGTGTAATATTGTATATGCATTGTATTGAAGTTTGCAATAAAAAGGTTTCTGAGCCAAGAGTTGTAATGTAACTGAAGTTTTTTTTTACAAATTAGTCCTCCCACTCAGGGCGGGATGGGAGGGACTATCAGACTCGTACTGAATAAATTTCCAAGGTCTCCTTCAAAAAAGAAAAAGAACTGTAAAGACATATCCATACCTCACACGTATAGGGTAAGTATTATAGGAGGTACCCCCAAAATTTGAAAATCCTAATGTGGTTTACATAATACTCCTACTTAACAAGTTTCAACAGGATAGCTTTTATACTTTCGAAGAAAAGTGGCTGTGATATACAGACGGACAGATAGACAGACAGACAAGACAAATCTATACGGGTTCCGTTTTTTGACATTTGGCTACGGAACCCTAAAAAGAATGCCAAGGCTTTCTTCAAGACTCAACCAGAACCGACAAAGATGAATTACTATAATAATAATGTGTGTTATAAAAAAAAGAAAATAATTATAATATACAGAATTTATAGTACGTTTAGTGTTTGGCTTACCTATCTATTTCTTAAAATACACCAAAATAAGTTTCAGCTACTTAAAGATAGTCTAACTTCAACAATAACATGAAATTAAATTAAGTGATTTTGTACACTAGCTTATTTACCTAAATTGCACTACGTATTCAGCAAATACAACGCAAAACTCGAAAAAAAAAATACAGTCGAATTGATAACCTCCTCCTTTTTTTGAAGTCGGTTAAAAAAATATACATGAGCACAACCACGCTGCTATTACTATTTTTAACTGTGTCGATAATAATAGATTTAATTTTTTGCATTATCATAAAATAGGAATAATAAGAATAGAATATTAACCATTTTCTATTATCGTAAGAATTACGAGTTACAAATTATAATGTAACTAGCCCGCTACAACTCGAAATTTATCCTGGTAGGGAACAAAATTTTAGTTAAATCCGTTCAGTGGTTTTTGCGTGAAACAGTAACAAACATACCTACATACATATATAAGTAGGATTAGTAGGATTAATTCACTTACGAACCTAGCTTCATATTGATTTTGACGTAATCGATTTGCAATTGCAATTTGGTATGTTTATAGAGTATTTCTTTTAAATTATCCAACATAGGAAATTCGCATCAATATGAGATGCGGAAAAACATTCATAACGATGTGTTTTAAAGGAGTCGTTTGCTTTTTTATGTTAAAAATTTTGGGTATTTTATTTATTTAATCAAGTGTGAATTTCCACAGAAATTAGTAAAGTTGCAATTTTCTAATGCAGCAGACGATACTCGTTGTCGCTCAGCAGTCGCTGATACATTTTCAACTTTATACACAAATGCATAAAGTTGAAAATCTATTAGACTGCTGAACGATAACGAACTAAACAAACGAAAACGATCTGTAAACTCCAATAGATTTTCTACTCTACGAGCTGGGGTATAAAGTTGGAAATGTATTTATTAGTGACTGCTGAGCGATAACGATTGTCGTCTGTTGTCGTCTGCTATTTATCTATGGACCCTGGAGTACATATCCAGAAGACGCGGGTTTAAATCCCACTTATAGGTAACTAAACTTTTCTGTCCTTAAAACTGGAACACCTGATGTGGAACCCCAAGAGCCCAGCTACACTATTACATTTATAGGAATCACGTCTTAGCAAGAGTTGTTTAGTCTGATGGGCATTTCCTGTTGACTTACTTTTGTAAGAAAACTGGAACGTCTGGAATCGTCCTGCGCGTCCCGTTGTTTTCCCGCTCTAAGAATTCGAAATCAGACGTTTCAGATCTTCGATTTTGACGACCCCGTTGCCGCATACGAAGTCGCTGGCAAAACCTAGTGTTTAAATAATATTCACTGACAGTACTATCAATCTTAAAAACAATTTTCTCTCTACATTTTCAACGCACGCAGTTTAAATTCGATGTTACCTTAATTTTTGGACACAGCATGTATAGGTTACCTTACCTATTACTTCAAACAATTTGAGAAGACGTGTGCATCAATGTCAATACATTACCATACAATGTGAAACTTATAAATAGTTGATATTTGTTTGACCCATCTTTTAGGTACCTTTTTGGGGTTGTATTATTTATAAACAATAAAAATACCGTAAAACATGGCAACTTTGCTCATAAATTTTAAAAATAAATGCATAATAATGAAAATTTTTAATAAATTGATTATTGTTTTGGTGCCACATAATATTATATGCTCATGTCTCGATACACAAAACTAAAAATATTAAAAAAAGTAATATTTACTAGTGAAAATAACAATTACAGGTCTTAGGCAAAAAATCTTATACATTTGGTAACTTTGCCCACATTACAGATCTCCGTTACTATGAACTTTATCACTATTCAAAAAGGACAGAATGAAAATACTGAGCAATGCAAATAATGTATTAAATTCTTATTCTTATTCTCATTTACATAAGTTTTAGTGTAGTTATATTATAATGATAAATTAAAGAGGGAAATAATACCTATAACATCGTTTTTTACATAATATGCTTTATTTGTCAAAAACTAAAAGAAAACTAAAAAGTATGTACCTATCTCGGTCTTGCTTTTATATGAAAATAACAAATAACCCTCGTATCTTCTAAATCTAGACCGTGTTTTTAAACTTTATAATATATATGTTTACCGATATTATTATCTGTTCATCAAATCCGAACCCTCCTTTTTTACTCGGTTGTAAATGTACAGACGCAAGCACATCAAGCTACCACAATCTGTCAGATTTCTTTAATAGAATTTCAACCTTATCACAAGAGATGAAGGTTAATGTTTGATTGATAAAATCTGACACATTCGGGTAGGTTGACCTGCTGGCGTCTGTACCTCGGGTGACAACCCTAATGAAGAAGAAACGTTGGGCAATGTTGTCAACGATATTAAAAAAATATGCTTGTGACTTTGCCCACCGTTATTTTTTATGATTATATGTCGCATTTAGCGAAGAAAACTAGTCTATATTATTCATTTCCAATGTAATAACGGATGTCTAAAAATTACTCACCTGTGATAACTCTAAGTAGCACTTCTAGAAAAAGCTTTTTTTAAGTTTTTGCCCGCAAAAAAACACTCTAACTTCAACGACGTCTGAAAGACAACTTAACATCTGTGACAGCGCGTCACACAATGTTGCCAGAAAAATGATGATTTTTTTACCATAGACAAAATATTCTTACTAACTATAGACAAAGGTATGATTAAAGTTTTTTTTTAAATACACAACTGAGCAAAGTCAAATGTCGAGGGCAAAGTTGCCATGTTTTACGGTAGAGGGTTTTTTTCCAGGGTCGCGGGACTTTCTTTCAGATAAGTCAGGAACATCGTGGATTTTGGTCAGTATGAGTCTAATAGTCCCTTCCGTCCAGCCTTGGGAGGGAGAACTCATTGGATGACTTTATTAGGTTTACAAAAAAGTGTTCGTCGGTTTTATTTTAGATCTCTCACTAGCTGCTCACTACTGTGTATTACTCAATATTCATACAGTAATAGAAGATAAATGAACTCAATCTATCATAATTATGAATGCGAAACATTAACTGTAAAATACTATAAAAAAACTACGTTAATACGAAAAGGATCATTTCTGTATTTTATAGTAAAATACAAAAATCTTTCGAAACCTACATTGTATTTTACTAGCCGTTTTCAAAGCTACTTCTAGGTAAAATTAAACTCGTGTTAACCAAAACAATGCACAAATAACCTGCGATTTACTTAATATGTACTACAGTCACGAATAAATAAATAAAGAACAGCGAATTTCTTTCAAAAATTAAATACATACAATGCCCCGACATTACATTATTTTTACTTGCTGTTTTCATAGCTACTTCTAGGTAACATTAAACTCGTGTTAACCAAAACAATGCACAAAGAACCTGCGATTTACATAATTCTATGTACTACAGTCATGAATAATTAAATAAAGAACACCGAATTTCTTTTAAAAAATAATTACATACAATGCCAACAAAAATAAAATTGGATGAAACTTACCGTGTCTAATAGGTCGACGACTTTAAGTTGAAAATAAAAATAAACCATGCTTGCAATTTTCACAGGTATTGGCTCATTAGAAAAGTCCACTGGTTCACAAATCCACTTGTACTTTGCTCCCCATCCCCACGCTAGATTTAGAGACTGTAAAAATAACAAAAAAAAAGCAATTCATTTTGTGCAATCAACAATAAAAGAAAAAAAAAATTAAAAGTTCGTTAGCGGATTTTTTTCATTCATTGGTGATTCATCATCATGATGATGATGATGAAATGTATGATATACATCTAGAGTGAGAAAACACTTCCTTAACATCTCGAAAGGCTTTCGACAGGGTCTGGCAAGAAAGTATATTGCTAAGCTTCCTTCCTTTGCCTGATTGGATTGCAGACTTCCTGAGAGATTGGTCCATTCGAGTAGTTATCGATTGCTGCTCGTCCGGTCAGTTATGTTTTAACGCCGGAGTCCCTCAGGTGTCGGTGCTTTCGGCAACATTCTTTTTCCTTCACCTTAATGGCCTGCTAAAACCCGGAAACTTTGGGTACGCTGGCATCTGCCAGCACGGTTGCTGAGAGATACGTGTTCGAAGCACGGGCTACTGAGTCTCAGTACGGCCATGGTTGAGCGCTTGAACCTGTCTTTGGAGGCTGTCTCCAAATGGGGTGTAGAAAATCTAGTCAGGTTCAATGCTGTTAAATACCAGGCGTTGGGGTCTCAAAGTCAAGGATGAATAGGTTTTTCCAGACAAGCGTGCTTCACCATCGACCCCATCTTCAATTACCACCAGGCGAGATAGTAGTGTATACCTTGCCGTTTTGATAAATAATAAAAAAAAAACAGAATTATAACCGTGTCATGCTACAAACGATTTAGAAAACATGTTTTTCACTTTATTTAAGTAGGTACAAACGCATAAATAATTAAAACAAAATACTCACTTGAACTAACAAATACAAGCAAGCCACAATTTGAAGAGCATTGTATGCTATTAGAACTTTGTCTAAATTAAAAGGTTGGCGATTCTTCATATATTGTGGTCCCCATTTTAATACAAACATTAAATATATACCGAGTACTGTTAGTAATTGGTAAGGCTTAGCTACTAAAAACCAGCCTTTTGTTCTGGGATCTGCAAATGAAATAACAACGTTACATTTATTATTGCATTCACTTCATTGAGAGCAGTAGTAACGTAGCGTAGCCCAGTAGTAACGTCCCGGACTTACGAGTAATAAATAGGTCAAGGCCGATAATATCCCCAAAATGTAATTTATCTCATCCCCACTGCTCTCAAAACGGTGAAGGAAACCATCGTGAGCCCGCATGGTTGGTTACAGCTACAGCCTACTTCGTCTTACAGAGCGAAGCATGGGTCTTAGTTGGGTATGAGGACGCCGAAATGGGTGACTCGCTGTCCAATCATGGACCAAGCCGTGTTCCACGCGCGCTTCAAAGAGCTGTCAGCAATCTGAGAGGGTCCCCCTTAGAGGGCTAAAGCCTGCCGGGGTCGCGGGACTGTCTCACCAGGTAACTATGACTCTGGATCGGGTTATTGAAGGATCACCAAAGATTTTATTTAGTACAATAAGATTTTCGGGGTCCAGAATGTAACCACCATTAGTGCGTATTGCCTTTAGTCTTATTTAGTTTAGGTCCTATTGAAGGGAATTTGAGGTACTCCAAGACCACCCTCTTGGAGTGTCTGGGATCATCGTCTGGCTCCAAAAGAAACTAGCCAACATAATATCAATGGCAATGACTACGTATACGTTTTAAAAGTGACTACAATTTTGTTTTGGTATTGCCACCAATTGCCAGTAGCATAAAAAAAAGAATTTGCCAATTAAATCAAATGACATGCATGGAAATTCTATTTTGGGAACAAGTTAATTGTGAACTTTTACTTTGTGGGACATGTAGCCTTAAATGATGGTGTAAACTAAGTAAAAAAAGGTAAGTACATACCAGGTAACTCTTCGAACAACAATTGATATCCTTGCCAAGCGAATTTTAAAAGAGCCGCCATTTTTCCTTAACTTGAAACCGTTTGCAGTGGCAAACAGGTTTATTTGTTCTTTTGAAGCTGTGACTCCAAATACTTCTTTCGTATTTCTTAAAATGATTAATTTCTCTTAGTTTTTTTTTAATTTATGCTCATCAGAAACAATCATTACATTGTTTATTTTATATTTTATGTTTTTTAACCACTTACATTTTTAACAGACCTACTACTTAGATCGATAACTATCATACGACTAATTCGATTCTTTTACATTTCATACGATAATTTAAGTCAGGTCAAAGGTATGAATAAATGCATTGTAATTACTAATGTCACCAGCTTTTGTTCAAAGTAATGTGTTACAAAAGGCCAAGTTAGTTCTGCCATTGTAGGTGAAGTATTTATAGGTGTGCGTTAAGTTGTAGAAATCAAAAATAATTTAAAATAGATACATGTACGAGTCTGACAGTCCATTCAGCTGAGGGGCAGAACTCATTTGATGATTTAATCACCTCTCAAATTCCCAATCAGATACTTAAGATTTGTTTTCGCTTGTTTGGTAATGTCGAGAGGATATTTTTGTTTTTCTGATTTAATTTTTTTATTAAAACTGGCTGTTTCCAGCAGCTCCGTCCGCTACAACTCGAAAATTATCCCACGGGAACATAAAATTGGGATAGAATCTATCCTATGTGCTATTCCAAGCAATGAACTATGTGTGTACCAAATTTCATTCAAATCCGTCCAGTAGTTTTTGCGTGAAAGAGTAACAAACATAAATCCATCCATACAAACTTATACGTTTATAATATTAGGACGATGACTTGAACAAAAAATTAAACTGGCGCAACATCGAACCACGTTAAACAATTTTTTTTTCTTTCTTTTCAAACAAGCACTTAAATTGAATGTTGATCTTCATTGTTTCATTGTTTGGCGAAACCTCAAAAACCTCTTCAGTTCAAGGTTTTGGCTTTTTAGTTTTTTATCTTGATCAGACTGTTCAAACATCGAGAAACCGACTTCAATTTTTTCATTGTCAACATCACCGATAGAGTATCCGCTGCATTAACCTGGCTTCTTGCAACCATCGATGACATTGATATTTCTTCTTCTTATTAGTTGTAACACTCTTTTCAGAGTGGTCATGGTTGCGCAGACGACCCGGAGTGATGTTCAGTGGGTCATTGATATGGCCTTTGTCTTCTGTCAGTCTGATATAATCGACAAGGATTTAGAGCAGTGACCCAAAAAGCTAATATTATATAGCAGTTTGACGAAAAAAATATAACCGATTCTCGTTGATTTACTTTCTTGTCAGTAACAACCCTAATTTTCTGGTAAGACTCTAAAAAAAAGTGGGTACTGTGGCACCATTTGAGAAAGGTAAAGAGACAAGAAAGTTTTTTCTGTAATTTTTACACCAAGTGTTGTACGTTTATTTTGAAAAATATGCTTTGAAAGAAGACAGAAGTTTTCAGAAAACTTCAAAACAGAAACTTGACACTTTAATTTCCCAAGATATGATTAGTTTTTTAACAAACTTGTATTCACTAGATTCAGTCGTTCATATTCTATCAGAAAAGTATACGTCCTAAATGGTAACTATCGTTTCATTCTAACAATAGGCACATAATGCGAGAGAAGTAAAAAATATTTAAAGTTCGATATCTCCAAACCCAGTCAGTTTAGACTCCATGTTGTCAGGGTTAAAATTGTTGCAAATAAGGTCTAGTATCACCTATTTCAAGGATCACATCCAATTACAAATCACCCTGTATTCAGTTTCGTGACCCGCTCCTAGACGTATTGTTAAAATATTAAAATAAACTGCAATTTAAAATACCTTATTACAACACACAAACGACACAAACTTTCTGAAATTAACCATTTTAGTAGAAAAATAGCGCAGATAGCGAAGATAAGAGCAGTGGTGGTCTAGTGGTATCAGTCTCGACTGACGAGTTGTAGGCCTTGGGTTCGGACCCAGTTAGGCGTATTTCTTTGTGTGTTTATTTCATCATCACTGCTCTCAAAACGGCGAAGGAAAACATCGTGAGGAAGTCCTAGAACCAAAAATTCAAAGACATGTGACACTCACCAACTGCACTGGTCCTGGTGGAATATGGCCCGATCGCTCTCACAGAGAGGAGGCCTGTGTCCCAACAGTGGGAACATTTATAGGCTGATGTTGAGTGTAAGAATTAATTGGTTGGATAGACGGACAACAAATGTGTCAATTTTTTTTATATAAAGGTATACAGGCCCTTTATCTTCACGTTCAAAACCATTATTTACATAAATAGAAGTCATTGTAAGTATTTAGAAAGTCAATCAGTACGTGTCGTTGACATTCTTGATAATTAATTAACATTTTACACTTTTAATTTATTGGCACGAAACTAGAAGTTCGTTTAAAGTATACTTTGTTGCATTAACGGAGTTTGGTATAGAGTACGTTTCCCTATTTTAATAATTATAGCCTTCATGTTATGTTTTTGTGATTACAGTGAATGGAGTTTTATAGAAGTATTCATGACGATAGTTTCTTGACCAACTGTAACACTGTTTTATACTCACATGGCCACGAACACTTTAAAACATTCTTTTACAGTGATCGTGTTGAAAAATGAAAAAATCGAAACAAAGTGCTAATGATAGCTGATTTCAAATTGAATTCCAATCAAAGTGAAAGACTGAAAGACAGCAGTGCTCGTTTCTTAAATATTGTCACAAAACAACAAGTGTTCACTCATTCCTCCAGCTGAATAAAGACGTGGTCAGCAAAATAGCCCGGCAACTCCCCAGCAAAGCATGTCTGTTCAGTTATTTAATTAAGTGATTATCATAATTAAGTGTTTTGATATTTAAGGATGTGCTGCAGAAAGGGCATGGTGCCCGTAATCCCGGTGGTAAAACCCCTCTTTGAGAAGTAGCTGGAGAGGTGCCACGGAGTCACCTTCACGGTCACCCAGGACAGCAGATACCTACAGTTGTTTTGGAACGTTCCCCTTTTGAGTTCGTTGGAAGGATACACCCGAATCTCGACATTCGGGTGTGGAGGATACGGCGCCGGCGGCGGAAGTGTGCCCGTTTCCAGCGGTTGGCGGTAAAAGGTGTTAGGCCCAGACGAAGAAAGAAAGAAAGAAAGCGGAGACGAGAGGAGATTATGTTTGAATAACCAATCAGAATTCCACCGAACTTAAGCAGAAAGGAGATGCAGATTTATGATTGGTTATTTCAACCCATCTCCGCTTTGGTGGAGTCCGGGCCATACACGCCGGCGATCTTTCGCATCCGGCCCTGGTTCAGGCCATGTTGCGAAGTGACGGAATGGGAATCAGTCACATTCTTCTGCGAAGCTGTAATGCTATATTATGCAAAAGACGAAGTGTAAGGTGGAGAATAGGCTCTATTTTACGCAGACATGCTGCGTAAAATAGAGCGACTTCAATGATTACTTTTATAATCAAAATACAAAATAAAAAAAATGTGTGATAACATTCAAAAAACAAAAAAAAAATTATCTTAGACATATTTTATGAAAAGTATTAAGTTAAGTTTAAGTTTGTGTAAGTAACTTTATTTTCATTATAAACATAACAAACATTATTATTATTTTTACAAAAAGAAATGGTCTCCAAAAAAGAAGCTTTATATAAAAAAATAGCAATAATTTCTGTTTCGTCGGAAAATAAACGACATAATATTAAAAGTTATATAATTATAGCCACGACCGCCATTTATTTCAGCAAATGAATAAATTATATTGACACACTTTAGGTACTTATTTGAATATTTTGAAATTCAATGTTGCATTCCCGTGTGACGTACTTAAAAAATGACTTAGGTACACATCATTGTTAGGTATAAGGTTAAAATTGAATTAAATTATCGACTAACTTTACATCGCAAAAAATATTCCACTTAGAAATAAATACGTTATACATTTTGCCCACAGCAAAAGAAAAAATACAATACACGTTAAACCAAACAAAGAGTTTTTTTCCACCATAAAAAGATAAACATCTGTTGAACGCCTTTTTTTTTGGGACGAACTCACCACACTGTTCCCAAAACACTGCAACTCCTGAGAGCCAGAATCAACAGTGGCAACCACAAGAAAAGCGACGAGACAATGAAGCTCGACGTGTCCCGGAAAATGAATTTACCTGTCTTGGATCCTGCAACGAAATTAATCAGGAAAAATAGTGGAGGAGTAGGATAAATATGTTTTCATTTCTCATACTCGGAAAGTAGTGTTTGTTTGATCAGAGTAGCGGGTCGAAAACGATGCTTCCCTCCCTTGGGCGGGAAAGACTCATAGTAATTGCTTCCCTCCCTAGGGCGGGAATGAATTTTAAAAATAGAAATAAAATTGGTTATTTAGGGCGACTTTCACCAAAAGTTAAACATGTTTAAAATTTTATTTAGTGTCAAAATTCTATTGAATTTTGTGCTTAAATAAAATATTAAACATGTTTAACCGTTGGTGAAAGTCGCCCTTAGGGCGACTTCCACCAAAAGATAAACATGTTTAAAGTTTTATTTAATGTCAAAATTCTATTGAATTTTATGCTTAAATAAAATATTAAACATGTTTAACCGTTGGTGAAAGTCGCCCTTAGTCGGCTATATTTTTTTTTACATAATTAAGAAAAATATCAATTAAAAAAATGTCTTGTGAGTGTATACGGCCAATGTGAATTAAAAAAAATACCTATTATAGTGGGATGGCCCGCGGCGGTGACGCGGGCAGTGTGTTCCATATTTGAAATTTAAATTTAAAAAGACTATTAAATAGGTACTACTCATGTTATTATTAAATATTTTAGAAAAACTACTATTTTTTACTTTCCTTATATTTGAAATGAAAAGTAGAGTGTTTAACACGGGTGAAAGTCATCAATTCCCACTCGGACTATAGCCGCCCTCGCTTCGCTCGTGCGTCTAAATACCTCGTATGGGAATTGATTTCTTTCCACCCTTGTATAACAATCTACTATTCCACTTCCCTCCATGCAAGCAGTTGCTATTGAACACTTGTCTAAAAAAGTTTAACTGCATAACAACCCTTATATCAACGAGAAATGTGTTTTGACGCTGACAGTTATAATTTTATACAAAACTTAAACATCTGTTGAACACTGGTCTAAAAAAAGTGTGACTGTAAAAGGGACCTTATATCAACGAGAAATGTTGTTTTGACATTGAAAGTTCTTTTAAACAAGTGTTCAATAGATGTTTATCTTTTTTGTGGTAACACGGGAAGTGTTCAACAGAATAATTATGCTTATCTTGCTTGTGGTAAGACGGATAATCGAATATTAGTGTAGGTTTGCCTTTGCTTTTTAACGAAATATAAATACAAACTTTTGCATCACCTACCAATTTCGGACTAGCAACTACACTGTTGCGTTTTACTAAACGGTTATTCACAGGCGCCTCGAAGGTTGTTCTAGAATAGTTCATAATTGCTCAGCCATAAATCCCGAATTCTATTTCTTTTAGCTAAGGTGGGTCCCACAGCGGACGATAAGGTAGACGAGCTATCAAATAAAAATGAGCTTTATGTTTGACTAAGTCAAGCAGAATTGACCAGCAGTACGGAAAACAGCGATCAATTTTTATAACATACCGAAAGCTTGTGGATTTTGGGTAAGCAGGTATTTGTGATATGCTGAAAACTTGACCAAGACTTCTCCAATACCTACACAGAATTGCAGACAGTTATTTCAATCTCGACTAAATAATCTGACTTATTTATTTGTTTACTCTTGAAATAGTACGTAGAGCCGTTCAGTTTGACTGTACATTTAAAGTAAACAACATTTCACCTCAAGAAAATTTTCCCAAAAAAATAAAAACTGTATGTTTAAGAATCTATGGATTGAATTACTTCCTGCTTCTTCCGAGGCAAGTCTGAAATGTTGTGTTTGGATATTATTGGAGAAGACTTGTACACACACGAATTCAGTTGATCAAACAAAAATAGTGAAACTCGCTCACGAGTTCTTGCTCCGTCTAAACGAGGCTTCATGGTACCTTTCCACCAGAAATCTCCTATGCACTATGCAGCGAGAAATGTAAAAGTTGATCTACGAAACTATATGACCGTTTCCACTGAAGTCAAACTATGTAGCGGTGCAAGTAAGATGTGCTATGAAGATCGTCACCGCAAAATAGTTGCGCGAGATAGATGCACAGCTCGGCTATGCGATGTACTCTTATCGATAGTATGGAAGACGACCCATAGCACGCATCCATAGCAGACATCCACAGCACGCATCCGTTCATATAAAAAAAAAACATATTATCTTAGTTGTATCCGTTTCCAGCAGTGCTGTGCTATGTGTACCAATGAATATTGTGATTGATGGATATCAAACGTATCCATAGAAACGTAGCATAGCACATCTCAGGTGGAAAAGCAGCCCTATTCGAGTATTTGTTCGGTGTTCGGCGTGCTCGGTGGCCCGTGGTGCGAAAGTACAAGCTTTTGTTCATAACAAACGTTCTTTCAGCTATTATAGTGTAAAGTACCTACTAGATGTTTTCAGTGCAAAACAGCAAACATTTGCTCTGTTGAAAATGTTTGCTCGGCAGCAAAGTGGAAAAGTGATTTCAAGGTTCTTATGCAAGACATCATCGGTTTCGGTATCTAGCTGCTACCCAATTTCGTTGGAGAGGTAAATAAGAAAGACTTATTTTTAGAAAAATGTATAAATAAAAGATTTATTTTCCTTCCTCATTCTCTTAAGATATTTTAATAAAAAACCATACCGCCATTACTTAAAAATGTTTAAGGTACAAAAAATAATTACAAATAAATTCCAAAGCGACCTTATCAGCAAGTCGTAGCGACAAAAGCTCAGTTTCAATGATGGATCACAGTGACATTAAGTATGAGAATAGCTAAGCTATTCCCTAACGATGGATATTAATAAATTTATCTAAGCCGAGACATAATTAGGTATTTTATAAGTAGTAGCATAGCTATTTAATGTTATATCTGAGCTGGGGAGTTCTTTAATGGAGCCTTAAAAAGCCCCCTTTAAATAATAAATAATCTTAATATAAATTTCGATTTAATTATTCTACTTTTATTGTCTACTCTATTGTTTGAGCAATAGAGTATTCGTTTGTATTGCTTTGAGAAGTATCCTTATTTATACCTTTTGTTTGATCCCCTGAACTTTACATCAAATGATGCTGCTACGACTTGCAGTTGTCATGATCTTCGGAATTGTACCTTTAGCTGCGTAAGTAGACTACCCATTAAAACTAAATAATTTACTATAATACTAAAATCATGAAAAAAACAGTCATGTCACATTTCACGTACTAGTAACTCTTAATTAATCTTATGCAGGCTTTGCCAAACAACGAACTCGGCAAAATTCGAACTGTGGCGATGAAGACAGCGTGCTTAATCCTTGGCGTACCATGAAAAATAACTGAACTAACTAAACTTAATATGATAACAGATATGTCGTCAAATAAAACACGCCACGCTGGCGCCGACAAACGCGACATCCGACGACAGCCTTTGGCCAGGCGCTATGACAAAGTACGGCGGCAGTCTTTTTTCCTTTAAGAAAAAATTACGATTTTCTAGCAGAAATCATTCGCAAAATGTTGACGTTGCGACGTGACGTTGACGGGGCGCGTGTTTCGCGCATTGTAATTATCGGGCCGCGCTTACGACATGTTAGTCTCGCGTCGCGTGAGCGCCACTGTACTGCCTAGCTCGCTGTTTGTCAAAGCCTCTATTCTCATAGAAGATAGGTGCATAAGACAAAATCATGTTTTTGTCTGAAACAAAATACAGCTATTTTTTCCTTCAACTAATATTAGGACTACTTAATAACTTAATCTTTCTTAATGCAAGCTGATACAAAACGCTCATTGGTTCCCTTCATATAGCTAACGTAGTAGAACTTTCCAAACATGTAGAAGAAAGCTAAACAATTGAACATGACTAAGCTGCTCAAATACTTGGGGTAGTTGCAGTTGCTCGAAGATAGGCTGTTCACGTTCAGGTAGACGACGATACAGAACTGGATCTGTAAGAAAGAAAACCAATAAAGTTAACAACAAGAATGCCTGAACCTAATAACGGCAGTCTTTTTATTTATCGGTCTTTGTACCAGTATTCATGCCAAGTATCAAGTTTAGGAATAAGATTTTACATACAAAGGTTTTCATCCCTTTTCACCCCCTTACAGGTAGATTTTCGCAAAATCCCTCCTTAGTGCACCTACATAACAAACTGCAACTACTGTCCAAAATTCAGGTTTCAATGTTTATCGGTTTAGGCTGCAAGAGAGTCTTACGACCATAATAATTATATGTTTATCTTGTTTTTTATAAGCACAGATAACTCCGAAAGTACAGACTTTTGATCTTAGTCGTATACTAAGTTGTATTCTGCATAAGAATACCTATTCATTCATGTGTATCTTGTTGCTATTGAGAGGTGGACCCACACTTTCCCAAAATCCTTTGAAATAAATCCATGCAGTAGTTTTTGATAGTTTATCCCGGAAACACTTATTTTACAGACAAAATATTCTAAAAACTATATTTTTGGCTTCGGTATCGATTGTAGATCACACACAAGTATTAAAAAACAGCGTCAATGTACAGTTTTGACATTCCTACCATTTTATTATTTAGGTATATTTTTTCTAATTTTTATATATTTATTATTTAGTTTGGCCTAGGCTATACTAGTTCTTTGGGAGCTCGAGACTTGCTGGCACCCCGACTTGGATAGTTTAGATTAGAAGAGTCTTTGTGTTTTTTTTTTTAACCACCCAGAAGTAGTAGCCGTCGACTTTTTCCTGAAATCGGGTCTGGCCGGTAACACATAAAGCTTAGATAACTTCCTTACCAGCTGCATGCTAGTCAGGTGCTTCTTCCACCACAAATACTTCTGGTACTGAGGTCCAAGACCTGAGATCAGGTAGTATGTGTACATGACGACATGGATAAACGCGTTGATGGAACCTTCCGGAACTGCTTGTCCTCCTGAAATGATATCATTACAATTTTGAATCAATTGACATAATTGGGACTAGATAGCGTTGTGTGATAGTTGTTGAATATTATTTATTTATTTTTCTTTAAACTTAAAAATTACAATTTTAAAATATTTTTACAAAAAAGAAATAAAAAACATTTTAAAATATAAAAAGTAGCAGTCCACCAGTACCGGGAACAGGGTCCGGGCTACCGGTGGTCAGGGCTCTTGAGAGAGGAACCTCCTAACAATACGCGCCGTGTCCAAGAGTACTGCCTTCTGAATCAAGCGCTTGATCCACCCACCCAGCGAAAGCCTCCTCAGGTGTTGGTCGAGGCTCTTGGCAACTAAGCCATTGGGCAGATACGACTATCGACACAATAACTGCCGTATTCACGTCCACACACGTATTCACATGTCAACAACCTTATTATTATTATTATCTCTATATTCATTTTTTGTACATATTATTATAGGTATTATTATAGATATGAACATCAAACAAAGTTTGGCATCATTTTAAAAAATCGTAATCTTTTTGTAACGGGAGATTATATACACCGTGTTCCGGACGATATACATAAACTTCGACCAGATGTTCCGACCACGGAAGTAAGCATTTTTCATTATGGACACATTAATAAATTCTTATTTTTTATTTTTTGTTAATTTTCATACAAACTAAATACCTAGACGTAAATAACCCGATATGCATGCCTCTTTATCCGAATTGGCAACGTCGTATTTTCATTCATAACATTTGGCGGGCTGAAACTTGTCAAAACAGTTTCTTTGATTTTTTATCTCGTTCCTCATAGCACTGTCAATGTACTATACTTATCTAAAGAGAACGTATAAGGCTACCAAGCAGGTAGATACGTATTTCGAATTGTCTTTTTAATTGAGGAATAAAAAAAAAAACAAAATTCCATAACCAAATCATGATAACCTCTTCCCACGACATGCAGCCTTCGCAAAACGTTTCTGCAGTCCTTATTTTTAGTCTAGGCTTAAAGCAACGCCGGACCTCCAACGACGGGAAGGGGAGTAGGCTACCATAAAATTATCTTCCCATTCTGCCGTTTCGGCTTAAGTAACGAACATTCAATCTCAAAATTATTGACTAAAAGAGGGGCAGCTCAACACGCAATCTGGGGACCACGCTTAGAGCTCACGTACATTCGTAAAAATACTCTCAAAAGATAGGTCTCGGTCAAATTAAGATAAATGGTAATCACAGCATATTTTTTTTATGCATTTGAGTAGAATAATTATAATTTATAAGCACACTTGTTGCGTGGGCAACATCAGAACTAACGCCACCATCTTATTTTTCAATACATTTCACAAATGAGCGCTCTCCTGTCAACCTCAATGGAGTGTCCAAAGATCCATATAACACTGTAGGTTAGACAACTACGTCAGCCGTAATGTCATTCAAAAATATTTTTATTAATAAAAAATAAACTCTAAAAAGCAAAAAATAAATTTAATGTAAAAAGTTTTCGAAATGACCACCTTCTTTTTCGACACAAATATTCAAACGAGTCCTAATTTGGCCATTTAAATTTACAGACATTTGTCTTATTTGTTCAGCAGCCTGAGATATTCTATCTAAGAGCTGTTCACGGTTCTGAATTTGTACGGAGTACACCTTCTCCTTTAAGGTTCCCCAGACATAAAAATCTAAAGGAGTCAGATCTGGGGACCTAGCTGGCCATGCGATATTTGTGCTACCTCGTCCAATCCAACGGCCAGGAAACGTTGCATTTAAATATTCACGCACTTGTGTGCCATAATGTGCAGGGGCCCCATCATGTTGGAGCCACATGGTTCGCAGAGTTTGAAGATCCACTTGTTCGAAAAATTCGAAGCTAGTGACGTTTCTTAGGAACTCTAAGTAATTGTCAGCATTTAGGCGGTGGGGAATCTCAATAGGGCCGATCAGCTGATTGTTAAAAACACCAGCCCACATGTTTACAGAGAATTCAGTTTGATGTGACGCCTGCCAATGTAAATTCGGGTTGCTCTCATGCCACTGCACTTGATTTTTGGAATTGAATACTCCCGCTCTTGTAAACTGGGCTTCATCCATCCAAAGAATTTTTTGAAGCAGTATTGGATTATTTATCAGTTCTTGATTCATTCTCTGGCAAAAAACAATTCTTGAGAAGTGATCAGGTGGTATTATGCCTTGGGATTTTCTGTAGTGGTAGGCATGCAAACCATATCTTTTCCACAGTTTCCACACTAGCTTATGAGATACACCCACGATTCTCCCAACGCGTCTCGTTGAGAGTGTAGGATCATGAATAATAAGGTTCATTATTCTGTTTTCTTGAGCGACGCTCAAATTGATTGCTCGTTCAGGGCGGCGTGGTCTAATTCCGATCTCACAAAATCTCCTGTGTATGTTAATAAATGTTCGTATATCAGGAACGCGCCGACCAGGGAATCGCCGTTGGTACTCTCGCACAGCTGCTGTAGCATTTCCGTCACAGAAACCGTAGACGAAGTGAATATCAGCTTGGTGTTGAGCAGAATATTCGTGCGGCATAGTGAAAGTTGTAATCAAAATGATTGATTAAATTAGTCGGAAACCCAAAAGCAAATTACAATAAACAATAATCCTGACAGTTAAAATCATGCATGACAAACAATGACAAATAACAACTTAGGTATCCATAGCGACCAGTTTAATCTCTTTGAAAGATTCGTTATCGCAAATGATCGTATTTCTTCGCTAACTCTCGGGTTCCTCTCGTACGCGCAAATGAAATGCAAATAGTATTTGATAGATTTATCATTTTAATTGCACAAAGCGGCAACATAGGCCAAATTAAGATACTTTCTCACTGCATAGCTCAATTAAATTTCATTAAATGAAATTACAAATATCTTTGTAACGAAGCCTTTTTAAGTACTACTTCCTTTGTTGGATTTGATTTGTAAAAGCCATAGAAGTATTTGCTAAAGTTTATGGATAACGTGAAGAACACGGTGTATTATTATAATTTCTTTTTCTTTTAAGATTCTTCATTTAAACATATAGATTTCGAATATAAAACAATGAAACAGTTCAATTATTTTTTAAGTAGATAAAAAAAATAGGTATCAGCTTTTGCTAGTGATCACAAACTTTTTGAAGTGAAAACTTCTTTAGCGGCGTTGTACACTTTTTCTGTAATGGGTAAAAAATTTAAAACTCGCGTCAGGGTCACGTGACCAAAACTCGCGTCAGGGTCACGTGACCCTGATCGAAAATGAGTAAGACGTCATTCAAATTAAAAATAAAACATAGTAACAAAAAAGTTTTCACTTCTACCGGCACTCCTGGAGTGCAACCTTTTTTTTTTGTGTGTACGTTTTATAAGCTGTCAAAATGTGATTTTCCCAAAGACTTTGCATGACAGGAGCAATAATTTGTTACGTCACTAACTAGTTAACTAAATGATCTTACAATTTATTGATTTCAGAGCTACAAAAAATCTAAAAGTGTTTTAGAATTTGGTTCGGAGTTTTGGCTCTAGTATGTAGTTTAATAGAGATTATACATAAAATACCTTGCGGCACTAAATCTGGCTTATAATATGTAATAGTTCATGAAAGAATATAATTAATAAATAAATTCTTGCCATTGCATGCAATTTATAGTTACAATACCGAAAAAACCGATGAATAATTAACATACAAATCAAGTTAGAAAAAAAAGATAGATTCAATGTCAGTAAAAGAGAAAAAATAATTCAATAAAATAGATATCCGAGTAGGTATTAAATTCTGTATTTATGTCTCATGGTTTCTTATGTAATATTTATATATTTTTTTTCTAATAAATAGCTTCAACTAATTATGTGTTTTAAACAAGTGAGTGCTATAAATCAAGGTCATCAGCTCAAAAGGTAACTTATTGAATTTCTACACGTTTCCATTTAATTATGTATACTTCGAAGTTCGCTTTTTTATTGCAATGATGTATGTGATGAGTACTGATGAGTGAATTAAACAGGGTTACTTTTCACTGACCCGCCAATAGACGTCAAACCGACGCCCACCCAGTGTGTTTTTTAAATGTAAAATAAGTAAAAAACATGCTTTACTAAGTCATTGCTTATAAGTTTACCATCTGGCGTGGTAATGGTCAAACTCGAACCGCATCCTGTGTGAGGCCAATGGACCCTTTTTTTTCTTTCTTTTCGGTAATCTATCTTTCTTCTATCTATAATATAAAAAAAAACTTTTTGAAAAAATGTAACCGCCTTCAAAAATAACCACAAAAAAGTGTAAAATAATCTACAAAATAACTTTTCTTTCGGAAGTCGGTGCCTTGGTTTTTTTTTCTTTTCCTTGTTTTTTTAGCCACCGACTTCCGAAAGAAAAGTTATTTTGTAGATTATTTTACACTTTTGGTTGTTTTTGAAGGCGGTTACATGTTTTTTGAAAAAGTTTTTATTTTACTCTTTTTTAGTTTAAATATTCAATCCGAATTCTTGTCAAGAACATCATTCTCTTCCTAGAATTTTGTAATCCTTCGCACCGGTAATTACATCGCTCATGTACACAATTAGATAATAAAATTCCATATCCCAAAAACTACTGAACCGATTTTGATGAAACTTGCAGTATTCCCTAAGTTTAATGATACCTAGAACAACAAAAAAAGAATTACTTAAATCGGACTGGTAGTTCCAGAGATATGCGAACACGAACTAAATCAATCGACGCCTACTCCTTACTGTTAAGGAGTTGTACCTCCATCATCAGCTCATCCACCTGAGATGATGATTATCAGATGCAATTACTTGAACAGCTTTAGAAAATATATGAAATTGGTACTATGTGCCTATAAAACTTGAAGTTTGCCTTCGATTTATCTGGGATCCCATCATCAGATCCTGACCTGATGATCATGGAACCACTTGTAAAGTATACCCTTTCAAACAAATGAAAATTTTTCCAAATCGGTCCAGGCGTCTTCGAGAAATCGGGGAACATACATAAAAAAAAAGAAGATTCCAATGAATTGAAAACCTCCTCCTTTTCTTGAAGTCGGTTAAAAATGGATCGTTAAATATGTTGCTAAGCTCATAACTCGAAAACGGCTGGACCGATTAAGATAATTCTTTTTTGTTGTGTTTGTGACCATCAGGATCAGGTTATAGAGGACGAAAATATATTTTTTTGTGGCCACCCGTGCGAAGCTGGGACGGGCCGCTAGTGTCAAATATTTGTTACCCACCTGCTGCATATTTGACCGAGATCCATCCAATGATAGGCATGATAGTATGATGGTACAGATGCAGGAACGAAACCTGTCTATCCTTCTTTCGCAGCACAAAGAAAACTGTATCTAGAAGTTCTGTTATCTTCGCGAAGAAGAACCACCACACTCCTGAAGCCCACTGAAAAAAAAGGATTTATTATAAAAATAAATAATTTATGTCCTGCTTACTTTATAACAATGAATGACGATCTATTTTCTCGTTTGCCATATGTTGGAAGTATTGTTGGCTTAGACCATTCCGAAATGGGTTACTGATACAGTCCAACAGCATCGCGTAATCATTACTGGGAGACTCGTCGTCCGTCATGTTATGAAGGTTTATTCCACTTTGTTCACCTATCACCTGAGTGATATCACCCAGGTGAATGGTGGACACCAATGATATTATAAAGAAAGATACGCCATGTTCATACTGAATGGCGTTCAGAATTGTTGCGTTGTTATTATAGTAATTTAAAACTACGACAGCGATAGATAATGCGGAACGTATTAAGACAGAAAGAGATAGGGATAGTAAAGAGCAACAATTTGTCTTACTTTGTCCTCAACAATTTTTGCGTGCTAGTGCGATATCTACCTCTTTTTATTTATAATATCATTGGGTGGACACCAAACTTTGGTCCACTTTGTTCACCTTGGAAAAATATCTGGGTGAACAAAGGCGACTTTTCTTACGCGATTTAGTGGACTTTGGTGTCCGCAATTCACCTGGGTGATATCACTCAGGTGATATTTTTCCAAGGTGAATTGAGAACACCAATGTTGTCCACTTTGCTCACCCAGGTGAACAAAGTGGAATAAACCGTCATGAGCCATGGGGCCAATTCTCGATTTTCGCTATTTTTCTCGAGTTCGAGATTGTAAGTCTATCTCTATGTCTATTAAAAATATCTCTATCTCCACCAAAAAATGTCAAATTGAGCAGAAATCCGTATTCTCAGTCAAAATAGAAATAAATGTCACGAAAATGTCGAGTCGAGTGAAGATAATGTAACCATTATGAAGAATCGCACGTTCGGTTTTAGGTAGCTATAGGTGAATTAATGATTTTGTTTTAAAACGCTGACTAAATCTAATTATTTATGGATGAAACTAAACGTTTTGCGTAAAAATAATCAGTTTGACAGTTGATTGTCTGTCAGTGCCAGAATTTGCGTCTTTTGTTATGTTTACATGGACTCTGTGTTTATAAATCACTAGTGGGCTGTGCGGTTTTACATTTCATGTTTTTTATTTTAACATGGAGGGGAATTATTTTAATGACTTCTATTTCGCTCAAATCGTAAATATCGACGGCGGGATAAGTGCGCTGTTGTCGTCGTGTATTGTCTAGTTCTTTGCCATTTTCCAACAACTCCGAGACAAATATGCTATTGTTTTTGTAATAAAAATGCTATTAAACTCGTCCATCTTTCAGTGGTTTCTAGTGCAATCGTGGGTACACAAATTACAGAGTTTATTATTTGCGCGAAGGTCGTCGTTTCAAGAAAACGCAATGCAAAAATCAAGAGTTTATATCGAATTTCGAGTAGGTATGACATGCCAAGCCGTATTTTATTTAAAAACTAAAGAAAACAAAACAGTGTACAATCCAAAACTCAACGAATTCACTCAGAAATGACGTATCTCTTCAATCGACAGTACATCTCTACTGCTCAGAAGCACTCGACATGAATTCTAACGTTAGCCGACGTTACGTTAGTACGACAAATATCGAATCCGACATCCCCAGAATAGAAACTTTTAAAATTTGTCGAAAAAATGACGTCATTAGAATTTTTTGTTGAGTTCGACACCATCTCTAGAACCGAGAATCGGCCCCCATGTGCGGAGCCGGATCGCGGCGTGTCGTGTTTCGCGCGCGCCTCTAAGAGCTGTCAGCAATATAACGGCCCCCATAGAAGCCTAGCGCCTGCTGGGGTCGCGAGACTGTAAACACAGGTAACCGTGACCTTGGAACGTAAAGGGCTATTGAAGGAACACCGTGGATTTTAGTCAGTACGAGTCTGACAGTCTCTTTTGGTCAACCCTGGAGAACTTATTATTTTGATGATTTTATCCAGTAACAAACAAAGCCAAAGGACAGTGTCAGTCAACAAACAGTTTAAAAAAGACTCATAATCATAGTACCTGTTAAGACATCTAAATTCCCCACAACAAATTCATAGAAAATCCACTGTTACAGATACGTAAAAAACCCCAGATTTTAGTTACAAATTGTTAAAATCAACATTTCGTCATTGTCAGTTCGGCAGTATTTTTCGAAGCACAGCCGAGTCGAGCCAATTACCACACATATTCGGTTTCAAACAGCTTGTGCCGATTTTGTGATTCATTCGGCACAATTCGGTTTTTATTCGATCATAAACGAACCGTAAACCGACCGGCATGGCATAAGCTGCGAAGCCGAAGAGATGATGTTATGAGCGGCAGTACGGTTAGTGAGTCTCGAACGTCCATATCCACTATTCAGTCTTACCGCTCGACTGTGCCGATTAATGTCGGCACGCTTATGTGTACAGCAACCAATGATATTATAAATAAAAAGAGGTAGATATCGCACTAGCACGCACAAAATGTTGAGGAGAATGTAACACAATTGTTGCACCCTTGATTTAGTCGGATTACAACAGCGAGCGAGGTAACGTGAGTGCGCGGTGTAACAAAAACGCCAAGTTGTGTCTTCAGAAAGTGCAAAAACTATGGTGCCAAGAAAAATAAGAGTTGTGGAGTGACATACCATAAGCAAGTCTATTAAAAATATATCAATTTTGTATTTTTTTACGAGTTATTCCTCATTTTCAAATAAATTTCGTATTATTGACGTAATGGTTCGAAAAGGATAGATAATAGGATGGCAATCTGCTGCGTGACAGAGACAAATAGCATCCGTCATGTCACTCTATGATACTCTATTGTAGTGTGGACTGTACTTCAAGCGCAACACACTAAAACTAGCTATCTCTTTCTATCTTATACGTTCCGTATTATCTATCGCTGTCGTAGTTTTAAATTACTGTATACATCTATGTTAGTACTTATAATAACAACGCAACGAAATCTGAACGCCATTTAGTATGAACATGGCGTATCTTTCTTTATAATATCATTGACAGCAACCTTAAATACTTCCGCTGTCGCTAATCAGAAGCTAATATTAAAATGACGCATACAAGAGATTCCAAACGATCAGCAAAATAAATATTGACAAGGACGGTATTATACGTGATTTTTCTACGGAATTTGAGTTTGTTTGCCACTAAGCAATTTTGTATCGTGTTGTAGATTTTTTTTGCTTAAGAAGCGATAACTTTTATATTGTAAATTGCTTCTGTATATTTATAACTTTATGTACTTTATATTATTTATTACACCAAAAATGCAAATAAATGCGAAAGTTTAGATGTTTGGAGAGATGGATAATGTACGAGTATATCTGGATGTTTGTTTGTTATCATCACCTCAGAACGGCGGAATTATGCCTGCAAGCATTATTCCAGATTATATTCCGCTGTTTGAAGCCGTAAGAGACATTTATCCCCGGTATTATGTTCCCGTGGTACTTATAATGTCCGAGTTACACGCGGCGTTCGGTTTATAATAATTATGATTTCTCAGGTAAAAGTAATACTATATCCAGTTGACTTGTAATTTTTTAGTCCTAATTAAGGCTGCCGTCTTCTTTTGCAAAAAATTGAATCGCGTTCGGCCAGTCGATCGTACGTCAAATTTCGGGCTCCCTTCCCGCAATCCCCCGCATACATCCTGCCCACTGAATTATTATAAAACAATTTTGATGCGGTATGAACATTGCTCTATTGGATTATTTAAAAGGAGTTATAGAATTTTTGCTTAATAATGAGTTTTAATATGACTTGGTTTCAGGGTTGGAAAAAAAAAACATTTTTTTTTAAATTTATAAAACAAACTGTAACAATTCAAAATGTTTTAAAAAAGTGTTTTTTTTTTTTAGTTTCTGGTTCTTTTTTAAAATTAATTCCACCTTGTTTGTTGATGTCTAAACGTATATATATCGATTATGTTTCATTTCTAGACTACATCTTTTCAAATTCACCCTTTGTAATGAATTTTTTACGAAAAATGATCAATGGAATAAAAACATGTGATGTTTTTTTTTCTAAAAATTTTAAGCATTATTTCATTACAGTGTCAATAAAAGTTAAAAATATGACATAACAATGGCATTGAACTCAAAAGGTTTTATGTCAAACTATTTAGACTCCTGAATATTAATTTGTTTTCATTTTATATGCATTCATCTGCCTTAAAAAGTAGTTGAAACGGGTAATAAAAAACACTGTTTAATTTCAAACTGTTTTAAACAGGTGTTTTAAAACAACTTGTTTTCATCATGCCAACCCTGTTTGGTTTGTATACGAGTATCACACAAGTGTTTTAATACTATTTAAATATTCTCATAGGTTAAATTCTGTTAGGTTTAATTTGTTAAACACAATCGTGTTTAACTAATTAAACCTAAAAAAAGGTCAGTGCAGCAGTCATGTTGGCAAAGGAAGAGGCGGGACGCATGAGAAAGGACAGCGTAAAGGTCATAGCACATTATACCAGCACCGCAACTGCACAGCTGCAGCACGGCGTCAATTTGAATTTGGGCTACGGCTAGCCGTTGGCGTGTTAACTGCGCGTTGTACAGGAGGTGTAAGCACGCAGTTCGCGCACCGTCTGCGAGGTGCAGCTTGCTGTCACCGTGAACATATTGTTATAATTGCATTCGTTTCGCTAGCAACTCGAAGTCGGCCGCCGCGCCGTAAGCACGCCGTCTGCTCGCTTGCAGCGCACGGGCTGCGAGGCGAGTTGTATGTTAGCGGCAAGCGCGCTGACTTCCCGCCGTTGGCCTTTTCATATTGACATTATGAAATATATTATATGACACATGATCTAAGGCTCTTATTTGAATGACAGGGTAACTGCTGGGTTGTAGCCGTGCCGTTGCCGCGCCGGTATAGTGTGCCATGACCTTAAACCTTACATCCCAGCCGCAGTGGTAAACCCAGAACATAAAAGGCTATTAAAGAACGCCGTGAATTTAAGTCAGTACAAGTCTGACAGTATCTCCCGCTTGGCCTGGGCCTCCCCAGGCCAAGCGGCAGTTTTTTTTCATGATAAAATCATCAAATGAGTCCTCACTCATTTGATGATTTTATCATGAAAAAAAACTTGCTGGATTTTAATGAAGGAGCAATGTTAGCGAACGTGAAAGTGAGAAAAAACAAACTAAATTTTAAATGTCAATAAGGTCGAAAATAGTTTGAACATGTTTTTTAAATTGCTTAACGATAGCAAGTTAAAAAAACAGCTTCAAGCGATTTTCGACCTTATTGACATTTATGCAAAAACCGGATATTAATGAAGGAGCAATGTTAGCGAACGTGAAAGTGAGAAAAAACAAACTAAATTTTAAATGTCAATAAGGTCGAAATAGTTTGAACATGTTTTTTAAATTGCTTAACGATAGCAAGTTAAAAAAACAGCTTCAAGCGATTTTCGACCTTAATGACATTTATGCAAAAACCGGATTTTAATGAAAGAGCAATGTTAGCGAACGTAAAAGTGAGAAAAAACAAACTAAATTTTAAATGTCAATAAGGTCGAAAATAGTTTGAACATGTTTTTTAAATTGCTTAACGATAGCAAGTTAAAAAAACAGCTTCAAGCGATTTTCGACCTTATTGACATTTATGCAAAAACCGGATTTTAATGAAGGAGCAATGTTAGCGAACGTGAAAGTGAGAAAAAACAAACTAAATTTTAAATGTCAATAAGGTCGAAAATAGTTTGAACATGTTTTTTAAATTGCTTAACGATAGCAAGTTAAAAAAACAGCTTCAAGCGATTTTCGACCTTATTGACATTTATGCAAAAACCGGATTTTAATGAAAGAGCAATGTTAGCGAACGTAAAAGGGAGAAAAAACAAACTAAATTTTAAATGTCAATAAGGTCGAAAATAGTTTGAACATGTTTTTTAAATTGTTTAACGATAGCAAGTTAAAAAAACAGCTTCAAGCGATTTTCGACCTTATTGACATTTATGCAAAAACCGGATTTTAATGAAGGAGCAATGTTAGCGAACGTGAAAGTGAGAAAAAACAAAGTAAATTTTAAATGTCGATATGGGCGAAAATCGCTTGAAGCTGTTTTTTAACTTGCTATCGTTAAGCAATTTAAAAAACATGTTCAAACTATTTTCGACCTTACTGACATTTATGCAAACACCGGATTTTAATGAAGGAGCAATGTTAGCGATCGTGAAAGTGTGAAAAAACAAACTAAATTTTAAATGTCAATAAGGTCGGAATTCGCTCCAACTTGTTTAGTTACTTCTCCATATCTTTTAACAATAATCGGTTCACAACTGAAAATTCTGTAGGAAATTTGACAATTAATTCCTCTTTTTCTACCCCTATAGGCCGAGTTTAATTTTGATATTTAAATGGGACCAACTTTCTGATAAACTCTGTCCGACAAAAAAAAAAGATTTTTTGATATTGGACCACCTTAGAGAAAGTAAAGAATGGTCATAAATAAAAAAATATAAAAAATATATACATGTCGAATTGAGAACCTCCTCCTTTTTTTCCGTCGGTTAAAAAATATATTTTAACAATTAAAGTAGAGCAACCTGAGATGCGTAACTGCGCGTCATCACCGTTAGAGCGAGAGAAGGTGCGAGCGAGAGGGACCAACAAAAATTCGTCGTGGACCTCACGTCCAATCGCTCCGGCCGTCCACCGGCCACTAAGGAATTTCTCTTGCAATTCTCGTTTATAAACACTTTTTGAGAGGTTATTTGAGATATTTTTTATTGTTAAAAAAAAGCGCTTTAAGTACAATTTTTTTTTGAATTTGCTTTATTAATCTGTTGACATCAAGATAATGTAATATTACATACCTACGATGCATAGTTCCTATGAAAAAAAAACATTTATTAAGAGATGAAATCCGAGAATTTTGATGATATTCTGCCATCTTAATTAAGAAAATGGAAGATAAATATAAAAAACTAATCAGCGCAGTTTGAAGACGAGGATATTGCGGTCATTATGCGCTGATCAGATTTTTAAATGAATTCTTCACTGTCTCAGATTGAGTGCACCAACGTAACTCGAAATGACGTTGGGCAGGAAAGAGCTGTTTTGAACGCTTGATTTACCTAATATAATCTACTTAAATCAACTTTAAAAAAATAACTAGCTGTTACTTATATTATGGTTATTTATGTGCAATAATAATATTTCAAGCTATTGCACTATTTTGTTCAAAAATCACAAACAAAGTTACGCAAATAATTCGGCGTGCGTGAATTTTACAAGACCTGCCCCTTAAGAAACATAATATATTGCCAATTGTCGACTGCCTCGGGCACCATGGCCTTTCCTGTAGCAGGAGTGCAGGTCGGTTGGCACGACACGCTAGCTTAACCAACATAATCCGTCGTGCTCTTGTCACCGCCGGGGTGCCAGCCGTCTTAGAACCCAGTAGCTTGGCACGCGACGATGGGAAGAGACCAGATGGTATGACCATAATGCCATGGAAGCTGGGTAGGCCTTTGGTGTGGGATGCAACATGTGTCGACACCCTTGCGCCATCCCATCTTCCTAGTTCAGCCTGTTGTGCTGGCGCTGCTGCTGCAGGTGCTGAAAACTCCAAGCGGCGCAAATACATTGGCTTAGCTAGTAGCTATGTATTTGAGCCGTTTGGGGTTGAAACTCTAGGGCCATGGGGCCCGAGTGCCCACAACGTTTTTAAGGATATCGCCCGGCGTTTAGTCGACTCTTCAGGTGACCAGAGGGCTGGACTATTTCTAGGCCAACGAATCAGCATTGCCACGTTGTATGGCCTAGAAATAGTCCAGCCCTCTGTGAGTAAGTGTAATGTGTAGTAAGTGTCGCTCAAATAAGGACGTTTCCTATGCAAACTATGTACCTATAACATTATTGATCCAAACTAATATTATAAATGCAAGTATGTTTATTTACACGCATTACTACCTACTGAATCGATCGTCCGAAAATTTTGCATAATATGGGTGCGTTGTGAGGAGTATAGACACAAACATCTTTCATTCCGAACAACAGAAGAGAGCTGTTGCCGAGAAAACAATTACGTTCATATTCCAGATGGCGCCACTTACACGATCCGTATTGTTTCTCAAATTCTAAATTGACGCAAACGAAGCCGCGGGCAAACACTAGTACATTAATAAAACATTGATACACTAAAGTGCAGAGTCTAATTTACAAAAGCTGTGTGGCATGGTAATAAAGTAATATAGCTTCTACAAATCATTAAAATTTTTGAAACGTCAAATTGGCAGTAATGTAATTTTAATTAATTAATTTGGATTTCATCACCACTTATCTGTCTGATCGTGATCAATGCTAAAGCCATAATCAGAGGCCTGTGAGGATTTAAGAGGCGGCTTATTTAGCTCTAACACGAGTTTGACATTCTCACTTGAGATTGATATGATCAAGAACAAAATATTATAGATTAGCCTGCTTCACTATTATTGACATCATCATTGTTTACCATTAGACAAGATAGTGCTCAATGAATCACGAGCCAATTACTAAGCAAAATAAAAAAGGGTAGAAAATTGTGGATCTTTTTCTATCTGCAACAAAAATAGTATATTGTTGCAACTTTTGATTAAATTTCAAATCTATTGTTTTACAATCACAAGGAGTCTACGGGCAAACAGTAACTGGTGTTCTATTATTTCTGCCTAACTTATCCAAAAAACTTTTTTGTTTTACTCTTTTTAGTTAAAATATTCAACCCAAATTCTTGTCAATTACATCGAACTAAAAAATAATCATCAAAAACGGTTCACCCAGTCATAGGTTATGATGTAACAAACATAAAAAATATATAATTGAGAACCTCCGTCTTTTTTTGAAGTCGGTTAATGTTTACTTGTATCTGTAAACAATAAACATGATCACGGTAGCGGAAAAGGGCCAAAAAGTAGAATGTCCGAAATGCCGTTTTTGAACTCTCAAGGACGGCAAATATCAAAAATAATACAATTTTAGGGACGAAGCAATAAAAAATGTCGCACGTTTCCTCTTTTAACCGATTTTTGTATGGGCAATGACCTTGTAATTTCTTTTCATTTTTTCGTAGCTGAATAGTCGTGTTTCTTTTTTTAACTTTGGCGGACTTCCGTCCTTTTATATGAATTCTGTAAACGCGACCTTTTCATTTGAAACGATCAAGTAACATTAGTTCTACGAAATATTCGTAACCGACCCGAGAGTATGGACAGGTATTCATAATAATGCTTTTGCTTCAACTACGAATATACCCAGAACAAGCAAAATAACCAGGTATTTAGGAATCGTATCAGGTGCCATACTGAAGATTCTCTTCACACGGCTGGCAAAAAAGCATTCGTGTGCAACAATGATTGATTAATTAATTTATTCTATGGAATGCAGTAGTTGAACTTATGTTTTAATGATTTTGTGTGTATTGGCATAATACATGAAGAAAAAAAATTTTTGCAAATTTTCTATTAATGTACTGAAAGCTCCAGGGTTAAACAATAATAAAGTGATAAACACACAACGTCAAGCCTTGTAATTGGCGTGCGGTAATGCAGTAATGAAGGTGAAGATGAAGTTGATGCTATTATGTGATAGCACACTAATATTTTTGTGCATTTCACCGTATCGTGTAGGCACCTAGTCAACTTCAAAGCAAAGAAAAGGTAACCATTGTGTTAGTTAATAATGCTAGTCTTTAAAAATGTGCGTAAACATACGTATAATATTCAACAGAAGTGTGCACCAAAATAACAATAGTTGCAAACTGATAGTTAATGTCAATATAGTTGATTTCGACCTATTTGATCGTAAACGCAAATTGGATCCGAAATTACCCTCGGGCAAAAAAATTTAATTGCCAGTGAAATTTCAACTCAGAACCGGCCTAGTAACCCAATAATTTCACGAAAGTGGTTTAATTTTGCAAAGTAATCTGGTGCTCTCGATTTCTTTGATTCAAAATTGTTCACCGATTCGCCAGTTTTAAGAAATTTTATCAGGATAAAGTTGGGGAAAGTTGTGTATTTGGCTCCCATGTAGTGCAAACTGAAATCAAACTACTTTATTGGCCTTCCCGGTTTATTTTCCTGCAGTTTATGGTATGGACTACGGTGATTATAATTGTAATAGTGACATCTCTGCAATCATTATTCAAATTGATAAGAACAAACTTACCCTTTAGCCAAAAGCTTTTGTAACCCCTCAATAGATGTCGCTATTTTATAATAAAGAAGCTAGGCTTAAACCGATTCCCGATAAGCGTTTCCTAGCATCTTTCATAATAGGCACAGCCTGCTAAGGAAGTTCCATTCCTTAGCAGGCTGTGCGTATTATGACTGCACCTGTGTGAACGATTTTTTCTTTGTTTACCGCGTACTGTCCCACGGCTGGACAAAGGCCTCCTTAAGCCTGTATCAAGTGTTCCCTAAATGTGACAGTACCACTTCAGACCAGCTCTCACAGTCCAAATCGTCTTACCACGTCTTTCTGGGTTCGCCTCGGCGGTGCCCATCTCCAGGCACTGTGTGGCAACCTTTGGCCTACGGTCAACGTTCATATGGCTGATGTAACCCACCTAGTCCCACTTGAGCCTGGCAGCCTTCTTTCCTACGTCCACTATGGCCCGTTTTGGAACGCAGCGTGGTATTGCGGATTGGTGGATGTCACATGTCTTCGAATTTTTGGTTCTAGCACATGCCGGTTTCCTCACGATGTTTTACATCACCGTTTTGAGAGCAGTGGTGATGAAATAAATTACACAAAGTAATGCGCCTGGCGGGGTTCGAACCCACGACCTACAAACTCTTAAGTCGGAACCGTTACCACTGAGCCACCACTGCTCTCACTAAACGTAACTGATTAAAATATATGGAATTCATAAGCACTTGGAATAAGTTGGACTTTGATCCAAATCGATTTATTTAAGAGGTTATTTTATCCTGGGTAGCATTTATCCTTGTATGTATAATAAACTCTTCAGGATACTGTAAAAATGTAGTTATATTTTGTAACAGGAAAATAATAAAATTATTACTATTGACTCATTGTAAGCATAGGTCGGCAAACAGCAATGTTTCATAGTAGGTACTCGTATTTACGGTACCATAATAAATATTTGATGACTCGTAGGTTGATAGTCAATATTATTTTATAATTACCCAGGAAATACAAGTATGTGAACTCTGTAACAGGGTTTACAGGTGCGTGTTGTTATGCTATGTTCATGAATATTTCAATTTTGAGAAAAATATTAAAGCAAGCAATTTAACGTCTTTCATCAATTTAAATAAAATTATCAAGCTCATTTAATCTGAAGTTTTTAAATGCACAACAAAAATAAAAGCACTGAGTTAATTATATGAATGCCCATTAGTAAAAAATATTTTCATGATTTTGTCTGTATTTACATAATTATCACGCTCACTTAGCCTTTTTGGGTAGTAAAATTAAATACATAATTATATTTAAACCCTGAGTAAACCGGAAGGGACTATCAGACTCAAACCCACTTATTAATAAACGTGGACTAAAGTTACGCCAAGGTTAATCCTAAAAAAAAATATGGCTAATCCGAGGGTTATCCTAGTTGTAACTTTAGTCCACGTTTATTAATAAGGGAGTAACTGACTAAAAGTCCACCCTGTTATTTCAGTAGCGCTTTCCGGTTCAGAATCACTGTTACCTTTACAGGGCGTACCGCGACCGTGGCAGGTGTTTGGGCCCTAAGGAAAGCCCGTCCGACACAATTGGTTTAGAAATGGTAATATTTTTTTTTTGCCTAGGCAGGCCTCCCACTAGGTGGACCGAGGACATAGAAAGGGTCGCGGGCAAACGATGGATGCAAGTGGCGAATTGTCGTTCAGCGTGGCGGTCTAAGGGAGAGGCCTATGTTCAGCAGTGGACGTCTTCTGGGTGATGATGATGATGATATTTATTTTTATGGTTTACTAGTTCCTCATGGTTTCACCCCTGCTACTCGGCTCCCATTGATCGTACCGTGATTTTATAGCCGCTCGGTAGACGATTGTCTTAATGAACTATACAATACAAAAATATTTTTTAAATTTGAATCAGCAGTTCCTATGATTAGCACGTTCAACAAAATAAACTCTTCTGATTTATAATATTAGTATAGATTGAAAAAACGTCATTCCTTCAGTGTAACAGTGAATTGAAGTAAAAGCCAGATAGACGTCTGGCCTTCTAACAATGCTTTATCTTAATCGATAGGTTATTGACTAACGTGATTAACTGCATACTCATATGCATAAATTTATTGTAAGACGTGAGAAACACCTTTAATAAGATAGCGAAGATAACAATGGAAAAGGTTTCAAGGCCTTATCATTATCTACAAAAATAATATAAAGGTAAGTTTTGTTATGTGTGTTTGTTTGTAGGAAATAATCTCGGAGACTAATTGATTCGATTTCGAAAAAAGTTACATTAAAAGTGGTATTATCCCTATAATTTTTGAGTGTCATGGGCTATATTTTATTTCTAAATTGTACCTGGTTGAAGTCAGGGCGCTGAGCTAGTATTAGAAACTAAAATAGGACAAAATTAAAAAAAAATAGGATAAATTAATTATGCCGTAACGTGTAAATGGGGAGAATGGAAGAAAACATGTTGCACCGACCCCTTCACCTGTTCTTAATATTCAAACTATCCCTGATTCAAACAATTTCTGGTCTTGCTCAAGATAGAAACACTATAACTTTGTATCTCTATCTCTAGTTGATTGAGAGCTACCTTTTGAATAAGGGGAAGTAAATTCTGATGATGCTCTGAAAGAGATTCTCGGCGAGTATGGATGTGATTTTATGGGCATTCCTTATTGCCGGTACTTGGTATTACGTATGAAAATATACATAAGTAAGATGATAATTTATGATATTTGATATTCGTTATTAAAGTTTTCAGTCGCAATATGTACATAGTTGAAGTTCTTGATAATAAAAAAAAAAACTGTTCACTTGAAAAAAAAAATGAAAAATTTTCTTTTTACCTAGTGAAATATGAATGTTTTTTGACGACACGAGTATTTTTTAACACATTATAATATTATTTCGTCACTGCCAATCCAATCGAGAATTTATACGTTTTGACATTGAATTTAGGTTCACCAAAAAAAAGTCACATTAAATACCTACTGAATTTTTAAATAGAACTGAATTAAAAAATCAAAAAGTGATTGAAGCATTGTCATGTGACTAAGAGAGTGATGAGTATGAATGTTGATGGATGGAGAGGAAGAGGAAGGCCAAAGAAGAGATGGATGGATTGTCTAAGGAATGATATGAACGAAAAAGGAGTAGATGATACTATGACGTGTGATAGGGGAGAATGGAAGAAAAAAACGTGTTGCGCCGACCCCAAGTAAAATGGGATAAGGGCAGGAAGATGATGATGATGATGATTGAAGCATTGTTTGTATGTTAATATGGTTCACGCAAGGTCTATAAAAAAACATCTAAAAAATATGAAACTGCAAAACGACCTTTATGTATATCAACGTGAAATGTCGTTTTGACGTTGACAGTCTTTTAGGCAAGTATTCAACAAATGTTTAACACTTGTCTAAAAAAAATATGTTTATTTTTTGCGCCGTTTTCTCGTGGTCCTACTATTTTGTCCTACTAGTAGGACCACGAGGGAGACCAGTTTCTGTTCGTCCTACTATGACATATTGGAACTTGGAACAGTAATCATTTATTTATACCACCTGTATACAATTATACCTGACACTAGTAATAAAAGGAAGAAAAAAAGCAATCATTTCGTAACAAACTTAAGGTAATCTTTATAATTATCTACCCACAAATATTTAAATGGCTACCACTTTGAACTTATGATAGCCTAGTACTTTTGCTGGATAGTCAAAGAACAAGACAGTTTCAAGTAAGCTTTAGAATTATTTAAATACACACTACCTTGAACTCATGCTAGCCTAGTACTTTTTGTTAGCTTCTAATTGCCTCACTGGTGTTAAAGCCAGTGGAGAGAAATGGGAATAGACGCTCGAAGTTGTAAGAAAAAAAATAATTCAAAGGTATAAATTATATACTTACAGGTGGTATAAATAAATGATTACTGCTCCAATATTTCACAGTAGGACGAACAGAAAGTGGTCTCCCTCGTGGTCCTACTAGTAGGGCAAAATAGTAGGACCACGAGAAAACGGCGCAAAAAATAAACATATTTTTTTTAGACAAGTGTTAAACATTTGTTGAATACTTGCCTAAAAGACTGTCAACGTCAAAACGACATTTCACGTTGATACCACGAGAAAACGGCGATTTTTTGTTCTAAAGCGGTTTGAATTTTTGATTACTAACCTTCATACCTCGTGCAGTCTCCGAATAATCCACTGAATAACATTTGTTTTCGTAGCTCTCCATGAAGAAATAGCTCATTCCCTGAAAAATAAACATGAATATATTTATAATAAGTATTACCTATGTTAACGAGTGTAACAAAGTATTTTTTTAGATTTTATATATGACATTGTTCTTTAAACAAGTGTTATCTACGAGTATCATTAAATCATAAAACAAAATATTATTCAGCTTCTTTATTATTATTTGTTTAACATACAATTATTATTTCAAAACAAAAATGGTATATGTACCGTTTTATGATCTTATGATAGTATTATAACGTTAAACATAAATAAATATATCTCAATCTAAATCTGATTCATAGTCTGTAACCAATCAATGACCGAATTGACCAATCCCAGTTATAAAGATATCAAAGAAGCTGTCAAAGAAAGAGGATCAGGATTTGAATTGAGATAGAATAAATAAATTCTGGGCGTTAGTGAATTTGTAAGTTTAAAAACGAGTGTCGTAACCGGTTGAATATCTTCGTTGTCAAGTAAATATTTAACCGAAACCTGACTCTAATATAGTTGGGAACTAATTAATGATCATTCAACCTCATCAGCTGCCTAGCCTTTTCCCAAGTATAATGGGTTCGGCTCCAGTCGAACTAGATGCAGCTGAATATCAGTATTAACAGTATCGATATCAGTAACGACTGTCAAAGATCTAAAAATGACGTGCTTTCCTTTTTTTTTGCCACCGACTTCCGACAATTTTTTTTTTATTTTGCCCTTTTTAGTTTATTAAATATTCAACCCTAATTCTTGTAAAAAAAATACATAGTTTTCGTCAATTAGTGCACTAATTTTGTAATCCGTCACTACATAAAAAATCCATATCTCAAAAACTACTGAACCGATTTTGATTAAACTTGCAGTGTATCCTAAGTTACCGTTTCAAGTTACAGTGTATCCTTAGTACCGGACCTGTAGTTCCGGAGATATGCGAACACATAAAAACATACATACATACATTACGCTTATGAAATTTGGCACATTTGTTCAGACTTATATATAGACTTACATATTCCAAAACTGGGCAGTTCTGGAAATATTACAAACATACGGGTCGAATTGATAACCTCCTTTTCTTGAAGTCGGTAAAAAGTTGATAAGGGCGTACACCGGTTTTTCAAGATCAGAGTAAGTAAAGATGGGAATGCAAAAAAAAAGTCATTTAATTGCCTTAAAAGCATAATAATTATATACCTACTTCATTACAAGGCATTCTGCAAGGTAAGTATGTCAAAGATGCTACTCTTGACATTGAAAACCCGTTTTGGCAGTGATTAAATCCGTTGGGAGGATATTTTTGAGCATCAGAGAATTTGGTTTTTTGGGATTGAACTTTTGCCGTCCTATAAATAAATTGGCTCAGTATAATGAATTCGACTGCTGGGCTTTCCGAAAATGTTCCAAAGCATCATAAAAAGTCGATATCGCTAAGTCGTATGATGCACTTTACTTGTATGTTTTTTAGATCTTCAATGGACCAAAATATTTCAAAATTCCGCTTGTTCCGTCAGCCAGAATATAAATTATCAAAAAATGTTTGTGGCGTACTTATTTCTTTTGTTACGAATGCAAACATTCTCGAAGATACGACGTCTTCAAAAATTCATAAAACATTACGGCGTCGTATAATTTTTACATTTACTCACGTTACGAACTAACTTACAGCAGTTTTTTTGAGTTTGCCTATGTCAAAAAAAAAAAAAAACTACATGCCCATTATTTTCAGTACCAATACTAATAATTTAAATTAAATTACAATTCATAGATTCTGTAACCATGCGGATTATGCATAATTTCTGGTTTTTAATATGTCTATATCTTGGGAACCGAGCTTTTCTCGAACCTGGGACCTTGATAAATCGATTCCTTGAGCCGAAAAACCCCTAATCTGTAACTTTCATGAACATCCTTGGAGCCGTTTCCGAGATCCTGATTATATATAAATATACAAGAATTGCTTGTTTAAAGATATTAGATACAGGAAAAGTGAAATAGCTATAGGTATGTGACCCGACCCGGAATTCTCAGGAGATGAAACCATGAAAATGACATGGTCATCATGACATTAAGTGGATGACATTTAATGTCCTGGATCTTAGTAAAGTAACGCGTGATTCCATAACTGAATTTAGGCGCCATTGCTTTTTTTTTGTTCATTTTTGTTCCTCAATTAAATTAGTTCGTAAGAATTATCTCAACTTTTAAACGTATACCTAAACATCAACCGCTGTGACACAAAATGTTGAACATCACACTGAGATTTTTTTTTTGTATAGTGTGTGCGTTTACAAATTAATATAAAAACTCACAAACACCCAAACCCGAAATAACTACTTGTCAAAATCATACAAACAAAATATAGGTATTTGTTCCATGCGGGGATCGAACCCGCAAAAGTAGACGCCCACGGCGACAGATGTCGCCAGACGATCTCCGGCCACCGTAGGCCAGGCATGCGGGCGGCGAGTAATGAGCGACTTGCTGTCCGACCATGTTCTGGTCGTCGGCGCGTTGTGTTCCACGCGCCTCAAGAAGTGTCAGCATAGTGGCGGACGGCCCCTTTAGAGGGCCTGCCGGGTTTCGCGGGACTCACGAGTTACCGTGGCCTCGGAACGTAAAGGGCTATTGAAGGACACCGTGGATTTTTGTTATACGAGTATGACAGTCCCTCCCACTCTGCCCTAAATGGGAGGACTTATTTGAAGATTTTAAAAATGTGGGGTTCGAACCCGAGACGCGCTACACAGCAGTCATTCGCTCAGCGCTGCGCAAACCGACTGAGCCAGAAAGACGTTTATCAATAAAATATGAATGATACTTACGATAACAACAATGTAAATACTCATGGCGATCTGAAACAAGTTATAGACCATCACGACATGTTTCAAGTTGTATGGTTTCCTGTCCTTCATGTATCTTGGGCCAGCTTTGGTACAGAAGTAGAGATATGTCGCTAATATTGTCAATAAAGGACCTGGTCCTCCTGCCAGCCACCAGTCTTTGGTACGAGGATCTAGAAAGGAAAAAAAGAACATTAAAAATAACTCAAAGTGTTATTCATTATTTGATACAATAATAAAGCCTTTTCATTTGATACCCATGTTGACACTTGACGCTGATATAAACAGGTAAAGTAGCTTGTAAAAAATATTTTATAAACACTGTTTTAGGCTATCACGGTTATTTTCATAATTTAAAATGTCACTTACGGGATATCTTCCGTGATTGTTAATGATTTTGAGTTTCCGATATTTCGACGCTCCCCATCCCGCGATCATGGCGCTTGCAACAGCGTCGAAATATCGGGAACTCAAAATCATTAACAATCACGGAAGATAAATATCCCGTAAGTGATATTGTAAGCTATTTTATAATGTGTATAGGTATATTTCAAATGTGCTCGTAAAGCCCTTTAATTTGATACCCATGTCGAATACTATGTGAAAAGATTTCGGTTGCGACTTTACATCCCTTAGACGGCGCCGTATTGGATTTGGTGACACGTCACCTACCCTTTAATCAGTGGATAACTGTGATGCTTCTAACGACACCTCATTTGTCATGTAATGAAAAGTAGTTTAGAAGTTATGAGGGAACAAACAAACATACATACAGCTTGGCCAGAACGGATTGAAACGGAACTAATCTTTTTGTTTCTGACAACGTTTTAAAATCTTTGATATTTGATGTAAACAAAGACCGCAAGTTTGTTAGATTTATTATTGTGCCATAAAACTAACTTAATAAGTGAAATAAAATAAAATCATTCAAAGTGTTGGTAGCGCGAAGACAGTGGCGACTTCCGGTTTTCTACAGTTTTTTGTCAAGCTGTACATACATACGGGTCAAAATCATATCCCACATTTTGGCTTTTCCGTAGCCGGGTGAAAAGGTTAAGGGCACGAGTTTTCTATGGTATAAGTTTAACTTATTTCAAGAACTCTTAGGCCCGACGCTGCGTTACGCGGATGCACGCGCGGTTCTATACAAAAGTGCTCCGTCGCGGGGACCCGTGCGGGGCCACGCGCGGAGCCACGCGCGGGTCTACGCGCGGTGCCTGCCAGCGGTAACACGCACTGGCTTGTTCAGTCAATAAGGGTGCTTAACACGGTGCATGTAAGGGTCGATTTATACTAGCGCAGAGTCGAAGCGCATCGAAGCGTATTTCTAAAACTGAACATAACAATTTCAACCTTAACTCCACAGCGTAAAGCACATATTACTTCTAAGATTTAAAAAAACTTGAAGAACGCTGATCGTGAATCGTGAAAATCTTAGAAGTAATGTGTGTTTCGCTGTGGAGTTAAGGTTGAAATTGTTATGTTCAGTTTTAGTACTTGTTCACGTTGACTCGCGGGCGCGGTGGCGGGCGCGGTCACGAAATATCAAACATATGGCGTAATATCCAAGTGTTCACGTACGAAACGCACGTGCGGTGTAAGTAGCGGGCAAGCTAGCGACTGGCGCGCGCGTGCCGCTCGCGTCAATATCAAACGCGTGAGATGTTTGTGTGTGTTCACGTCGAACTAGCGGCGGAGCGCGCGATTCACTCGCGACGTCAGGTAAGTTCAACCAGTTTGAACTTGTCGCTAGAATCTCACCCGCGCAAACGCCTGGCGGCCAATGTGAACACGAACCCGCCACGTCTTCGCGACCGCACCCGCCACCGCGCCCGCGGGTTCCAACGTGAACAAGTACTTAGAAATACGCTTCGATGCGCTTCGACTCTGCGCTAGTATAAATCGACCCTTACTGGAGCAAACAGAGAGCAATTTTTTTTTGTATGAAGGCTTTCGAAAAATTCCTCCGATGCTGAAATTTGGAATATGGTGAGAGTAGGTGATACAGATTATAGATGCACAATAATCCAACATTTTTTTAGCCGAGAAGCTCTGTTTTTTTTACCAAAACATGAAAATTGCATATGTATAACTCTCTGCGAAAAATTCCTCAGTCTCAAATTCTTTTTGTAGGTATTTGTTTAAATGAAATAGTAGGAAAAAAAAAGTATAAGTTAGAATAGGAAGTATAAACATCCAACAAATGTTCGATTTCAGTGTCACTCCAAATCAACTTTTTACATATCGCGCTTTAACTTGAAATTAAAATAAAAATCTTCAAATTGAACTAGCGACACTGCGTAAATCGGTCTCCGCGACGGGGACCGTGGCATACCCACGGAAACCAGCCGCGTATCCACGCGCGTGTCCCCACGCGGCGCCACGCGCGGGGCCACGGACGGGGCCACGGACGGGGCCACGCGCGGGACCACGGACGTGGACCCGCGACGGTTGCCCGTCGCGGGGACCCGTTTAACGCAGCGTCGGGCCTTAGGCCATTACTCTTTTAATTCGCGGTGCAATAATCGTCAAATTAGTTCTCCCATCCGAAAAAGACTGTCAGACTCGTACAGAGTAAAAAACTTTTTGAAAAAAAGGGAACCGACTTCAAAAACAAACATTGATAAACTATAAAATAACTTTTCTTTCGGAAGTCGGTGGCTTTGTTTTTTATTTCATTGACAGATGGCCACCGACTTCCGAAAGAAAAGTTATTTTATAGGTAGTTTTTCAATGTTTGTTTTTGAAGTCGGTTCCCTTTTTTTCAAAAAGTATTTTATTTTTCCCTTTTTAGTTGAAATAATCCACAAAAATCTTCATGAAATCGGCGTCTTTGAAAATCTACAATCCTATTATGCAAAACGGATTTATGTGAGCAACTTCACGAGAAATCCATTATTGATATATGTATATTCAAACCTTTCCTAAAATGTAACAAACAGTTTTCTGAAAACCGCATCTAAATCGGTTCATCCAAACGCGAGATAATCGCGGAGAAACATGCAATCATCTCTGAAAATCTATGACCCAAGTAAGCAAAAACGGGTCCATGCGGGCAACGTCATGGGATATCTATTAGTGTTATATACTAAAACCTTCTCCAGAATATAATGAACACTTTCCTGAAAACTGCATCAAAATCCGTTCAGCCAAACGCGAGATAATCGCGGACAAACATACATACATACATACATACTCGTACATACAGGTCGAACTGAGAACCTACTTTTTTTTTTAAGTCGGTTAAAATCTTTTACCTTTTCTGTTGTCTATAGTCTTTTACTAAAAATTTGCTCAATCGCAAAACGTCTACTTTGCGATATATGTCGTAGAGTATTTTATTCACAAAATAAGTAGGAATTTCGGCGAATTTTACTAAAGTTAGTAACGTTGTGATAGGAACATGGAACTAAAGTACTTACTTAATGATTTAATAGACAAATAAAGTAATTAATTTGTTAAAGTTTTCATTAGATTTATTTCTTCTGAATTTCTTTTTCGGTCTATAAACACATAAAGAACTAAATCTAGGCCAGATTTAATCTCACAGTATTGTTTTGATATCACGTTTAAGGCGCCTTACTAATAAAATAAGTGACTGAAATCTGTATGTTTAATGATGTTTACATCCCTGCCGGTCCTATTAAGCGTAATGTAGGAGTAGGAAAAAACCTACTGGCCATGGGAATGTTATACGAAGAAACAGGATAACGATATTTCATTGTAAAAACAAACAAATTACCTACAATATGTAAGATTATCCTGAAAAATTGAAAGCGTTACTCAACTCAATTCTTGGTAAAAATATTGTTATCTCATTATGGAAGAAAAAATAACAGTGGATTTTACGTTATCAATTATGTTCAAAAGTACGAGTATAATCAAACTTAGCGTGCAAAAGGTTCATGCATAACATTACATGATATTATTAAAATTAAGTTAAATAAATTATTTTTTTATATTCACATTACATTTTGTCATAGATCATTAAAGTCAGCTGTTTCGGAAATTCGAGAATCATAACTATGACAGTTATTTAAATATTATTGAGCTGTTATTATTTTTTATCAAGACAAAAATAATAGTTAAGTATTAAAATATAATTATAAATATAACTTACCCGTCAATTCCTCAAATACGTAATGGTATCCCTGCAGAGCTTGCTGGACCATCGCCATTTTTATGCAATTTCTCAAAAACTACACTTTGTTGTTATCACTATTTTATCCACTTATCTAGTATTCTTTATCTTATTATATTCTATATATAAAAAAATTAAACGTTATAATATTATCCACTTGGCAAGCCAGACCGTCAAGCCTGCGCAAGCGCCACGTACAGACTACGATGCATCAAGCAACTATAATAAGTTTTATATTTCGCAACCTACTCGTATTTGAGAGACCGCACAGGGTTTTTGACGAAAAAGCTGAAATAACCGTCCATTGGAAATTTAGAGAATGGGCAAAATATTCATAAGTAACATTGATTTTTTTAATGTTAATACGAGACGGCACAACACAAGCCTTTGGCAGTTGTTCAGACAAACAATATTCCAAATTCTGTTATGAAACCGGAAAATGAACAACTATTAAATAATAATTAAATTATGTTTATGATTGATTTTAAATAAGTTATCTCAAGTTGTTGTAATAGTTCATTTGATATTATATCTCGATATCTCTGAAAGAGTTTTATGCTAAGCACTTTCATAAAAGATAGCATAGAATTGGGACCAACGAGATTAAAGTGGGAAGTTCTTTGACCGAAAAAAGGATAGACTAGCTAAAATGGAAATCCCACTAAAATTCTATTTATGATTTACGATTTAATCACCGATATTTCACAACACCGACATCTCTACTATTATTAACTTTGTGACATACTGATAAACTGTCATGTTTTCTTTTAAAAGTAAGGCGCAACTCCTTATCATAAACACCTATGTCAATTATGGATAAGGTTGATAACACAAATAGGTCTATCAACCTCTTTTTTGAAATAGATTTTTAGGTATACATCATCTGCATAGGTGGCCTATTCCCAATTATGTAAGGAAAGACTAGTCGAACCGGATATCAGTATTCAGTATTTTACATGGAGCACCTGCCTATCGGACTTCCACAACCCAGTAACTGGGTAAAACGACATCCCTTGGTTTTTTAAGTATAGCAAAAGCATACGAAACTCTAACAAAATAGATAAAAGCCAGGTCCAAGGAAAACTGTGTTACTAATTCTCTGGGATATGAGAGTGAATTATCCTCTGCTTTTTGGCGCCGGTGTTATCCATCTCCTAGCGAACCACTCCGCGCAACGTCACCACAAGCTACTTGTAAACTGCGGTGATGGCTGAGCGATCCTACTGGCGATGGCGGTGGTTATGGCTCACCAAGGCCAGCCGTCCGGCTCGCTACTACCATCCTATCGGAGTCCAGCGCCAAACGTTTTTACTGAGTATTGTCGGTCCCTCGGAGTTCCAGTTTCTTCGAGGTGAGCTGATAAGCTCGCTCCGTCTATGGTCTTGGCTTCTGGGCTAGATTGAGGTCAAGAGCAAACAGCAAAGTCAAGAGCAAACATTAAAAATCAAATCAAATTCTGCTAAGGTCTTCGTTCATTAAGACTAGAAGCTAACCTCCGAAACTTAAAATAAATATGCATTTCTATTTTAAATCGTTAACCGTAAAACCTGTTTGTGTGAATTCCTCAAAATAACTGCAGTGATTATCGATTTTTGAATAGTTCTTACCTAATAATGACCAAATTAGTAATGTATTACACTTGCTAATTAGTCATTGTGTTATTAGTTAGGATCGTTCTTGGAATGTGTTAGAAAGATAAGCAGAGGTTCAAAATTCAAATAATTTATTTTTCATTCACAATTTTCATAATAATTATGTATAAGTGATTGGGGTCTACTTTTCAGAATAAGATGCGTGTGTTAGGAGATTCTGCTCTTCTAAAATTATAGAAAGAACTTGTCATTATAAAGGTAGAAGGTAGAAAGATTTGATACTATATTAATGGACAGAAAAGATTATACAATCATCTAATAAGTCCCTATTAGTTGCTTGTTTAATCATTAGTACTTAGGGGAACAGTGTGTAAGACGGGGACGCGAGGTATAATGGGGATATAAACTCTTTAGGCATACTTAACACAACACTAACGTAGCGCAGACGTCATATGCAAGTGCCTATTAACAAAAAATAATGATGTCCTGTTAGCGCTTGCGTTAGATGTGTTATGTTTGCGTTAAGTGAGTGATTTCCCATCATACCTCGCGTGGGGTGCGTGGGGTCTTATACATTGTTCCCCAATTTGTTCTGACTCAAGATCATAATCATTAAATAGGCCTTTAAAAAATATTGATAGTTTCCATGAACAATTTTTTGATAAAAAAATTAGTTTGTGAAATATTAAGCTTTAAAGTGTTAAATTTTGCTCGATTCGAGTGTCCCCCCCCCTCTACCAGCTAAACGGTTATGTTTGGGGGTGTGAAAAAATTCACAATAGTAGTATATAAAACGAAGTTTAAAAAAAAATATCATGACTAAGTAGGCTTTACAACTTTACGAGTAATAGTCGACCAACTTATAAAATATACTTGGATCATAAGTTTTCTTAAACAAAATGTATCGGAGAACATGCTCTTCAACTGCAAATGTAAGTTTGTCAACTTTATTTTTACAGCTATAATTAGTTTATAGCTGTAAAAATAAATAATAATATATTTAGTTTTTTGGGGATAGGTAGGTTTTTAACGTCAACTATTTTTAAATAACTTAAAAAAAGGAGGAGGTTCTAAATTCGTCGTAATCTTTTTTCTTAGGTATTTTCCCTGATTTCTCAAAGACTCCTGGACCGATTTTGAAAACTCTTCTTTTTAAAATTATATTCAGCGAATCAGTTTAGTTAGCTCGCATAAGTATTTTGATGGGCAACTACGGAACCGCACACTGTGCGTGGCCCGACACGCACTTGGCCGGTTTTTCTTTTTGGTCAAACCCGCCACACTATTCCCAAACCACTGCATCTCCTGAGAGCCAGAATCAACAGTGGCAACCACCAGAAAAGCGCCGAGACAATGAAGCTCGACGTGTCCCGGAGAATGAATTTACCTGTTTTGGACGAATAGTGGAGGAGTAGGAAAAATATGTTTCCACTTCCCTCCATGCATGCAGGAGACAGAACAAAACAAGCCCAATAGGCACAAAGGGGCATTACAACTGGGAGAAGTCCAGTTGCCTAGCACAAAGCGTTCTTGTTACAGTATACAAGATTATTATAATAAACCACAGGCAAAACCAGAAAATGTAATAAAACATGTTTTTTGACAGTAAATACGACCCAAGGTTAGAAGGTTTTAAGGGTCAATGATGCATGATAACTTTTAATATTTGGAACAGGATATTTTTATGATTATTATCCTTGGCCGGTGCGGCGTACCTACAAGATATTATAAATACGTTGTTGGCGCAGTAGCTGAGCAATTGACTACTGCGCTGCGAGTCACTGGTTCGATTCCCACCCGGAACCAATAAAAAAAATTGTGTGTACAAGTATTTGTTCCGATTTATAACCTACTAACTGCTGCCAGCGGTTTCACCAGCTACAACTCGAAAATTATTAAAAATCGGTATAAAAACTATTCTATGTGTTAATCCAGGTACTTTACTATGTATGTTCCAAATTTCATCCAAATCCGTTCAGTGGTTTTTGCTGCGGGAAAGAGTAACAAACATCCATCCACCTAACCATACCTTCACATTTAGTAGAAAGTAGGATTGGCACATAGGATAATTTTTACCCCGAAATTAAACGTAATACGCGGATAATGCCATTGGAAACAGCAAGTGACAATATAGTAATGTTGTTTTTTTTTTTTTAATTACTACTACGATTTTTCTTTTGTTTTTTTTTTTTATTTGGGCTCATCTTTGACCACCATCGGGCCTAATGGGAAGCAATGACGTGGTCGATGACACTCTAGGTTGTACCTATTAGGAAACAAAAAAAAACGAACTTGTTTAAATTCGAAGAAATGATTTTCCGATAAAAAAACGAATTCCCATAATGTGACTCAACAATAACAAACGATACGGTTAGATACTCGTAATATCGATTGTAGCACTTACTCATCTCAAGTGCTCATATCAGTAAACTGTAGAGACTGATAAGATTATAACTGATAACGATAAGGCTATTTGAATCATTATGCAGCTGCGTTGTGTCAACACGTCGTCGGTCCAATAACGTCAGTTTTGAACTTGTATTGTAGCTCATACAAATATTTTTACCATAGGGGAATCGAATTAGCAACACGCAGCGCAACAGTGAATTGCTCAGCAACTGCTCCAACCGTGTCGTTTTTTCATCGCACCCAAAAGAGATACGGGAAAAAAATCTTAAGCCGGGTCCAGACATGATCATTTGATCGATCGTATCGCCGTATCCGATCACCGTATCCGTATCTGCGTATTGTATCAAGCCCCGTATCAAGTTGTGGGCGCTTACGATTTGCTCCGCATCCGTATCTTCACAATTCTATATCACCTTTGATGATCGGACAAAAACCGACACGACATGGGACGGGCCGTATCATAACGGAGTATCGAGATCCCGTATCATGATACGTATATCATTACCCGTCCACATAATTATGCGATCATCATACGCATCGACGATACGGATACGGTGATCGGATCGGGCAAATGATCCATGTCTGGACCTGCCTTTAGGCACATTTAGGGCTCGTTTAAACCGCGGCGCGGTCGCGAAGGTATACAGTAGAGATGTTGCGAATATTCGTATTCGCATACGCATCCGCATGCATTCGCAGATTTTTAGACATTCGCATTCGCATCCACATATACCCATGCGAATATTATGCGAAAACATCAATCATAAAAATTACCATTCTAAGATAAATGTGTTTCTTCTGCGTTTTCTATCCTCCTTAAAGACAGGAAGTAAAAAAATTTCTGTTTTTTTCTTGAATCAATTCTTTTTTTCTTTCTAATCACAGCGTTTATCTTTGTCATCTAAGTCCATCTACAATGGATAATTATTTAGCTAGACACTTGAAAAAAATAATATTTATGATTTTTCTCTTGGTTCATAATAACACGACAATTTTTCATGAGATTACAGTGTTCATGAGGTCATGAACACTATAATTTATGTCCATAATATGTAATGTTATGCTCAATTCTTATTTTTTTACACTAAAACACTTATGTATAGATTATGGAAATAATAGTACCATAGATACTACAATTTACGGTTTTTTTTTTAAACTTTAATGTTAAGATCCTAACTATGGTTGCTTAATTTAGGCCCGCTTGCAGAAGCCCCGGGTTATCTTTTAACTCAGAGTTAGTTGCTAACACAAAGTCAAATTGACAGTTTGTCGTACAATATTGTCAATTTAACCTCGTAATTTCAACTAACTCTGAGTTTAAAAGATAACTCGGGTTTCTGCAAGTGGGCCTTAATCTTAAAGTTATAAACCCAATCAACATAAGATAAATACAGCAAAAATGATTACGTAAAATATACACTGAAGTATTTTCGTAAGAAATTACGTTTTTATCTTTAAACTGTAACGAAAATTATTTAAAGAACTAAGTTCACTCGTTATCAAAAAATAATTACTTAGTCCATTATTTAATAAAACAATAAAAAGAACTGGAGGTTTTTAGTTTCAAAGTTTGATTATTTCTCATAAATTCTTGGAAATAAGCAAATAAAGGTTAAATTAAAAAAAATATAAATAAAATAAAAATTTTAGTTTTATAGCCATATCTACACCATAATCATACATCAAACGAGTTTCAGTAAACACTCAAACTACAATAAAAAAAAGAAAATCCTCATTTCTTTATGTTGTGAGTTTTATGTAGAACATTTATTTTTTGCGTTGTATGTCAAAAACTTGGAGTTATTTTGAGCGTACCTACCTATACAAAGCTATTATTTAACCGCTGCTTAGCCCGTGTAAATTTGGTAGAAATAATAAGGAAAATGTCATACTGGGTTGAAAAATCCTATGTCCTAATCCAGATACATCAATAGTTGTTGTAGTTAATACACCTTTTATTCAAATTCAACCGGCAGTTTTTTTGTGAAAAGATACTCTCAGTACAAACAAATCCATCATCTATCATCAAATTATGAATGTCAAAGATTGGGATGAATGTTTGTTACTCTTTCACACAAAAACCACAGAACGGGTTAGGACGAAATCTGGTACACAGATAGTTTATAATCTGGATTAAGGGATAGGATAGTTTTTATCCCAATTTTATGTTCCCGTAGGATAATTTTTTATTTGTAGCAGGCGGAACTGCTAGCAACGGTTAATCGGTGATAAGGTGGCAAGTCAGCATCATCTCCCTGTTCATATTTTTAATTTTATTAAATGTGTTTCTTCGACCCGAGCAAGACAAAAGAGGCATGTCAGAGTCGACTTACAAAAAGAAAAGGTGTCTTTTTCTGCCTAATGTCGCAGGTTCTCTAAAGGCCGCTTCCCTGCAGTGATACCATAAGTCCGTGCAATAACCTTTTACTTTCAATCTTCCCTGTTAGAAGTGAAGTCATCATCTACTCCTTTACTTTTATATTTTAACTCATACAATCCAACTATCCTACGGTAAGAAAATAATGTTGATATACTTTGTTAAATTGCTTATGAGACACAAAAGTATGTTTATAAACATGTATAAAATAGTCACGTGTGTTCATCCAAACATTCGTGACTAAGAATGCTTCGTTGTCAAAAACTAAACAACATTGTGTTATTGACAATCCGTCTAATTATGAGACCGAATGACTCTTGGATGTCCAGATCGTTACATGAGAGTTGCGGGGCTTTCATGGCGTAGGTAGTAGGTTTGTCTGGGGTCGCAAGACTGGAGTTTTCGATCGCAAAACGGACATTTCAGCCCTGGGACGATAAGGCAGGGAAAGAAACACGGTGTCTTCACCATGTCTTCAGTTTAAACCAGAGTTGTACATAGCTTTACACTTTGGTACAAAACTTTATCGAGCCATACAGTATTTTATAACACTGTAACAGCTGCGAGGCAAGGAGCACTTTTAGATGCTGAAGAATGACTAGATTTTAATGAATAAAACTCATTTTTTTCTTATAATAGTTTACTAATTAAATAATAATTTGTCTTTCATGAAGGATTGTGAATTTATATTTCTAAAAAAAGTTATTTTTACTGTCCAACGCTAACCCTTCTTCCTTTACGATTGTTATTTTCTTTATTCTTCGTAGAAATTCCTACTTCAGTCTTCTTTGGATGCACTTTTATGTAAGAATTATAGTAAAATTTGCTGAACAAACTGAATAGGTAGGTTGTGTTGGCTATTATAAATAAGTGGACCAGTTTAGGATAGTTGCAGTCGTAGAACAATGCGTTTGTGTTATGGCCGATCACGATGACGAATTGTATCTGAAAATAAACGTTCACGTAAAAAATCATGTGCACACAATAATCTCAAAACTAACAAAATGTAATTAATATTTTATAGATCCCAAAAATCATTGAAACATTGTAACAAGTATAAAAGTAGTTATCGATTATTTTAGACGGGTAGCGCCATCTAGTGTCAAAATCGAGAACTGATAGTGAATTCTACAAGTTGGTGAGGTTACAGTTCATCAACAGATGGCGTTAGAGAGTAACATATTTATTTATGATACTTTAAATTCTAAATAAAATAATAATAAGTACATAGATAAAATTCAGATAATTAATTATGATAGATTTCAGTTGAATTAAATTTAATTATATAACGCAAGGTCTAAAAGGCAAAAGCCTACAAGCGGGTTTGACCGTGGTTAGTGACGTTGAATCTATGGCTTTCTTTTTCTTGAACCTGGACACACGAGACGCTGAGTGATTTATAAAACAAGAATTTAATAAAATCCTTATATCGCGGACAAGAAGTGGGACTGCGGCGAAAATGAAAGTTTATTAATATAAAGGAACCGCATAAGCGTATGTATTAAGATTATTTCATGTTTTGTTAGAATTACATGGCATCACCCACCATGATGATTGTATTGAAATGCTCACGGATTTCTTTCTTATATTGTTCTCAGGGTTCCATCCATAATTTTAAAATAAAACTTTAATTAAAGAAAAACAATTAAACGTCTTCTCAACCATTGGCACATTGACATGGAGTAAGCTACGACAAGCTCTGGTTCCAAGCCACGTATGTTAACCTACAAATCACACAGGCTGCGAATGCTGTCTGCGATACATATCCACGGTTCGACCTGGATAGATAGTATGTAATGTTCTATCTGAAGTAAGTGTTATATTATCCATAACCTAACTTGTGAGGAATCGTGCTGTGATCCTGTACCCATGTGTGCATCAAATTAAATATTTTGTCTTTTAGCTGAGAAGACATCAAGCACTTTCTTTTATTTATCCAACCTCATGCGAACAGAACCTCATAGTCTCATGGCAATCTACGCTGGCAGCTGGTGGTAAGAGACGAAAGGACCTTACAACATTCCTTTTTAAAATATTAGTCAGCACCTACGTAAAATTTACAAAAAAAAAAAATGATACATTTTTGGGGATCAAAAGGGATTGGATGCCTACGTCATAATATTATGCAATCACACGAACGACAACTACAGCAGACCTGGAGTAATCGCCCCTGGCCGAATTCGGTCGGATCACATCTTCACCTAGAATTTAATATTGAACCTTACCAATTGAATTATAGTGACGTATTTCTTCCACCACAAGTATTTCTGGTACTGTGGACCAAGACCAGCTAAGAAGTAGTAAGTGTACATCAGTATGTGGACGAAGGAATTCATCGTCCCAACCAGGACTATGGGACCAACTGAAAAAGGGAAATGAAAAGCTATAGACAAACAGTTAATTAGGAACTAGTGGCTAAATCTATTTTTTCTCGGATTGATATAATTATATAATGTGAATGTTCTAAATTGTATAAATCTTGGTTCTTCTAACCGTACAGACAGCTAGATGTGTTGCTGGGGAGTTTGTTCCGCCATTTCTTCTTCCCAGCCAAAACACTAGGAAGTGTCGAAGGGGGGGCGCTTTGGCGCTATCTATGTAAAAATTGTCCTTCAAAAAGTGCTGATAAATCAGCCTAATTTGAATAAATGACTTTTGATTTTGATTTGTTAATAGTTTAAATCTGAGGAGTTTGTAAACGCGCTCATTAGGAACTACAGCTTCGAATGGAAAAAAAATGTGTTTATGTCCATTTATCGAGGACAATACAATACATTTATGAGGAATCGGCAGTGCTCTTCCTAAGAAGGTCAGACCCGCACGTTACACTCCACCGTGTCCTCCGGGTGTTCCGCACAATGGAGACACCCATGTATTCCCTCTCAAACAAACACAGATGAGGAAGCCGTGGCGCGATTCCAGCCACTCCTGAAAGAGAGGTCTTACCGCCGCGATTGCGACGTGCCATACCTCAACAGGCGTAGCATGGCGCCGTAGAAAGGGGTTTTGTTGACGGAAGAATAGACAAAATGACAGAATGTAGAAATATTTTTAGTGTTATAAAGCATGGCAATGTGAAAAATATGGAAAATAAAAGTTCTTTTCTCCAATTAGTGTATTAGAGATAGAATCGCCATGCTACGCGTGCTGGTGTTGTAGTCGACTATGGAGGCAACGCTACAGCAGTGTCCACTTTCCATCAGGCGGGCTGTATGTTTGTTTTTCACCATTGTGGTATAATATATTAAAAGGCTTTATAAGAGGTATCTCATTTTTAGTTAATGTCTAGTTTACCTGGAAAGTACTTTGTGGTCACCCAAGAGAAGAGGACTACCAATGTGTGATGATACAAATGAAGAGTTGAGATCTGTCTGCTTTTCTTTCTGAACACAAAGAACACGGTGTCCAGTAGTTCTGTCAACTTGCCAAAGAAGTACCACCATGCGCATATTGCTGTCTGTAAATTTTTCAGTATGTTTACAATGAAATAAGTACAATGAGTATCTGTTGATGAATTGGAGTTGGCGCAATAGTAAGCGATTTATTTTTTGTTTCGTAGAAATTGGTATGAGGAATAGAGTTCAAGTTTTTTTACGTGGTAAAATCATCAAATGAGTCCTCCCACCCCGAGCAGGGCGGAAGGGACTGTCAGACTTGCACTGACTAAAATCCATGGTGTCCTTCAATAGCCCTTTATGTTCCGGGTGATGATAAGTTCCGCGACTATCAGTTGTCAGGGCTTCAAGGAAAAGTACCTGCTACAAAATATGTATTAACTATTACATAAAGTAAGCCTGAAGAGGATGAAGTTTTGTAACGGCAGATTTAAAAAAAATGAGTTTGCAACCATTCTTGAGGAAGGCTATTAAAAATCTCTCTACTACCTTAGAAAGGGACAGCGGGCGAAATTGTAGAGAACATATTCTAGTACATTACATGCATTAGGCTGCTTTTCCACCAGAGATGCGCTATGCTACGTTGCTAAGGATGCGTTTGATATCCACCAATCATACATGTTTTCATAACGCACACACACATAATGAATATGATTGGTGGATATCAAACGCATCCTTAGCAACTTAGCATAGCTCTCTGGTGGAAAAGCAGCCTTATGCTTGACTCTGGTGGTCTAGTGGTTAGTGACCCTGACTGCTATGCCGGAGGTCGTGGGTTCGATTCCCACCCAGGACAATGTTTGTGATGAGCATGATCATTTGTTATGTGTCTGGGTGTAATTTATCTATAATATTATGTATGAATTTTATTTAGAAATATATAGGTATGTTTATCAGTTGTCTAGTACCCATAACACAAGCTGTGCTTAGCTTGGGACTACCTACATGGCGTTGTGTGATAGTTGTGGAATATTATTATTATATTAAGTGGAAAATCCTAGTGATGTTAATGAATGAATGATGAATAAAGGAAAATTAAGAAATTTTTTGCTTACGTTAGTTACACGAGGGTCTTCTGTTTCTATAACTGGATCACAAACAAAGCTATATTCTTTTGCTAAAAGGTATTTAAGGCCCTGAAAACATAAAAATGGCGGTCACTTGAAACAATCATAGGATACTTATATTAGGATGACTTTGGCGCATAATTGTGAATACAAGTCGGTTTAAAAAATAAAATTTGTTCTTCATTTACAAACTATTTTTTTTTTGTTATGTAAAAAATATAAAAGAACACTAAAAAGACGACTGTGTTCTTTTAAGCATGCATGAATAATAAAACGGCAAGATTATTCCATTCTTGTTACGCGTAGTACTTTTTTGGAAAAATTTATAGCGCCTTGCCAAAATTCATAGCAAATTCTCTCGTGGGAGTTTTTTGTTATAAGTAAAATTAATAAGTATATGCAGGCAAATTACTTTATAATGTTAAGCCGTAGGTAAGTTCAACATTATTAAGTAATTAGTCATTAAAAAGATAACTTTTACCAACAAAACAGGATAACAAAAAACAAAAAAAAAAGAAGGATGTTACCCGTTTTAGGTGGGTTACCCGTCTTAGGCTTACCTCCCCTAATGTAATGGATATATTTGTACAATAAAGAATAGATAATAGAAAAAAATATGCACTCAATTGTCTGAGGACGGATGACGCAGAAGACGTCGTCCAAGAAGAGATGGCAGGACAATCTAGATGGCTTGATGGCTGGTCCGAAGTGGCACTAGAAAAGAGCACTTGGTAGGATATTGGATACGGACAAAACGGCTTTAAACAGCGATAAAGAAAAAAAATACTGAATAGAATCACTTACACCTTTAACTAAAAATATACTAAGCAGTATTTGAAATATATTATACACCATCATTGGGTATTTCAGCTCCCATGCTTTCCTGTTCTTCATGAAACGGGGGCCATAATCAGTGCAGAATTTCAGGTATATTACTACGGTCACAATAACTGATATTGGACTTGACATCAACGGCAAATGTTTCGTTCGTCGATCTGAAAAAAAAATGGTTATGTTTATATTAGAACTAGAAAGAAAGAAATGGTATTTATTGAACTATCACAGGAAAGAACAATATCTCAAATTATGGCAAAACAAAATGATAAAAGGAAAAAATAAATAACATTTATCAGCCTATTGCCGTCTACTGCTGAGCGTAAGCCCCTTCGACTAGGGGACGCAAGTCTCAGATACCTTACGATTTTGATATTCATTGACGCGTGCTTGTGTTCGAACCGCTATGAGTTTGTATTGCGATATCCGCTTGGATACCGAAGTCGTAAGGTATCGGAAACTTGAGTCGCCTTGTGTACGAAGGGCCTTAGTCTCCCGGATCAATGAGTGCCAGCTCTCCCGGTTCTGGGCAGCCCGCAACCATCCACTGCCAGGCACATTCATCAAATCATCGACCCAACTTGCAGCAGGGCGTCCTACAGTACGTTTGCCCATTCACGGTCTCCACTCTAGCACATGTATTCTCTATCTACCGTCTGTCCATCTACAGATTATTTTTTTTTTTTTTTAGAGTGGTAAAATCATCAAATGAGTCCTCCTACCCCGGGCAGGGCGGAAGGGACTGTCAGACTTCTACTGACTAAAATCCACGGTGTCCTTCAATAGCCTGTTATGTTCCGGGGTCACGGTAAGGGAATAATCCCGCGACCCCGGCACCGGAACCGGCAGGCTTTGGCCCTCTGAGAGGGGGGCCCCGTCATTATGCTGACGCTCTTTGAGGCGCGCGTGGGACACAACGCGCCGTCGACCCGGGCATGGTCCTTGGTTGGGCAGCGAGTTGCGCGCCTACGGTGTGGCCGGAGATCATTTGCTGACGTCCGACGCCGCGGGCGCCTACCACTGCGGTTGGGGCGGAGGGAGGACGCTGTCCTCTCTCGCTCGCGGCCCGCCTCCTCCTTCACGAGCATTACTGCCTCGCAGAAGGAGCAGACCGCTTCCCACTCCGTCTCGCCCCGCAGCATGGCCGCAACCAATGCCGGGCGCGAGAGGTCTCCGCCTATCGCCGCCGTGAGGTCACGTCGGTGTACTGCCCAAGCTGGGCAGTCTTGCACCGTATGCTCCACTGTGTCCTCCGAGCGATCTTCGCAGTGGTGGCACCCGGGCATTTCCTCCTTCCCCATCAGGCACAGGTACCTCCCGAAGCTTCCGTGTCCGGTGAGGACCTGCATCATCCGATAGGTCAGGACGCCGTGACGTCTCTCCAGCCACTCCTCAAAGAGGGGTCTTACCGCCGCAATTGCGGCGTGCCCGTGCATAAAAACCCTTATATCAACAATGATATTTAAACTATAGATACGTTGTCCGCAATTCAAGCCAATTGGCTTGCGTTGCGTTGATATGCGCTTAGTTGCGTCTCCCTCGCGCCGTACGGTGTCATATTTTCTTTCTCTTTCTTCACGCGTATAAGTAGGTTCTAGTATTGTCGCCGTTTTTAAGCGCCGCGATGTTCGTTCATGACGTGTCCATTGTATATCAAAGTTAATTAATGTCGTTTTGACGTTGACAGTTATAATTTTAGACAAGAACAGCCTTACTACAAAAACTTAAACATCCCTGTTGAACACTAATTGTCTAAAAAAGTGTAACTGCAAAATTACCCTTATATCACGGTAATAATATATACAGTACTAGAACTCCCTACAAACGGACGAAACGCGAGGTACACCTACGCGTCGCGATGTCACTTCCACTTCAATTCGCAATGTCGGTTACTTTGGTTCTCTGGCTAATGACTTCGTTTTGAATTCTATCCGCCTCAGAAACTCCGAGCATTGCTCTCTCCACTGTACTTAGAGCAACCTTAAATTTGTGGACCACCACTGGACACCATTTACGGAGCCTCCGTAAGTCATTACGGGTAGAAAACACTCGTTATAAAACCTGGTTTTGAGGGATAGTGGAATCGACGATACGACGCATTATCTTTCTGATTACTTCCTTCTCAAAGTTATGACAGCCCAGTTGTAGAACGAGTATATTTAAAAAAAAATAATAGTAAAAATCCTATTCAAAGCCAAATAGCTTTTATCTCAGCTTGTGCTGCGACATCTAAAAACAAAGTCATGTTGCTGATTAGCTTTTCATTTCATTTCATCAATAATTTCATTAATTTGCCATCAAACCTCGGTGAGTCAAATTGCAATGTGACATTAATGCAATTAATTTGCATTTTTAAATTTTAACTTGGACACCACTGACAATGATGAAGGTAAGCATCTTAAATAATCCCGATTATAAATAATACTTTATCAATACAAGTTTCAAATCGCCAGTTGATCGATTTGAGCCAGAATGATTGTCAATGCTTTCTCTATGAAAAGGGCATTTGCCCAGCTAAGGGACAGTCTAATAAATTGTAGTATCTATAGCCCTGGCAGCTTTTTTTAGGAGGAAGTGGAGGCACAAGATTTAATAAGTCGATAACGTCAAAGTTGCCGTTTACTTTACATACACGCATAATTTAAACGTGAAAAGTCATGCTAGTGCGTCTGATACCCAAATATTTGTGCAAAAAACAAGTAACTAGGCATTGTCCACAGTCCAACATTTTTAACACAATTGAAGGTATCTAATCAAATCAAGTTTAAATTCTTGACCTCTGCTATTAGTCCAAGAGCTACTGAACCCTGCGACTAACGGTCTTCCTATAAGGTTAGAAATTTGTACACGTAATACATGTTAAGAGCAATAGCGACGACCTGGCAGGCGTCAGCCATGCACATCATTAGACAAAATAATTTTCGAAGTGTAAAAAAAATGAAAAAAAAAATCTTGTTCCTGTAAACTTAAAAATTTAACAGTAATCGCCTGTCATTTTTTTTCCAAGATTTACAATAAATAAACTACATCCTTTTAAATTTTTAAGCTTACAGGAATAAGTTTTTTATTTCATTTTTTTTTTTACACTTTGAAAATTAAATTGTCTAATGATGTGCACGGCTGACGCCTGCCAGGTCGTCGCTTTTGCTCTTAGCATGCTATAAATATTACGTGTACAAATTTCTAACCTTACAGGAAGACCGTTAGTCGCAGGGTTCAGTAGCTCTCCAGCTAAACTCTTTTGCAAAAAAAAAACGGGCACTTTAGATTTTTTTCTCTACTTCATTGAAGAAGAACAAGAAATAGGTTTTATTAATTCGACGATGTATTGGCATATTATTTGAAGTATCCTGGAACGTAAAGAATCATTCTTTACGTTTCAAATTTAAAATTAACAAAAGAAAAATAACGATTGTTGTGGATTATTCTAAAATTGCTTTATTGCTTTGGCGCGAATTGCTGAAACGATTTTCAACTGATTACGATATTGTAAAACTTTTTGGATATTTTCTGCAAATTAAACAATTTAATCTTTCTTTTTTACAATAAATAGTGGTATTTAATGTAAAAAGATATTGAGTGATAAAGCGATATGGACCGGTAAATATAGCCCTATTTGAAGAAGGTTGTTCGCAAACTTACGTGTCTCAGCGGCTAAATATGAGTCGTTCAACTGTCCAGAGGACTTGGCAACGGTATCAAGAGACCGATTCGGTTAAAAGAAGACCTGGTTCGGGAAGAAAACGATGCACAGAACCAAGGGATGACCGCTTTTTGGTGAGTTAGGCGTTGCGGAATCGTAAGGCGTCAAGTGTGGACCTGAAGAAGAGCCTTGAAGTAGTAAGAGGAGTAGAAGTTAGCTTGTGGACGGTCAGGAGGAGGCTTTTGGCTGCCAATATAAGGAGTTACCGCCCATCTCGGGGTCCTAAATTACTCCGTGAGCACCGTGTTGCTCGACTTCAGTTTGCTCGGAACTGTGTTTCATGGACTCTGGAGGACTGGAATAAAGTATTGTTTTCTGATGAAGCTAGAATCTCTTAGTGTGGAGAAGACCGACGCCGGCGAGTGCTGCGAAGACCACGGGAACGCTATGCGGAAGTATGTTTCGAAGAAATCACTCCTTATGGCGAAGGCTCCGTTATGTTTTGGGCAGCAATTAATTCGACGGAGCTTACGGAGTTAGTTTTCATAGAAAATGGAACATTATATGCACACCGGTACATAATGGAAGTCCTAATTCCATATGCACAACCCACATTGACTGCACTTGGGGAAGATTCCATTTTTATGGACGACAATGCTCGCCCGCACTGTTCTGGTGACGTGGAAGCGTACATGCAAGAAGTTGGGATCCGTCGTTTAGATTGGTCAGCTCGAAGTCCTGACCTCAATCCAATTGAGCATGTGTGGGATGTTCTAAAGAGACGGGTAAGATCAGTGCAACCTGCTCCACAAAACATCAGGGAGCTAAAAAGAGTCATTGCAAAAGAGTGGGAACGTATTCCTCAAAACGTTATTAAAAACATCGTGGAAAGCATGCCCAGAAGGATTCAAGCTGTGATTTTGGCAAGAGGAGGTCACT